>JAIFGZ020000195.1:600000-1155737 GCA_019925245.2 Oryza australiensis | reverse complement strand
CCCTTGATAGTGTATCGGGACGGCATAATATGATTATGCCGATATGGTTTTCATAAGCGATTTCATAGGTTGGATCTATGAATTTCGTGTGGTGTTCGGCGCTGCCGGAAGCCCGCGAGGGGCGGCTTCCCCTCGACCCCGCCCGCTAACCGGCTAGCGGGACCGCCGTGTGCGTACCCCCTTATAGGTCGTCTCGATGCCGTAGCTCTGCGATAGGTAGAAAACGTTTCTACGCCTAACTTGTTTTTGCAGAGAATGCTTTGAGATGGTATGGCCCTATTGTATGTATGAGATGTATGAGATGCATGTGATGCATGTAATATTATTTCATATGTGCAATCCGTAATATTCTTTCATACGTGCAATGCTTGTAATATTCTTTCACGACTGCGAGTCGATGTAATCTTCAATTAGAGCTTCTATAGTAGTAGCTTAGTTTGAAGATATCAAGCATTCGACACTTGGAATATGGTGCCGAAGATGGAGATCCTCGGCGCCGACATGGAGATGGAGATCACCATGTGAAGGGGGCCATACTATTTCATTATATGCTATTCTTCTTGATTTCATATGTGATATGTTTGTTTGATAGGATAGCATCCCTCTCAAAATTAAGTAGTAATGATGCCCTTCCAAATGTTGCACCCGTCACCGTTATGCTCGTCAATGGTGGGTCGCCAAAGCAGAGTGCCATTCTCTATCATAACACGAGGGGGTATATGTCGACATATACGTGCAGGAGCATTTGGTTTACTTAACAAGGCTATCAAAACAGTTTTGGGCCTTGGGGCATAGGTTGGCGCCGGGGCATGGAGATGCCACACCAACAACAAGAGTCACATAGAGATGTGATTAGCAAGGTGTTGCTTACCGATGTTACTAATTTTCTAGCAGTGATGCCAAAGCTCACTAGAAAATTAATTAACATGTGGATCTTGACCCAATACGTAACCTAGAGGGAAGGTGAAAATACGTAATGGGAGTCTAATGTTAAATTGTTTAACAATAGACATAGCATAAACATTGTGCTAAACTTTGCTTTTTCGTTGTAGAATAAATGGCGGCTAATACTACACCCAAGTACCTTTAATTTGCGATCTATTCTCGAAAAGGAAAAATTAAATGGAACAAACTTTATGGATTGGTATCGCAACTTGAGAATTGTTCTCAAGCAAGAGCGTAAGGAGTACGTTCTTGAAGTACCCTATCCCGAGGATTTGCCAACTAATGCCACTCGCAACGCACGGAGGGCTTATGAGAAGCACACTAATGATGCCCTAGATATAAGCGTCTCATGCTTGCTACAATGTCCCCGAGCTTCGAAAGCAATATGAGAGCAAGATGCTCACACTATTATTCGGGACTGCGTGGCATGTTTGAGAACCAAGCTCGGGCCGAGAGGTTCAACACCTCAAAGTCCTTGTTTGCGTGCGAGCTTGTTGAGGGAATCCCGTCAGTCCGCATGTGATAAAGATGATTGGCTACATTGAGAGTCCTGGAAAACTGGGTTTTCCCCTTAGCCAAGAGTTGGCTACCGATGTGATTCTCCGGTCGCTCCCTCCGAGCTTCGAGCCATTCATATTAAATTATCACATGAACAATATGGATAGGACCTTGGCTGAATTGCATGGGATGCTAAAGACAGTGAGGAGAGTATCCGAAAAACGGTCATCATGTGATGATGATGCGAAGGCTAAGCGCAAACCACTGTCAAGAAACTTTGCACCAAGAGAAAGTTAACTCCCGATGAGATCGCGAGTGCCTCTAATGCAAAGAAGGGCAAGAAGGGGTCGGCGGCATCGATGCTTTTTGCTTCTACCGCAAGGAGACAGCCACTGGAAAAGGAACTGCAAGAAGTACATGGAGGATCTCAAGAAGAAGCAAAGTACGACTTCGCTTATTAATGTTATAGACATTAATCTCGCTACTTCACCTACGACTCTTGGGTATTTGATACCGGATCGTAGCTCATATTTGCAAATCGTTGCGGGGAATGAGAAGAAGTAGAGGATTGAGAAGGGGCGAGGTGAACCCGCGCGTCGGCAATGGAGCAAGCGTTGCTACGTTCTTGTCGGCACGGTACCACTTCATCTACCTTCGGGATTAGTTTTGGAATTAAATAATTGTTATTGTGTTCCAACACTATGTCAAAACGTTATTTCCGCTTCATGTTTGCAAGCGGAAGGATATGATTTTAGATCAATGAACAATGGTTGTTCAATATATCTCGTAGATATGTTCTATTTTCATGCTCCATTGGTGAATGGATTATACGTTTTGAATCTTGAAGCGTCTCCCATCTATAACATTAATACGTAAAGGCAACTCTCTAATGATATAAACCCCACGTTTATCCGGCATTGTCGCTTAGGCCATATAAATAAGAAACGCATGGAGAAGCTCCATAAAGATGGATTGCTTCACTCTTTTGATTTTGAATCATTTGAGACATGTGAGTCTTGTTTACTTGGTAAGATGACAAAGGCACCTTTCACGGGACATAGTGAGAGAGCAAGTGACTTATTGGCACTCGTACATACTGATGTATGTGGACCAATGAGCTCAACGGCCGAGGTGGTTATCAATACTTCATTACCTTTACCGATGACTTTAGTAGATATGGTTATATCTACTTAATGAGGCATAAGTCCGAATCCTTTGAAAAGTTCAAAGAATTCCGAATGAAGTACGAATCATTTAGGGAAAACAATCAAGTTTCTACGATCGGATCGTGGAGGGGAATACTTGAGCCAAGAGTTTGGTAATCATCGAAAGATTATGGAATTGTTCCACGCTGACTCCGCAGAACTCCGCAATGGAACGGAGTGTCCGAACGGAGAAATCGCACCTTGTTGGACATGGTGCGGTCGATGATGAGCCAAAGTGATCTTCCGTTATCCTTCGGGGATATGCTCTTGAAACATGCGCTCACACTAAATAGAGTTCCATCTAAGTCGATTGAAAAGACACCATATGAGATATGGACAGGGCAACCCCCTAGTTTGTCTTTTCTCAAAATTTGGGGATGCGAAGCTTATGTAAAACGTTTATCAGTCGACAAGCTCACACCCAAATCGACAAGTGCTTCTTTGTGGGATATCCTAAGGAAACTAAGGGATATTACTTTTATAATCGGGAACAAGACAAAGTGTTTGTCGCCCGACACGGTGTCTTCTTGGAGAAAGAGTTTCTTTCAAGAAGGGTTAGTGGGAGCAGGGTGCATCTTGAAGAAGTTCAAGAAACACCGAAAATGTTTCGACACGAGAACCACAACGAGGTGCAAAGTGTTGCGCCACCGGTTGTATATACACCAGCCCCACGAGGTCCGAAAGATCACGTCGTGCACCCGACAGTACACGGCACAATGTGATATATTGTTGTTGGACAACGATGAACCTAAGACCTATGAGGAAGCGATGGTGGGACCCGATTCCAACAAGTGGCTTGGAGCCATGAAATCCGAAATAGAATCCATGTACGACAATCAAGTTTGGAACTTGGTTGATCCACTCGATGGTGTCAAAACCATTGAGTGTAAATGGGTTTTTAAGAAAAGGCCGATATGGATGGAAATGTTCACATCTATAAGGCGCGATTGGTGGCGAAAGGTTTTAAACAGATTCAAGGAGTTGATTATGATGAAACCTTCTCGCCCGTCGCAATGCTTAAATCTATTCGGATTATCCTAGCGATTGCTGCATATTTCGATTATGAGATATGGCGGATGGATGTCAAAACGGCTTTCCTAAATGGAAACCTAAGCGAGGATGTATACATGATACAACCTCGGGGTTTTGTCGATCCAGAATCGCTGGAAAGATATGCAAGCTACGAAATCCATTTATGGATTGAAGCAAGCATCTCGGAGTTGGAATATTCGTTTTGATGAAGTAATCAAAGGGTTTGGTTTCATCAAAAATGAAGAAGAGGCCTGTGTTTACAAAAAGGTCGTGGGAGCGCAATTGTATTTCTAATCTTATATGTGGATGACATATTACGATTGGAAATGATATCCCTATGCTAGAATCCGTCAAGTCTTCATTGAAAAATAGTTTTTCCATGAAAGACTTAGGGAGGCATATATATTGGCATTCGGATCTATAGAGATAGATCCAAGAGGCTAATTGGATTAAGCCAAAGTACATACATTGACAAGGTGTTGAAAAGGTTCAACATGCATGATTCCAAGAAAGGTTTCTTGCCCATGTCACATGGCATTAATCTTAGCAAGAATCGGTGTCCTCGGACACATGATGAGCGGAATAAGATGGGTATGGTTCCATATGCTTCGCAATTGGATCCATCATGTATGCCATGCTTTGTACACGCCCGATGTCTCGTACGCTTTGAGTGCTACGAGCGAGATACGTCGAGATCCAGTGAAGGTCACGGATCGCCGTAAAGAATATCCTTAAGTACTTGAGAAGAACTAAGGATATGTTCCTAGTCTATGGAGGTGAGGAAGAGCTCGTTGTAAGTGGTTACACCGATGCTAGCTTCCAAACAGACAAGGATGATTATAGATCGCAATCTGGGTTCGTGTTCTGCCTGAACGGAGGCGCAGTCAGCTGGAAGAGTTCCAAGCGGGATACCGTTGCTGATTCTACAACGGAGGCCGAGTACATTGCTGCTTCGGAAGTGCAAAGGAGGCGTTTGGATCAAGAAATTCGTTTCTGAGCTTGGTGTGATGACTAGTACGACTGGTCCAATGTCTCTCTATTGTGATAATAGTGGAGCCATTGCGCAAGCCAAGGAGCCGAGGTCACATCAGAAGTCCAAACACATACTTCGGCGATATCATCTCATCCGCGAGATAGTGGACAGAGGTGATGTCAAGATATGCAAAGTGCACATGGATCTCAACATAGCCGATCCGCTGACAAAACCTCTCCCTCAGCCGAAGCATGAGGCGCACACAAGAGCAATGGGTATTAGATACTTACATGATTGACTCTAGTGCAAGTGGGAGATTGTTAGTGATATGCCCTAGAGGCAACATGGAGATGTTGGATATCACGTCAATGTTTATGTATAAATGAATAAAGTGTTATTCAGTTCCATGAAATAGACATCTTGTATTGATCAATAAGTACGTGACTAATTTATGAGACTCGATATGTATGAATCTATTTCTAAACGATCCCGATCATATGTCATATTGTTGGAACAAATATGATTCTAAGATCGGCATGTTTATTGATTGATGATCATGTCTCATAGATCATGGGTATGGAGATACCAAATCAATAAACATGGACATATGTGTTAGAGAACACATTGTTGGATAGACCCACCATGAGACACTACAGGAATTAATGTGCCATTAGTTGGTCTCGGGTAGTGTTGGTACAAAGTCCTTAGACCCGAGATCACCATGGATTCCAACATGTGTAGTAGCCTACTTTGGGACTACCAAACGCTATTCCGTAACTGGATAGTTATAAAGGTAGTTTTCGGGTTTGCTTATGAAACATGGAGTGGGATGTGAGTGATCAAGATGGAATTTGCCCCTCCTTTGGAAAGATATCTCTGGGCCCCTCGAGGTAATGGATTATGGAAATGCATGGCCATGCTAAGTTGATTGAGGAGTCAATCAACAGACAGATAATCCAATACGGTTCGAGTGATTGGTTAAGCTATTGAAGGGATGGCACACATCTTGCCTATAGCTTAACTGGTATCGTGAGGCAAAGGGATTTGTGTACACATTACAGGTTCAGAGCCGATATTATATTCTTGTATACTATGGTGTCAATATGTGCTTGCTAGGCGCCGCTATTGACAATCGGGCCGAGTTGGACTCGAGCCGACGATCGGCTAAGTTAGACTATAGCCGAAACCGAGTATACCTGAACCTACAGGGTCGCACGCTTAAGGGGATAGAATAGATATTCGAGTTGGACTCGGATACGGCTCGATCGGATAGGGATCCGATCGGATAGAGTCCTATGGGCTTACGACGTGTGGGGCGGCCAACTCTATGAGATACGGATGAGATCCGATTCAAAATAGAGTCCTAATCGGCCACTAGTCCCAGTCGGCCAACTCTATATAAAGGAGGGAGGGGTGGAGAGCTGAATAGATATCAATTGCATCGCGTGCAACAGAAGTCGCCGAGATCAATCTCCACGGAAACCCTCCCCACTTTCGAGCCAAACCCTAGCCTTGCATCGCGTGCTAGCACACGGGTGTACGGCGTTCGTCCCCGGACGTGTGGATACCGGTAGAGGCGCTGCTACGTTGCGCGCTGTTGATTGGCTTCGGATCGGCTACGGCATCTGTGAATCGGTTGATTGGCGAATCGGCTGTCCCCGGGTATCGGCTGTCGGCTTGCGAGAATCGGCTACACCGTTCGGATCGGATAGCCCGATTGGCTCATTTCCGCGCACACTCCAATCGGTAACGATCTATCGGCCCTTACTTGCAAGTGTTCCGGGTTTGCGCGGTAAAAGTTTTTGTTTTTGGCTAGCGTAGCCTCCGCGTAACCCTTCAGTTACACTACCCACAAAGTGGATGCAGTAATGGTACATTTTCTGATCCTAAACATTTATGTTCGCTCTGAATTTCTATTTATCATTTTGTGACAGTGCACAGTTTTTATTTCTATAGAATGCATCATATGAGGAATTAGAAAAAGGCAACAAAACAACAATGGTAGTCTTTCAGCTCAAGATTTTAATGAGGTGTTGAATGAGATAGTTGCTAAGGAGTTAAAAACACGGGGGTACTATGATAATAAGTACTGGAGTGAAGTTCGAGTATCTCAAGGTCTAGCTTTTGTCACTCAAAATGCGAAAGAAAGGAGGTACTAAGAGAAAGTGAATGAAACGGAGAATAAGATGCAACGCACGGATGGTATCATGAAGCAATGGCTTGGTTTCATGTTAAAAAAAGTTTCCTAAAGAGGATTTCATAAAGGAAATGGTAGCCGATCTACATGATGATGAAGTAAGCATCTGTTTCTTCTTCAGAATGACAACTACATCTTTTTTTCTCATTGATAACAATGATTAGATATGCTATTATACTCTAAACATCTTAATGGTTCAATCTATTTCTTTTACATATATGTGACCTTTCATATTTCAATGAACTATATAGATGCCTACCACCTAGAAGTAATCCCTCCAAGGATGAACTTGTAGAACCAGAAAGTCATACTGATCATAGCCCTGCACACTCAATTGGTAATGTTCACTCTACCACAATTGAAGTGCAGGTAATAGAGTACATACTTTATTTCTAATGTACTCAGCTATAAAAATAATATTAAAGTTTTTGCTAATGTATTATGTAATATGGCCGATGACACTTTGCAGCATGAGACATCCAATGAAGCTCGTATGTCTTTACCTAGTGAGCAAACAGTTGCCAAGGTAATCTTTCATTTTGCCTATTGTAGACCAAGTTAAATGTGCTTGTATTTTAGACATATATGTGCATGTTACAGTTTATTGTATTTTAGACATACATGTGCATGTTACAGCTTAATGCCCGTAGCATTATTTGTAGCATATTTATCCTTCTATTGTATAACCTATCAAGCAACATGGCAATGTGATGGAAATATATATTATTACTAGGGAGATGCATTTTTATACTGACTGTTGCTATATACATGACTGGTTTTTGCAATCGAAGCAAAACAAGCATACTAAGTACAATATCTCTGTACTAATCACACTTGCTAATAAAAAAACGTGCATCCATAACACTCTGAGCTAGTTATTCTTGACTGGTTTTTGACTCCAACCTGAGATGTCCATCTATAACAATCTAAGATGTCCATGATGGTTTTTGACTCCAACCTTTTTTACTGCAGGAAGCACATATTCATATATCAATTCATGAAGATAATGGTAATGCAGCCCCAAAATTTTCAGAAGATCCAATATTGGCAAACATGGTATGTCTAAGCTAACATTGCAATATTGTTTATAATGAGTTAACTTGCTTTAGTGATGTTGTATTTTGACTAATATAAGTTCTGCCTATTCTAGAGGACTCGAAGAATTAAAGCCAATAGTTTAAAATCGTCAGAATCGGTATGCTTCTATTCCTATTGTTTCTTTTGTAATTAAATTAGTTAAATGTACAAGATTCTTATCTTCATGTTTTTAAAATGGTAGAGACATTATCCAGTCTATCTTCTTTCCCTAAGAAACAAAGGAAGAATTGTGGCCAAAGCGCAGTTAGTGACTAATGATTGCAGACGAGAGATTGGAGGAACCATACTTGAAAAGGAGTATGTTGGGGTTTATGTTGAAGGGCTTGAAAACATTAACATTAGAAATAAAGGAGATCAGCTGATACCTATAGATGCTATTGGCTATACTATTCCTTGGCCCCGTTCACATGTAAGTTTTTTTAAAAGATTAAACCTACAGTTTCATTGTATCTTCAAATAGTGTCATTCATCTATCCCCATGTCCCGTTGCAGGTGAAGAAAGTTATAAGTTCTTAAGGGATAAGTGAAGCTGCGATGGAGAAAGGCAAGAACGAACAATGAAGTATAGGTTTTATTTGTTAGTGAAAAATTTGAACTATATGATATTGTCACGTTTTCTGTTTCTTTATCAAGACAATTGTCTTGTTCACAGTACCTTAAGTACTGCACTTGTTGGTTCAAAGTACTCAGTTTATTTTTGGTGAAGCAAAGAATTGATTGTCAATGCAATGTCATGGATCATTTATTTATAAATTATTAGCCAATTAGAAAATATAAAGATATATTATAATTATAAATATAAATAAAAGAATCATTATATATTAGTACACACAAAAATAGATGTATCTATAAATCGTCTCTATAATTCTTAATACACAATATGGTGTAACTATAAAACGTGTTTATATCTTAGACGCGTAACAAAAATGTATGTACGATATTATTTCTATATTTATTAACACACATTTTGGTGTTACTGTGAAACGTGTCACCCGCCACATCACCTGACACATCACTCGCCATGTCACGTGCCACATCACCTGCCACATCATTCGCCATGTCACGTGATATGTCATGTGCCACATTATCCGTCATGTCACGTGCCATGTCATCTGTCACCTTTACTAGAGAGAGAATATTCCAATATATCAAAACTCTATGTTGCAAGTGCAAATATAGTACACAAGAATTTTTGGTGCATGTTATGCGCCCTATCGAAGGTTATACTACACAAACATTAACCCATGATATTAACTGTGTAGTCTTTTTTTTCCAAGAGCAAACTACCTTTTAATACATTTTTTCTTTATAGAAGCTTACAATGCGAAATAGAGACATCTGGTCCTGATATAGTAATGCACATTAATGTCAAGCTTAACTGCAAATGAAGCATATAACAGTATAACACACATCATGAGCTTCTTTAGAAAGGAAATTACATAACATAAACTAATCTTGAACCTGTACTAGAAAAATCAGCAATCCTCGTAAGCTGAGCTTGTAGTCTGTTTTCTTCCCTATAGATCTACACATGAAAATTCAGAAGCGTCAAGATTTTGAAAACCATAGTTGTTGTAATAAGAAAAGTGAGATCCAATTAATGAGGCTTCAAAGTGGTAGTGCCAGCAGGTACCAATAGATACATTTCACACACAAACATTCAGATCTTGTGTTCAATAAACAATTAATTCTGAAGTTCACTACTTGAATTTGAAGCAAATGCTTATTCATGTCTAGCATCATGAACAAATAAATATGCATGACAGTTTTTTTTAGGGAATGCATCATAAGTTTTTATCAGTAGGGAATAAACGTATTATTTTCATCTTTCTTGTAGAAGAATAACTAAGATAATAGCACATTATTCACACATGGCTTTTCCTCATCGTTCTCACAACAAAACATTATTTTAACCATATGACGTCCATGTTTAATCTAGGTGTTGACAATATGCAAACTCAGACAGATGAGGATTATGTGTGCTAATTGATGGACTGAAGCCTTTGAGAACCAGATAGCTTCCTTATACAAAAAGGAAATAAAAGAATCAGACAATCTGGTTAGGAAATTTATCACACGAACTTCAACTATACAAAAAGTTAGCTTCATCTTCAGCCTGTAGTCATTTGCTTTTTCCAAGTTAGAAATATGCTCGTGACAAATCTCTATATGACCTCAGACTGCATATCTTTTGAGAGAGGCGAAGCTACTTTGCGATTGTTTGCTGGTAACAAATACTGATTAACAGAGCAAAACTATTGTGAGCAACATAGTAATCATCACGTTGTGTTGGACAGGAACATTCTGAACATGTAGGAGGATAGACTAAAGTTAGCAGAGAAAAGGCAACAGGAGATTGCTAATTGCCATGGAGAATCTCTTTGCGATATGTCTAAATTTGGACTGTGAAAAAAATCAATGCGCGATGGTCATATACAATTAACCAACAGGGCTGTAAAATTTAGACAAAACAGAACCAGTGAACGATAATGACAGTTCTTCTGTGTATGCACGCTTCCCATTTTAAGATATATAAGAGTACAAAATAGAAAAGTACCATGTACATCTGCATACAGACACAATTCGCACCCACCAACTGATTAAACACATAAACAGTTTCCTTAGCTAACTAGAGCCAACTATCCATCATAAACCTGGACAAAAAGCAGCGACTCAATTATTCCATGGCCATGACATTCAACCTCTATCACGAAGTATTCAGATCTTTTCACCGCACAGACTAATGATTGTAATGAGAAATTTTACGAATATGTCCAGGGTAAATGCGACCAAACAACTTGATTTCATTTTTCAATCAATCTTGTTAATATTTGATTTATTCAACTTGATCTAAGCCTACAAGTCATATAAACATGCCGTGATTGTTTTCATTCATTCCATTTTTCAATCAATCGGTCAGAGAGTCAAAGTCAGATAAAGGAACACATATTCAGACTTCAGAGTTCATGGAGAGGGAATGAATCTGAGAGAAACTAAAAAGTGAATTACAATACTG
Source organism: Oryza australiensis (assembly GCA_019925245.2). NCBI lineage: Eukaryota > Viridiplantae > Streptophyta > Magnoliopsida > Poales > Poaceae > Oryza > Oryza australiensis. Next base: position 1,144,773 of record JAIFGZ020000195.1, on the reverse strand, counting down.
GTATACCTATATGGATATTTGAATAATATCTCATTGTTTTTTTGCTGCATGCCGCGGCTTACCCCATGCCCACAGGCCGCAGCCCAGAGCCCCCTTGGCCTCAGGGTCTCAGGAGCATCCACGCTCGTCGTGCAGTGTCGAAGTTTGTGCAGGGCAGATTGATTCTTCATTCTTCCTTCCTTGAATCCTGGGTGCCTACAAATAGGTGCCGGTTGGGAAAACTGGCACCCAAGGGGGTTTTCCAACCGGCACCTATGTGTGTTTCTATACTAGTGTATCCCTGGGAAATCGACGACGCATGCAACATGGGACTACATCCGGTGCCGCTGTGGTCAGACTTATGCACGCATCGGCCAGATATGGTGCCCCGTGATGAATCCGATAGAGGATGAGCAGGAAGCCAACTCGATGTGAGTTGGCAGAGGCTATGACAACAGGAAGCCAGTGTGGGTGATGGCAGCGGGCAGTCGGTGTGGCTGACAACTGTGAGAGACCTATGCAGTCAATGAAGACAGTGGCCGACATGTCTTGGCGATGGCGGGTGATGTCGGCTGGCATTGACGACGGGCGCAGTTGCGACTCCAACAATGGCCAGCGACGCTGACGGTGGGCACGGTAGTTGGTGGTGGCCATGTGCACTAATGGTGGGCGTTGTTAGTGGCCAGTGACTTCGACGCAAGCGCGGTGCACTGAAGGTGGGTGCAGCAGTTGGAGGTGGGCAATGGTGACGACGGTAGGAGCGACAACTGCCCAACTATGTCGGTGGCAAGGTGATGGTGGTGGCTAACGACTTTGATGGTGGGCACGCAGCTGGTGGTGACTAGTGGCTCTAGGCGTCAGAATGGTGGCGGCACGAGCCATTAGCCCCCGTTGTGTCTTGGATTATGCGGGGGCTGGTCGGAGGTAGTGCGCCATTGTGTCGGTCAGGGCTTACAAGTGGAGATGGAGGGGGCCAAAAGCGCACGTGGAGCAGCTGGAGTCGCAACAACATGGTGAAGACATTGCATGGAACATCTAGGCTGTAGATCAAGCTATGGAGATTCCAGCAAACAGAGAAGCAGATCGATGAGCGCCACTACTACCCACGCTACTAGCTTACCTCGACGCATCATCCGCTAGAGATCGGGCTGGACAGCCACCGCGTTGCAATTCAACACCGGGGAGGGCACAAGGAGTTATCACTACTCTCGTGCCACCTTCGGGTAAAGGTACATTCTCACCTCTTTTTCCCCATCGTGATACCTTGGATTTTTCGGATGCGATGAGTCGAGAGGAGATCGGGAGGTCTAATGATAGTGTTTATAATCATCGGCTTCCAAAGTTGGATTTCCCTCAATATGATAGGTCAAATCCAAAGAATTGGTGGGTGAGATGTGAGCATTACTTTGGGGTGCATGGAACGCATCCGAGTTTGTGGGTTCACGTGGCCATGATTTACTTCACAAGGCGCACTGCATCCTGGTTGAGGTCCTTGAGAGAACATGTTCATTTCAATGATTGGGTGATGTTCCATGGGACGGTGGATAAGAAATTTGATCAGAATCAGCATCAATTGTTGATTCGTCAAATCGAGCATATTAGGCAGACGAGGTCAGTAGAAGAGTATTATGAACAATTCGATGATCTCAAGAATCAGTTGCTGGGTTATGATCCTAACATCAATTGGTTAAGCTTAGTTCATCGTTTTATCGAGGGATTGCGCTCCAAAATATGTAGTGATACTCTTCTACATTGTTGTGCCAAATTGGAGACTGCTCTTACTCTCGCATGTTTGCAAGAGGAATTGGCAGATTGACATAAGAGCAAGGAGATTTGTTGTTTCAGTGACCATGCTGCACGAATCAAAGGGGCTTGTCCATTGCCACTGTCGCTAGGGAAGGGACCAGGAGATGTGCCTTGATTGGCGAGCCAGTCTAATGGAGAGATAGTCAAGTCAAGTACAACTACTGACAAGATTGGTGCACTCAAGGCTTATCGACACACGCAAGGTCTATGCTACCTATGTGCCAAGAAGTGGTCACCAGCTCACAAATGTTCTAGGTTAGTACAATTACATGTTGTACACGTATTGTTTGAAATGTTTCAGGCATAAAAGGGCAAAGAAGCTTCTGCTCTAGACACGTTTGAAGATGATGAAACAGCGACATTGATGGATCTCTCCTTACAAGCCATTCAAGGCACTCACAATGCACTTGTAGGGATGTATTCAAGGATTTGAGGTGTTGATGCTGGTGGATTTAGGAAGCTCATGTAGTTTTATCAGTTCCACCCTCCTTTCTCTGTTGAAAGGAGTCATGAGATTACTTGTTCCTTTGCAATTCAAGGTGGCCAATGGACATATTTTGTATTGCAAGGCTGAAATACGAAACCTATGTGGGAAGTTTAGTCTATGCTATTTTGTATTGTCAATACATGACTGAGTTCAGTCTATGCTATTTGAATTTGCAGAGATGTTTGAGGAGCCACATCATGCTCTTTCTTGTGATCACACCATTCCTTTGATACACGGGGCTCAACTTGTTAACATTAGGCCATACCGTTGTACATCTATCCTAAAGGATGAAATAGAGAAGCAAGTTGGGGAAATGTTACAAAAATGATTGATTAAGCCTAGTGCTAGTCCATTCTCTTCCCCGGTCTTATTGGGTAAAGAAGGATGGAATTTAGTGATTTTGTGTCGATTATCGCCATATGAATGCAATTACAGGCAAGAACAAGTACCCATTGTCGGTGATAGATGAATTACTCGATGAGTTATCTAGTGCTTGCTATTTTTCCAAGTTGGATCTAAGATCGGGATATCATCAGATCCAAATGGCACCCCCAAGATGAGCATAAGACATCATTCAAAATGCACAATGGTCATTATGAGTTCCGTGTTCTTCCCTTTGGGTTGACAAGTACACCTGCAACTTTCCAAGGCATGACGAACTCTATATTGGTAGGACAACTAAGGCGCAACATTTGGTTTTTGTCGATGATATTCTAGTTTACAATCGCTCTGTCGGGGAAAATGAACAACATTTGCGTCAGGTATTTCAGATATTGACAGAACACCAACTGAAAGTTAAGTAGTCCAAGTGCTCTTTTGGCCAACCTAGATTGGCATACCTTGGCCATGACATTAGTGTAGAAGCAGTGGCAATTGACGAAGGTAAAAAAAGGTGATCATAGATTGTCTATGCCAAATTCAGTAAAGGATGTGTGCAGTTTTCTGGGTTTGGCAGGTTACTACCATAAATTTGTGCGCAATTATGGTGTCATTTGCAAACCATTGATTGAGCTGTTAAGAAAAGGGCATGTGTTTGTTTGGACTTCTGTTACTGACAAAGCTTTCCAAATGTTGAAGAATGCTTTAATCTCAGTCCCAGTTCTGGCTATGCTTAATTTCACACATCCTTTCGAGGTGGAGATTGATGCTTCTGATAAAGGTATTGGGGCAGTACTGATGCAGGATAATCATTCAATTGCATTTCTGAGCAAGGCATGGGGACCCAAAACTCGAGGATTGTCCACTTATGAGAAGGAAAGTCTGAATATTATCCTGACGATCGAGCGTTGGCGATCTTATCTACAGCGTGATGAATTTACTATCAGGACAGACCACCGTAGTTTGTCTTACTTGGAAACCAGCGTTTATCTACAGCTTGGCAGCATAAGGCGCTAACTAAATTGCTTGGTTTGTGTTACAAGATATGTTATAAGAAGGGGTTTGATAATGGAGCAGTGGATGCATTACCCCGTAGAGTCCAAGGCAAAACTGTGGAGTTTTCAGCCTTGTTGGTTGTTTTGCCAACATGGCTATAGGAAGTGTCAACAGGGTATGCTCAAGATCATGAGGCCCTGTGCATTTGACATCTATTGCTCAGCAAGGTCCTTATCATGCACATTCCGAATTGCAGTCTGCTATCCTGTACTTCAAAACAGGATTTGGTTGGGAAACAACCCTGTGTTACGACAAAAGATTGTAGCAAATATGCACACTTTAGTAGTTGGTGGTCATTCTTGTATTTTTGTCACTTATCATCGAGCGAAACAAGTTTTTTCCTGGCCAGGACTGCGTCGGTCTGTGCTTCAATTTGTGCAAACTAGTGATGTTTGCTAGCGAGCGAAACCTGAGCATGTCAAAGTGCCTGGATTGTTGCAACCAGTAGACATATCATGGCTTTGAGGTATTCTTTTACTGCTTTCGATGTAGCCAAGTTGTTCATGGAACAAGTGCATAGCATTTGTGGTCTACCTCGTGCGATCATTTCTAATCATGATCAAGTGCTCACCATTTATGAAGGATGATATGAAGAACTCATGTGCAGAAACTCAACTATGCATCGTATCATCCTTGGTCGGATGGGCAAACAGAACATGTCAACCAGTGTCTGAAAATGTTCTTCAATGTTTTGCTTACTCCTGTCCCAATAGATGGCATCAGTGGTTGGCCCTTGCACAATATTGATATCACTACGTCAGATCATACATATTGTAACACACTGTGGAGATTATGGCAATCAGGTATCCACATGGCAAGCTTATCCGATTGGAGTTAGGGATAGGATGTGCCTACCAAATATGTAAACCAACTACGACTTGGGTATTACGTTGCCGATTAGATAAGGCAACGGCTCATAGTCATAGTTTGGTAAGATTGAGGAAATCGACTTAGAGTAAGATAGGGTTTCCGATTTGTAAGCCCACCTCCCAAGACTATATAAGGGGGGTAAGGGGCGTCCCTTGAGGGATATCGGCTTTAGATCATATGCTTCATGAGAAGTTAGATGAGCTTTCAGCTTTAGATACACAAGATCATGAGATCAATAAAGACACTCGGCGGATCGAATCCCCGAAACAGGAGTAGGGTATTACCTCACGAGAGGGCCTGAACCTGTCTAAATCTTCTTCTTCTCCTAACCCATTGTGCTTGGCGATCTCGATGCGACCCCAATTTTCTATTGCCGAAACCAAGTTTCGACGGTTGGCGCGCCGTAGGGGACCGCGCGTCGAGACTTCTTCAACAATCTCGCCGACAAGCGTGATGGGATCTCCTTCGGGATTCGGCGACTTCGCCGCCAACTCCTTCGACGACTCCTCCTTCGACTCGGATTCAAACCGGTCGAGAGGAAAGACCCACTCGGCGCCGTTCGGGCTCCCAATAGCGCCGGGATCTTCGACGACATCTTCAAGATCAAGATGCGATCTGCTCGCTCCAACGAAAGACTTCACTCGGCACCATTCGGATTAACGAACACCGCCGAAATTTGCGCCAATCTTCTCGCATCCCGACGGAAGCGATCTACTCAAATGAAGATCTCTTAGTGCCGTTTGGGTTACCAAACGCCGCCGAGGTTTTCAGCAAACTTCTCTCCCGAGTCGACGGCGACCCACTCGGAGGAGCCCACACCCCCAAGCTCGACTCGGGGAACGATCCAGATCTGGGTTACCCAGATCAAGGGAGGTCGCCGTCATCCTCCCGTCATTTGGCTCTTGCTCATCTTCGGAGCTCAACGGATACCTCGGCTCCGCCGGCCGACAACCTCTACGGCATCCCTTCGACGAAGCCAACAACTCCGACTCGCCGCATGGACTACGAGCCGAAGTGCTTGACGTCCTCATGGCCGAGCCGGATGAGTCCGACTCGCCATGGCCGAAGGCTTGCGAAGAAGAGCGAGCGGGGTGGAGCTCGAGCGCAAGACAACCGAAGAGGAGAAACAACGCAAGGACGAGGCCGACAAGAGGAAGCGGGATCTACGTGCGGCGGACGATCGCCCGGGAGGCCATACTCCAAACACGGGTTCGCAACACCAATATCTTCCGGACACCACAGCGAACGCGCCGCCACACTCACGCTCTTGGACACCGTCATAGAGACGGCTCCGGCCAACGTGACTCCAATACTCGACAAGATCAAGACCATCGTCGCGCCACGGCGAACGGCCATCTCACCACTTCGGCACGAAGACCGACGAATCGTGGCCGAAACGCCGGACAAGAGCCGGCTTCCACCTCGAAGTCGGAGACTATAGGAGGCCCGAGCCGGCTCGGTCGACGACCAGAGCCAAGAGGCCCACCTCGCGAGTCCACGCTGAAGTACCGGGAGCGACGGCCGACTCCGCGACAAACGACACGGACGTCCACCCCGTCCACCACCGAGCCCGTCGCAACAGTTCCAGCTATCCAACCAGCCAACCGAAGACCCCGCCGAGTGATCTGCGGGAAGTCCTCGATCGCCGCTACCAGGAGCGCGATCGACGCACTCGGGAAGATCGGAGGGGATCACCCGATAGTGGCGACGACGGAGTACCAGCCTTCACTCGGGAACTTCGCCGAGTGCACTGGCCGAGTGGCTTCAAGCCTACAGGGATTGAAAGGTACGACGGTAAGACCGACCCTGAATCTTGGCTAACTGTATACATCCTCGCCATCCGCGCTGCAGGTGGCGACAACAAGGCTATGGCCAATTACCTGCCTGTGGCCCTCGCAAACTCAGCCAGAAATTGGCTCACGAGCCTGCCAAGAGGCTCAATCGGCTCGTGGAGCGAGCTGAGGGACCACTTCATCGCCAACTTCCAAGGAACCTTCGAGAGGCCCGGCACACACTTTGACCTTTACAACGTCATCCAGAAGCCGGACGAGCCCCTGAAGGATTATATTCGTCGTTTCTCCGAGAAGCGCAACAAGATCCCGAACATCACCGATGACATCATCATCGCCGCCTTCCAGAAGGGAGTCCGTGATGAGCTGCTCATCGGGAAGTTCGGGCGCAAACCACCGAAGACGGTGAAGCAAATGTTCGAGACGGCGAACTCCTACGCCAAGTCCAACGATGCAATCAAGGCGGCATGCCAAGACCGGCCGACAAAAGGGATGACAAGCACTCGGAAGGAAGCCGGCATCCGAGGAAGGATAACGGCGGCGCAATCGGGCTCGAAAGATCGCAAGCGCGGCACGAAGACCTGGTTGCCACAACCTCGATTCTCAACACCGTCGCCGAGTTGCGGCTTACGACACGATCATGAACGATCGTGAACGCTCGTGCACGCATCATCTACAAGCAATTCACGAGCAATATGCGGCACGGTTAAACAAGAAGCCGACTAATGAAACCGGTCCATCGGAAACCAAGAAGAACAACCCGATCGGAAATTCGGAGCCTTTTCAAGGCCACGTGGGCGAGCTGAATCACATATTCGGGGGCCGCGGGCTTATGAGTCCAAGAGGAAGCAAAAGCCGATGGACCGCGAGGTCAACGCAGACAACCCGAAGTCCCACAACATCTACGATGGTTGGAGGTGGCCATCACGTTTAATCGCTCGGATCATCCCGACCGAGTGGTTCACCCAGGCGTATCCCTTGGTACTTGACCCGGTGGTTCGTAACATCAAGTGAAGCGTGTCCTCATCGATGGGGGCGCGTCCACAATCTACGTTCGCCAAGACCTGGATGGGATACAAATCCGAGAACCGAGTTGAAGGCAAGCTCACCCCTTCCACGGAGTGATCCGGGGCTATCGCCCACACCACTCGGGCACATCGCCTTTCCGGTCACCTCCGGAGTTCGCGAGAATTTCCGAACGGAGAATACCACCTTCGGGGTGGTCGACTTCAAAGACGGCCTACCACGCGATCATCGGAAGGCCACTCGCCAAATTCATGGCGATACCACACTACACTTACCTCCGCATGAAGACGCCGGCCCTAACGGCGTCATCACCTGCGCAGCGACGTCAAACAAGCCTTCACTGCGACGAAGAAAGTTGCGATATGGCCCAATCTTGTGAGAGATCACGTGGCCGGAAGAAATCCGACCGGCTACATCAACATCGAAGAGGGTGAAATTTCTACAAAGAGGATAGCCAAGTCGGGACAAGACGACGCCAAAACGAAGAAAATCTTTCTTGATCCAATCGGCAAGATATCTTCAAGGACTTAGAAGATAGCAGTCGCAATGTTCGGGCGCGAGCTTTCATTGTTGATGATTTGGTTCTACGCAAGATCCGGACCATCAAGGACCATCACAAATTATCTCCACTATGGGAAGGACCATACATAATCGCCGAGGTGACTCGGCCAAGAGCATTTCGACTAAAGCGCGAAGATGGATCTATGGTGGAGAACTCCGGAATATCGAACATCTTCGAGGATACTATGCTTAAATTGCCGTAAGTTTTATGTTGTTCTTGATGTCAACCTCAAGCAAGATGACTTCTTGAGTTGACAGGGCATACGTGTCAATAAAGCATGGTTTTCTTTGATAACTTGTTTATATTTAGTTTATCATTATTTATTGTTTTGATTCGAGTTCAATAGATAAGGACTCGAGAATTTTTGATGATCTAATCAAGTTTTAGGCTTGGTGACATCGGACGAAAATTACTTAAGAAATTTTCTATGAAGACTCGGTCAAGGCATCAACATAAATAAGCTAGATACCTACAAGTTCACATCGGAGGCATAAAGAGACCAAGATGATTAGATGAAGTGGCGGGGACGACCTCGAAGCTTCGTAAAAAGACTTGAGGGTTTTTGCTAAGTCGTCTCGTGATTGGGCCGAGCCCATGAGAGACTTGCGGCCCGGCTAAGGTGTGGCTTGACACGTGTCATTAGGGACTTAAGTGGATGGACTTAAGCAGATTTGCCTTGGCAATATGCACGTGTCACATAGCCCAATACCTTTAAAATCCTTTCATACCACGGTTTGCATAACTTCATGAGAAGTTGGCACGATACAATTTGAAAGGTGACAAACAGCTTAAGCTTTTCATGGTCATCCGATGACAAGGATTGTTTGGTTTCTAAGCATTTGATTAAATGATTATATCAATGCTATTTTTCACCTTGGTGAAGATCTTTTTAGATTAAGACCAATATTATGGCAGGAGCTATTTAATATTTTGGTCGTATTTTTCGATGACTGAAAAATTTGTTTACCCATGAGGGTTGACTAAATTATTTGTCCCGAGATGACTCGGACAAGTTAACTCGGATGAGCATGAGCTCGCGAGTGTTTTTACCCACGAGGGTTGACTAAATTATTTGTCCCGAGATGACTCGGACAAGTTAACTCGGATGAGCATGAGCTTGCCGAGTGTTTTTTACCCACGAGGGTTGATGAGATTATTTGTCCCGAGATGACTCGGACAAGTTAACTCGGATAAGCATGAGCTTGCCGAGTGTTTTTTACCCACGAGGGTTGATTAAATTATTTGTCCCGAGATGACTCGGACAAGTTAACTCGGATGAGCATGAGCTTGCCAAGTGTTTTTACCCACTAGGGTTGATTAAGCTATTTGTTCCGAGATGACTCGGGCAAATCAACTCGGATAAGCATGAGTTTGCCGAGTGAATTGATTTTCTTACCCATGAGGGTCGATAGAATTACTTGTTACGAGATGACTCGGGCAAGTTAACTCGGATGAGCATGAGCTTGCCGAGTGAATTGATTTCTTACCCATGAGGGCTAAATAAATTATTTGTTCCGAGACGACTCGGGCGAACTACTTGGATAAGCATGAGCTTGCCGAGTGATGTGATTTTTATGATTGCTTTAGCTTGTGCTAAGCATTCATATGAGAATTATTTGTTTCGAGATGACTCGGGCAAATTTCCGGGATGACTCGGGAAGATCAGCTCGGATAAGCATGAGCTTACCAAGCGAATTGATTTCTTACCCATGAGGGATGATTGAAATATTTGTTCCGAGATGACTTGGGCAGATCCACTCAGATAAGCATGAGCTTACCGAGTGCTTTTCATCCATAAGGATTGGTTGAGTTATTTGTTCTGAGGTGACTCGGGCAAATTCACTCGGATGAGCATGAGCTTACCGAGTGATGAGATTTATATAAATACTTTAGCATGAGCCAAGTATTCATATGAGAATGATTTTTTATAGTTCTTGACTATATGCTTAGTCTGTTTTTGACTAACCACATAGTCGGGGGCTACACCTAATTAGGTGCATCGGAGATGCACCTAGATATTTATTTTTGAGAATTTTTGAGATATTTTCCAGCCCTTCACAGCTTTGGAGCCACTCGGGAAGATTCGGCAGAGATGATGGAATCACTTGGTGCCGAAGCACTCACCAAAGAGATTTTTGGCGCGCATCGTTTTTGGTTTGAAGTCGAGTGTCTCGTCGACGAAAAGGACTCGGGGCTACTTGTGGAGATTATGGCAATCAGGTATCCACATGGCAAGCTTATCCGATTGGAGTTAGGGATAGGATGTGCCTACCAAATATGTAAACCAACTACGACTTGGGTATTACGTTGCCGATTAGATAAGGCAACGGCTCATAGTCATAGTTTGATAAGATTGAGGAAATCGACTTAGAGTAAGATAGGGTTTCCGATTTGTAAGCCCACCTCCCAAGACTATATAAGGGGGGTAAGGGGCGTCCCTTGAGGGATATCGGCTTTAGATCATATGCTTCATGAGAAGTTAGATGAGCTTTCAGCTTTAGATACACAAGATCATGAGATCAATAAAGACACTCGGCGGATCGAATCCCCGAAACAGGAGTAGGGTATTACCTCACGAGAGGGCCTGAACCTGTCTAAATCTTCTTCTTCTCCTAACCCATTGTGCTTGACGATCTCGACTGCGACCCCAATTTTCTATTGCCGAAACCAAGTTTCGACACACACTTTTGTAACACAAAAAGACATGTGTAACAGATATGTGCTATTGTAACATTATGCTATGTTTACAGATCTTGTTGTAACCATATCAGTTATGTTACAGTATAACTACAAATAGTAGCACTAACAATGCGTTACTATATCTATAGTAAAACTATGTATTGATGTGTGAATAAACTAGAGACAAGTTGTATTGGAGCCAGTGGATTTATTGTACAAATCGTATAAAAACTTAGTTTTTAGGGAAAACATTTATTGAAATGTATTAGTGAAGAGTTGAACTCATGACCTTATATTGCATACACTCCCAACAACCAACTAGGCAAGCACAACTTATAGTTTATCAGGAATAATAATTTTACTTAATCATGTGTTAAACTAAATTTCAGAAAAAAATTACTATGTAGAAACAGTGGTCTGACCTACAAATTGTGCATTAAATAGTTTCATAGTTGGAGTCTTTTTAAACTACTGTTGGCTTGTTTGGGAAAGGCTAGCTCGATTCACTGCTCTGCAGACTGCAGCTCTCTATTTTATTCTGTTTTCCAACTCTGACATGTGCACACCTCCAAAAGTACTGAAAGCACGGATATTGTGACCTTATGTGTTAAATTCATTTAAATGCTTTTAGCCTTTGCTATTGGTGGGCAGTGCTAAACCAGACTAAAGATTTTCTTGGACTAGAGTACAGTTCTCGTTTTGTAAAAATACAGTTGAATTTCCGGTTCAAGAGTCACAGAAATTGCACACTGTTGATCTGGGTTTAATATTTCCTACTACACAATGTTTCATTCTCATTTTCATTCACAAAGTGAATTATGGTTGCATGATTTCAGATAACCAAAGAACGAGTCTAACATTGGCAAAAAAGGAAGGATAAATCATCCATTAACAAGGACATGATAAATAACATCTATAGATCAGCGGAAGATAATTTCACCATGCGGAGTAAGTGACACCAAAGGAAAATATACTGAAAATAATGTAAATTAGAGATACACTTGATGACATAATTACATGAGTTATCAATATAGCATTACAAAATAAAAAGCTCGAACTATGAAGTTTCCTCTCGGTGTGCTTTGAACCTGAAAATTATTTAAAAGAAAACAAGTAATCTAGAGATACAGTTGATGACATGATTAAATGAGTTATCAAAATAGCATTACAAAATAAAAAGCTCAAACTATGAAGTTTCCTCCCTGTGCTTTGAACCTGAAAAAAAAGTTAAAAGAACATCTGCAAAGAGGTTATCAATGCAAACCTTCACTTTATTTGTCACCTTGACAAGCCATGGACTTGAAAATAAAAGAATCGACACCTTTTAGGTTCATAGAATCAAAAAAATATCTGGCTCAATGCATCGGCTTGTCAAGCCGATGAATCGAACCGAGCAGTCCTCCCATTCACCACACAAATTTTGAACGAAATCCATCCATAACAAGAATTTATCCACATCCATCCATAACAACGATTCAAAGAACAATCACTCCAATTCACAGATCAATTCACAACAACACAAATTTTGAGAAAAAAAAGAATCCACACCTCTGTCGGCCACCTTCGTCTTCGCTCCTGCGTCGCCCCGCCGAACCCCGCTGGCCTCCGAAGCTCTTGCCGCCGAACCTCGCCGGCCTTCGCAGCCCCTGCCGTCGAACCCCACCGGCCTCCGCCACCCCTGCCACCGAACCCCGGCGGCCCCTGCCGTCCCTGCCGCCGAACCCCGCCGGCCCCCGTTGCCCCTGCCGTCGCCTCCCCTCTCATCGTATGTGGCGGAGGGGAGGGTCCTCCACCTGCCACCGCCGCTCTCCTCGACGACGGGCTCGCCTGCCGCCAGATCCGCGAGCCCCGTCGCTAGATCCACGAGCTTCAGATCCGCTCCCCGCCGATGCCGATCCGGCGTCCTCATCCCCGCAGATGCCAATGCCGATGCCGACCGCCGCGTCCACATCCCCGTCCCTGTCCCCATGCCTGCGCCACCCCTCCGCTGGAGAGAAGAAGAGAGCTTCAAGGGAGAGAAGAAGAGAGAAGCAATGGAGAGGAGAGAAGAAGATATAAGGACTCGGCCGGCTTGGAGACTTCGAGGCATATAAAAACCCCAAGACGACCAGCTTGTGGCTCGGCTCGATGGTTTAGGTGCCGGTTTTTAAGAAAACCGCTACCTATAATATATGTGACATAAATACCGATACTAATAATATAGGTGTCGGTTTTTTTTTAAAATCGATACCTATAGTATATTATAGGTATCGGTTGTTTTAAAAAAAATCGGTACCAATAATATATGTGTCGGTATTTCTTTAGAACCGACATCTATTATTATAGATATCGGTTTTAAATAAACCGATATATATAAGCCGGTCTCTACGAGGGTTTTTTAGTAGAGATAAAGTAGTTCGGGGGAGTAGCCACTTCAGCACATATGCTGCCACAACAGCCCCCTCCACTCCACACACACCGCCGTTCTATTTCGCCTCGCGGTTCGCCGCTGCACCGCACCACCTCTCTCGTGCGAGAGACGGCTTTGCCGCGCTAGGGAATGCATGGCTCGCCGTGCGGTTGTGCAGTGACTTGCTCCAACAGCGGCGTGGTGAACGCAGGTAGGGGGACGGTGGCAGGTAGGGTTTTCCGCCCCCAAGCCGCCCAACGCAGGGCCCCAGTGTGTACAACTATTTTTTAATCACAAATTCATAGCTCATGGGCCTATTTGGCAGGCGGGCGGCCGCGGCTGTGCTGCTGCTGTGTGTGTGCGTGCCGGCTGCGGACCGTGCAGCCGAACAGCAGAAGCTCTTTATGCATTTTCATATATATACCATGTTTTATTCACAAGTCACCATCTTATTTTCATATAACAAAGTATCACAATTTCGCTGCATATTACTGTGATTGGAGGCTTGCTATACCATATATACATGCCCGCAAGGTCATGTGGTGAGGACCGGTGGAAGCTCGTCGGAGCTGCAGCCGAAGACCTTCGCCTTGGTGTCCGGGAAGAAAGGAATCGTCTCCCAGAGCTCGCCGCGTTCGCTGACGCCGACGGGGTACGCCATGAGGTGGCCCGGGAGGCTCCCCGGGAACTTGTCGCTCGCGTACATGTTCCAGTGCTGCCGCGCGGCCTGGTTCACCCGGCTCATGCACCCCTGACGCGACGGGTATTGGAAGTCCTCATCGGCGCCGGCTGCCAGGAACGCCGTCTGGCCAAGGTGCTCCCGCCACAGCGCGAGCCGGAACTGTTGCACCTTCCCCCTCGGCCACGAGCTCGGCGTGTCCAGGTGCCGCGGCTGGTACGCGCCCATCGCCATCTCCGTGTCTCTGCCGCCGTCCATGGATCGCTGGTTGACGTTCGCCGAACCCACGATGATGTACTCGTCGTCGACTGCAAATCATGGCGATGTCAATGGTTTCGTTTCGGTGATCGTGTTCGTGGGAAACTATGTTCATTGTCACTTAAAAAATCTTTAAAAAGATTAAAAATATTAGTAAGATAAATTAATATGTGATATTGTCACATACATATTTAAATTCAACTTATACAAATAAAAAACAATAATTTGTATAAACAAAAACAATAAATTGTAATTCGTGATCAAATTTGTTATTTTTTAACTATATAACCGAATTTTAATGATTATGAAAGATATATTATATATTGATCAATTAACGAATTTTTAGATATTTTAAGATTTTTTAAACACCATACATAAAAAAGGAAAAAAAAATCCACTTCCGTGTTCGTGTCAATGTCCATACAATATACCTATCATGATGTTGGCGTTGACGTTGATCTTGAAGCGCCTGGCCTGCTGCGCCCTCATGTAGCAGCTGTCGAGCTCCGGCCGCTCCGGCGGCGCGTGCTCGCCGGGGACGTACGGCTCCCGGTTGCCCAAGCAGAACAAGCCGAGGAACTCCCTGGGGTTCTGCGTGGAACCTCTGTCGGCGAGCGCCGCCGCCACGTCCTTGTACATCATCTCCATGGTCCGCCGCTGCCAGTCCAGGACGGCCTGCACGGTGGCGCTCTCCGGCACGCCCTCCGGCCACATGGGGAGCACCACGTACACCTTGAACGAGTCGCCGGACCTGATCTTGCTGGCGAGCTTGAGCGATAGCTCCTTGGGGATGATGTGTGGCGCCGCGGCGGCGGCGGCGGCAGCGGTGAGGTCGTTCTTGGTGGCCCCGCCGGCGACGTCCCGGTTCCATCCGTAGGAGCTCCCTAGGAAGCACTGGCTTTCGATGTAGATGAAGTACTTAGCGCGGCGGATGGCGTGGATGTAGCCGTCCTGGATGCTGCGCTCCACGGTGTCTCCGGTGTTGCCGGTGACGAGGCCGCACCGCGCGGCCTCGCCGGCGTTGTCCGGGAACCCGACCACTGCGCGGCTGTCGATGGACCGGAACACCTGCACGTGCCACTCCTGGGAGTCCTGGTCCACCGCCTCGCGCGCGGCGGAGCTCCTCGGGAGGTGGGCGAGGAGCCCGTCGCCGCCGCCTTGTCTCCGCCACCTCTGCTCGAAGTTATCGAGCACGTCCCACGCCGCCGGGCCCTCGATGCGGCAGTGGACGTCGTGCCACGGCTCCCTCGGGCCGCCCTTGGCGATGGACGCGCCGGGGAAGCTGGGCTGGTGGAAGTCGTCGCGGTGCACGGTGGCGAGCGTCCGGAACAGCGGGTGCTCCTGCGTGTCGTACCTGCCGCCGCAGAGGTCGATGCCACCGAGGAACGCGACGAGGCCGCGCGGACCGTCGGCGACCACCGTCTTCTGGTGGTGCGTGAACATGGCGTCCCGGGGGCACACGACGCAGTGCACTCCCGTGCCGCGGAAGTAGCTCGCCGTGTCCTCGCCGTGCGCCGCGGCCATCCTCCCGTCCCGCCGCGCCGCGCCGAGGCCGGTGGCCGCCTGATCATCCCACACCAGTAGCAGCACGGCGACGCGCTCCCCGGCCTTCGACTTGAGCAGGTGCCCCAGCGTCTGCGCGGGCCTCCTCGGGTCGCGCACCAGCGCGACGTCGGTGCTCACCGACCAGCCGGTGATGTACACCAGCCTCCGGGCGTTGGCGACGGCGTCGAACACGTCCTCCCAGCACCTGCTGCCGGCGATTTGCGGCGCGGCGTGCGCGTCCTGGTACAGGGTCACCTTGCATCCCCGGTGCTGCCCGAAGAAAGCGCGCGGCAGCCCGGTGTACGGCGGCGGCGGCACGGGACCGTCGACGCCCTTGCCCCACCGCGACATCACATCGGACAACGCGTCGGTGAACCGGAGCTGGACATGAACCTTTTCCAGGCCTTCGAATGGCTTCCTCTTCTCGTCGCAGAGCGGGAGCCACCGGTCGACCTCCTTGCCGCCGCCGACGTCGTCCGCGGGCAGGTATGCTGGCCGACGACCTCCTCGGCGGTGCCGTCTTCAGGATCGCCGCCGCCGCCGGTCCTCACGACGGTGAAGACGACGTCGCTGGCCTCGTGCGCGCAGTAGACGTGGAGCGGCTCCTCCTTCCACTGCGGCTGGTCGGTGGCGCGCGTCCGGGCTACGCGCGCCGCGTCCATGCCAATGCTGGCGTAGACGAGGCGATTGCCGCCGCCGTGCTGCGCTTGGTCAGTGGACTTGTCGAACCTCTGTCAGAGTTTAACAGTATAGTCCTATAAGAAGTCAATCTAATATTCATATAATAATTTTAAGTACTTATCTCGTCTTGAGACACATACGATATCTTTTAGAGTTTGTGCTACCTGCATATACCCTATTTTGTCTTCTCTCTTCTTATCTTTTCTTCACATCTATTGTGCTTGCTCTGAGTGCATCAGTCAACCAATATCATTGTTTTCTTTTACAAGAAAAGTTATATTGTCTTTTACAATAACTATTCATTACATTTTTACAACGACCATTCAGCTTACTTAAAATATCAATATCACTTGTTTATTATTTATCTTGTTACGACTTGATTTATCAGTAAATATGTTTTACACATGATTTTTATATCTATATAATTCTAATTATACAAATGGTTAAATATAAGATAAAAATAAACGACGTTATTTATTAAAAAGCTACAAATGGTATCATCTGAAATTTGTTGCATAATTAAGTACATTATCAATTTAATTATGGATAATTAGATGGTGTATATGGCTACTTCATGACCAGTGACAGAAGAGTTTTCGAACCTGGCAGGTGAAGATGAAGGGCAGCTTCATGATTAGTGACAGGAGCTTTGTCCTCGGCAACTTCTGGCTCTGGTACAAGCACAAGTCGATTTCTTTTCTCAAATTGCACGGTTATAATATGTAACTAGATCGAAATCATACTCGTGTTCCTAAGTTATATGACAAAAACGGTAAACGTGGTGAAGGGTTTGACTTTACGTGTTCTATCAATTTTGTTCCTTAGATAAATTACGACGAAGCTTAATAAGACAAGAGGAACGGTTAATACACCATAGGTCAGCTATTTAAGGACTGGAAATAATTGAGAAATTCAATTAATTATTGGAAAAAAGAGAAACAATTGAAATATATGGCACTGTGAGAAAATAAAGAATTATCTATTTATACAGGAATATCCATTATTAGTTGAGCCCAACCAATACTAAGGCCCCATTCGGTAGTAAGTTAGGGGGTGGCAATTTTCTTTTCTCTTGACATGCGTTCCAAACAGCTAAACAATATTTTTTTAAAAGATAAATAAACTTATTTTTTAATTTTATAATAACTAATACTCAGTTTATATGTTAATAGTTTGTTTCATTTCATGTGCCATGAAAAATCTCTCTTAGGATACGATCAGCGGTAAAGGTTGGAAACTTTGTCTTCTCGCACATAAAATGAAGCAATTTATTTGTACATAACTAATTAAGCATTAGCTAAAATAAATATAAAAAATTAAGTAATATGATTTTTAAACTAATTTTTTCTATATGTATATTTTAAAGAACGCAAGAGTTTAAGTTGGAAAGAGGTATAGTAAATAACACATTCTATATGCCCACTTTCGAACTCAGCATTTAGTCTGTACCCACTTCCGAACTCAGCCTTAAGTCTTCCATCTCATTCTCATCAAGAGAGCACGCCTCCAAAAATAACACATAACAGTTGTCTCTCACAATTCAATGTCTATTACTCTCACCAATATAAGTAAATTTTGTTTATTTCAATGTGCTCTAATGTTATTTTTAGCTCCATTGATAGACATGTTTTTTTTCCTGAAGCTGGTCTTTCCTCGAATATTGTCTCACATAGCACTGTCTGTTATATTATAAATGCATTTGTAACACTTTTAATGTAAATTATTAGAAAAAATGACCTAAATACCTTTCATTATATAAGGAGTTGGATGTGGGAGGTAATTGGAGATAAAATAGAGAGAAATTTGAATAAAAGATGATTAATATGATAATTAGTACTTTAGAAATGCAAGTGAGACTAATTTGAATTTTAAGAAATGTACTTCTCGTGGGACGGAGAGTAGATGTTTAGCGATCCCCTCCTATATCTATCCTCTAGGTAGTTATATACACTACTGAAGAAACCATCATTGATTAAAGTGACAAAAATCACAGTACTCTCGGTTTGAGTTGTACCCTGGAAGTCTCGGTTTAAAAGTCTACGGATTTTTAGGAACATTAGTCCTGGTTCGTGTCACGAATCCGAACTAAAGATCACCTTTAGTCCCGGTTCAAATGTTGTCAGAGTCTGTTAGAGCGTCAGACATCTTTAGTCCCGGTTGGTAACACCAACCGGGACTAGAGATGCTATCTTTAGTCCCGGTTGGTGTTACCAACCGGGACTAAAGATGTCTGGCGCTCGGCAGTCGGCGACCTCTGACATCATCTTTAGTCTGGTTGGTAACACCAATCGGGACTAAAGATGCTATTTTGTCCCGGTTGGTCGGTTGATAAGACCAACCGGGACAAAAGTGAATGTGCTTATGTTTTAACTGAACCTAATAAAAATATATAAATTTTGCTACATAATTCAAATGGTCAAAAATTAATTTAAGGGGATCGTAATTTCAAAGAGCATTGTGTTGTGTCCAGGTGGGTGATTGAAGATAGAAGGAAGTTTTAATTTTGTTATTACATTCATTATATTGTTATTAACTAATGATTTTCAATATACAAAATCTTTTGTAAAATTATTTTGGTGATAATATACGAATCGAAGGGATGTACAATATTGATAAGAACATTTAAACTCTGGCCGTCACGTCTAGTTTATGCGCGTTTAACAAGTTTTATGCGCATTGTTCCTGTTTCGTCCTCTGACTCGGAGTCGGTTTTTAAAACGACCATAACTTTCGCATACGGACTCCGATCGAGACATTCCATATATGAAAATCGATGAGAAAAAAAATTCGGATGCGTTTGTTCGCGCTTCGTCACGTTCAGCGATTTTATTTGTCCAAAAAAGCCTCAGAAGATTGTCTTTTCGAGCTCGAAAGCTTTTTTTCGATTTTGAGCGTGTCTTCTGAATTTTCCATAGGCCACGTCTTTTTCTTGTTTACGCTCAAATTTTATGTGGTTACCTCTCGTGTGCTCCTAAGTCCATAAAAATATAAAAAATAAAAATAAAAAGTTAAATTTTTCCTGTCTTGCTCAACAGCAGATGAAAATGAAGAAAACCGAGGGGAAAAAAGGAACTAGAGGATCACATTAATGTTTAGGATTATTTATATTTGATTTAATTTTAATATTATTGTTTTAAACCTATATTTAATAAATTTAATTTGGTCCTATTTAATGGATTATTTAATTGTTAACCCTAGCTAGGACCAAATAAATTTCGAAAATTATGAAAAAATTATCTTTAGTCCCGATTGGTGGCACCAACCGGGACTAAAGATGAATTAGAAATAGCAAGAAATTATATTTAGTCCCGGTTGATACCACCAACCGGGACTAAAGACGAATTGGAAATAGCGGGAAATTATCTTTAGTCCCGGTTGGTGACACCAACCGGGACTAAAGATGAATTGGCTATATATATCCCTGGCTCACATCGTCTTCTCCACCGATCCAACACTTAACACATTTTTCAGATCTCTCTCCCTCTCTCTAGCTCTCTCCGTCTCCGTCTCCCTCTTTCTCTCCCTCTCCCCTCGGCAAGCAAGGGGAGGGGAGGAAATGGCGGCGGCAGGGGAGGAGGTGGCGGCGACGGGCACCATCTTCTCACCCGGCGGGAGCGGGAGCGAGGCGACGGCGAGCGAGCGGAAAATTGATGTCGTTGTATCTTATTGTATATAGTAGATTTTGTTGTATATATGTGTGAACAAATTTATGGATAATTTGTTGTATACATGTTTAAATTTTGTTGTTGCATTTTATTGTATTCGATTTCGATGTTGTTTGCATATATATATATGTATGTTATGTGTGTTATATATGTGTGTTATGTATTTAGACATATATATGCAAATCTATATATGTATGTATATATATATGTGTGTAAAGAGGCAGCAAGTTAACAACAGGAGAAGAAATTAAAAAAAAAATAAAAAAAATCTTTAGTCCCGGTTGAAGCCACCAACCGGGACTAAAGATGACGAGCGCTACGTGGCGACGCCATTTTTAGTCTGGTTTGTGGCTTCAACCGGGACTAAAGATGCATATCTAGTCACGGTTATTTAATTGGGACTAGAGATCGCCCATCTCTAGTCCGGATTCGTAGTCCGGTTTGACAACCGACTGCGAGGATTACGAACCGAGACTAGTGTGGCTTTCTCCAAGTAGTGATAGGCTAGCTATTAATTGTTGTTATAAATAAGTTTCAGATTCGAGATTCGGTGTTCAGTTTATCGACCCTATCCAAAATTTAAATTTTGAATCATTTTAATTTTTATCGTGGTTTATTTTTAATATTAGATTTTAATTATATATCAAAAATTTATATTATTTGTTAGTCGCTAACGAGCGTTGCCATATTTATAATCAACTGAATCCGTCACGAATCTTATATATGTACCTTGCTATTGGCAGCCAGCTTGGGCTGCCCGTGATCTGATGTAACCGAGGACACCGACGACAGCTTGGCCTCTAGAATCTTGGCCTCCATCACCCCGTGCAGCAACCGCTGTGCCATGGCTGCAATCTCCCTCTCTCTCTCTCAGCTTACCTTAATTCTTACCTCTCTCTCTCTCGATCTGTCTGTTATTGTTAGTATCTGTCATGAACTCAGTGATTTGCGTGTATATATATAACCAGTGCAGGGTGTGATCTGCAGTCCCCTTCGTTCCTTCCGTGAAGCAGAATTAATCGGAGGACAAAGTCGCCAGCCAGCGATTGCAGAGACATACATTACCAAGTTGAAGAATTAAGTGGCCTGGCAGCAAGGGATACTGAGACGCACAAGGAAAGCCAAGGATAACACACAGTTTAGTATCTCTGACACTACTGGATAAACCATTTTCGGTTGAAGTGTCAAAATTTATAATAATCCCGGTTTGAAAAGTATCCGGGACTAAAAATATTTTTAATCCCGATTTAAAAAGTCTACGGATTTCTAGAAACATTAGTCCCGGTTCGTGACACGAACCGGGACTAAAGATCTAGATCTCATGAAAAGCTACAAAATAAACCTAAATCTAGATATCGTTAGGTATCTCTACTAATGGCCTATTGGACTTTAGTTGGGAGAGACGAGAAAAATAACAATAACGTATATGGCCTTCCTTGTGAGGCTAGATCAACACTCAAGAACCAGATCTCACTAGGTCTGCTTTGCCACAAACGCATAGCCGTAGGGAAAGCCATAGATATCACTGCTAGAGAAAGACTCAATTGTCCCTGTTGGTAACCCCTAGTAGTCCTGGTTGTCAAACCGGGACTACGAATCCAGGACTAGAGATCGTCATCTATAGTCCGGTTGAAATAATCGAGACTAGAGATGCATCTTTAGACCCGATTGGAGCCACCAACCGGGACTAAAGATTTTTTTATTTTTTTTAATTTGCTACTTTCTCCAGCAGCGCTGCTGCCTATATATTACACACATATATTATATTACATATATATATTTTACACAAATATATTTATACATATATTATATATATAAATATAAAAATTACACACATATAAATGAACTTAAGAAAAGAAATATCTACATATATTACCAAAATATGTACACATATGTATAATATCCACATATATTTCGTATGTTACAAAAAATTGTCTATTTTGTGGATCCGGTGGTTAAGTTACTTAAATGAAAGTAGAACTCTCCCGCGGGATCAATGATCTGCTCGTTTTTAAATCTCATCGATTCTTTACGAGCGGCTTGTATGAAAGTCTCGTGTGGGAGGTTGTCTCTTACTCGCATAAGCTGTCATTAATTCGAATAAACGAGAAATAAATATATGAAGTGAATAATAAATCGAGACGTAATGTATGAATGGCTGTTATACATACATCTATATCGTCGATAATTGTGACATCGGTCACAAAGCGGTGAATGTAGTCGCAGACGTAGTATCCGCATAAGTTGGTGCCCTGCGACTGTTTTGCACATTAAAGGAGAAACAACGACAGATTTAATATACATTTCATATTTTAGAACAAAGTAATGATTCAAAACAACTTTGGAGCATGTTACTCACTGGAAAGTTCATCCTCACGGAGAGCTTATCTTTCCAATTTCCGCGAACATTCGCCCGAAGCCGTTCCCATGCCCTACGTGCAGTTGAAAGTTAGCTAGTAATTATCCGAGAACCGCATATATGAAATAACAAGTAAGATGACATTTAGCAGTTCAAATATCTTTGCGTACGTAGACTCTGGTTTATCCATTGAGTCAAAGATATGGATCCGCGAGTGATCCATGTCAATTACTAATAGAACCCAGTGGAATATGTAAATTGGTTTAGATGACACATATGAAAATTTATGTATGCACACGAGATTGAAATCGGTACGGAAGGAAGAAAAAACTTACGCAGTGTTGTAGGGCAGAAGGATAAACGATCGGACGTGGTTCTACATCAGCGCATTGTATATGTTGTCCACTCTTGGATCAAGAAATTGATCAACCAATACGCCGTTAATTTTGCATGGATCCATGGATCCATGTTTGGTATAGTCGTGCTTGTTGCAGTATTGGATCGCCATTCTACAACGGTTAAAAAGAATTTTAGTCAGCTAAATACAAGGAGGTAAGAAACGAAATAACAGAACGATACTTACAAAACCCTCGTGGCTAGAAGTGAGACGTTGAGGGCATCAAGCTGGTACAGGTCGAATATGTCTTCGAATCGGATATAGAAGTCGTCACCTCCATCGAAGAAATAGTGCAGTGAATATCTGCACGTTACCATCTCTCCACCCTTGCTGGATTATTGCATGTACCACTTGTGGAAGCAGTACATCTGCGTATGTAGCTTTTTCACTTGATCTGGCTTTACAAGAGACTTTCCAAGTTTGAACTTGTATTTCAGGAGCCTTCGCCGAGGGAGCACGGCCGTGTAATTGATCCATTGAAATTCCAGCATTCCATAAATTGTCTTAACTCGATCTAACATTTGGAACTGTGCTGAACTCCGAGGTTTCGAGGCGCATGCCGAGGGGTACATCTTTGCCCGTTCTCTTCGCCTTGCCAGCAGCCTTCCGATAGTCCTGTCGTAGTCCGACTGCGGTTGAGGTTACGGTTCAGGCTGTGGCGTTAGGTACGTCTTCTTGAAGAAGTTCTTGGTCTTCTGGGGGATTTCAGGAGGCTTCTCAGGAGACTTCTTTCTGAAGTGGGCCTTGACTTCAGCTTGGACGGCCTCGTGCAGCTCCTCTGGAGTCATGTCATACGCCATTTTCTTTGGGGCTGGTGGGAGCGGGTCAAGTTTAGGCCTCTTGCTTCTTGGTCCACTGCTGGTTGACATTGACCGCGTGACTCGAGATGTTGTCCGTTTAGGAGTCGGTGCTCGTTGTGGCGACGGAGGAGACTGAGAAGGCGGTGGAGTTAGAGATGACCGTTTAGGAGTCGGTGCTCGTGGAGGCGACGCAGGAGGCGGAGGCGGTGAAGGAGGCGGAGGAGACGACCCACGTGGAGGCGAGGACGGTGGAACGATATGAGACACTGTTCGTCCGGAGAATATTATAAAGATCTTCCTCCAGAGAAATATTCCGTGAGCTGTTTCTCCCAGCGTCAGCTCCTCGTCTCCTCCGGGGATATCCAGCTCGAGATCTTCATAGCCGCGTTTCACCTGTTCAATTTCAACTTTCGAGTACGTAGGTGGAACGGGCCGGGAGTGGTAGGTGTCGTCTCGGTCTACTGGAATGGCCATGCTCGACGCGACCTGTTCGAGAAGATTTCTTATTAGTTAGTAATGAACGTTGATTGACAAGTTATTCAAGGAAATATATGTACAACATAAAAGTACGAACATACCTTTATTGTATGTTCTTTAGCGGAATGTGCAGCTCACATGGGGTCCGCTGTGTGATGTCATCAACAGGGCATGGCGGACCCAGTTCAGCTTGTGGGGCCAAGTCGCCTTCATTTCCAGTTGAAGCGCAGCTGCTGCGTTGCTGCTGTAGTTGAGCGATTGTTGCTGGATCCGGCTGTTGGCTAACCCAATGGCTCCGCTCCTCTGCCAACCTGCGGTTCAGTCTTTCGTCCACAATTTGATCTATTTGCAAGAGCTTCATTTCCATCTCAGCGAACCTCACATCGTGCTCTCGCCTAGACCTCATGCGGCTCTTGTATGTCTCGATGTCAGCTTGAAACCCATATTTCCAGGGGACGACGCCTTTTCCTCACGTACGCCCTGGATGCTCTGGGTTTTGGAGGGCGAGCATTAGCTCGTCCTTCTCTCTGTCGGGCCTCAACGCGCCCGACGAAGCGGCCTCCATCACCTCCTCTAATCTTTGGCCGGCCTCTTGGATTTCTTCGCCGAAGATAACTGTGCCATCTACAGGATTAAGTGAGCCGCCATGAGCATAAAACCAATGCTTTGATCGTTCCGGCCAGTTGGCTGTGCCTGGAACGATATCTCGCGCTTCAAGGTCGGCTTTCATTTTCTCTCATTTCTCTATTGCTTTCTTATAGCCGCCTGATCCAAGCCTGTGATGATATTTTTTCTTCGCTGCGTTGGCCTTGTTCTTTTCTATGATCGCTCGCGCTTCTTCCTCAGTCTTGTGTTCAACAAATGCATCCCAATGATCTCTGAGCTTTGGGAACTTGTCAAAGTCTGGGTTCTGGTCCTTCAGGATGTATTTCTTGTATAACTCTTTCTTATAGTTCCTGAATAGCTCTGCCATTTTCTTTAACGTCCATTCCTTGACTCTTGCTTGTTGTGAGTCTGGGATGGTGAACGTTTGCAGCATTATGGTCCACAACATTTCTTTCTCTGTGTTCGGGAGATAGCTCTGCTCGTCTCCTCCTTTGGTTGATCGCCTCCAGTTGGCAACGCTTATGGGCACGTGATCCCTCATCACCCATCCGCTGTGCGCCAGAAACTTCCTTGCGGCGTCCTCTGGGGCACTTGGTCGACCGTCAGATGCTACCTCTGTTATGACATGTCGACCCTCTATGCGCTTGCTGAGACCACGTTGCCTGTGTGCCCTCTTCTGTCCAGCGGAGGCGGAGGCGGAGCCCTCATTCCCCTCCTTGTCCCCCCCTCGTTCCCCCCCTCGTTGAGGTATTGATCTGGATCCTCAGTCCCCTCCTCATTGTAAAACTCTGTGCTACCGCATGCGATCTCGTCAAGGAGAAACTATTCCTCGTCACGATCCGCCATTTGATTGTTGTGAGTTGAGGACTTAATCAAAGAATTCTGACAAAGAAAAATTTATTCAGTTAACACATGTATCAATTATTCAGGGAAATCATGTATGTCTACGTAAAAAAACATAGACAAAAAAAGAAGATGGAAAAAAAGATGAAATCCGACAGACTACGTTCTATATTTTTCTTTTTCTTCTCTTTTGTTTCTCTTTGCTAGAACACGACCGACCGACCGACCGACCGAACGACCAAACGACCGATCGATCGTTCGTTCTATCGTTCATGTCCGTTCGTTCGGACCCTTAAACCTAACCCTAACCCAAATCCTAAACTATCGTCCGTTCGTTCTATTGTTCGTTCAAGTCCGAGGGTATGATCGTCTGGAGGAGAGGAGAGAAAGAGAGAAGAATAATGTGAGGGAGATAAGGTGGAGAGGAGAGGAAGTGGAGAGGAGAGGAGAGAGAGAGGACGTTGCATGCTTATGTACGTTGTAACGACCGACCGACCGAACAAACGAACGAACGAACGAACGACCGATCCACCGACCGAACGAACGAACGAACAAACACTCGCTCGTTCGTCGTCCGTCCGTTCGTCCACGTCCGTTCGTCCGTTTGTCCGTCCGTCCGGTCGTCCATGTCCGTTCGTCCATGAACTAACGAACGAACGAACGAACACCCGTTCGTACATCCATCCGTCCGTTCGTTCACGTCCGTTCGTTGATTTTATCGTTCTCATTCGTTCGAAAATACAAAATTCACAAGTCACATACACATTCAAATTTAAATCTATTCATGCATTCAAATATAAATACACATTCAAAATTCAAAATTCATTCGTCCATCCGTCCGTTCATTCGTCCGTCCGTTCGTCCACGAACGAATGAACGAACGAACACTCGTTCGTACGTCCGTCGGTCCGTCCATCCGTTCGTTGATTTTATCGTTCTCGTTCGTTCGAAAATACAAAATTCACAAGTCACATACACATTCAAATTTAAATCTATTCATGGATTGAAATTTAAATACACATTCAAAATTCAAAATTCACAATCTTCATGCATTAAAATTTAAATACACAGTCCATTTACATATAAAGTCTACTCGTCCATTTACACATATAAATTTACACATACACATCAAGCACCACAGGATCTTCGATCTAAGCAATAACTAGACGAGTTGCCACTCGATGTGTGCCACCAAGCTCGCCTCCCCCGCACACAGCTTCCCTCGCACAATCACACACATGCATCTTTGATAATCGAACCTGACGCCATCGCCATCGACAAGCCTCCCTCGCTCGACACCGTCGCCTTCCCTTCCCACCCCGCCTCAGCTCACTCGGCGGTGCATGCTCGTTTCGAGATGGAATTGTTCCTCTCTCTTCCCCCAAACCTCTTTCTCTCAATCCATCCAATCAGCAAAAAAAGTAGCATATGCACATACACGATGGCTCATATACCTGAGAAATCAGTGAACGCCGGCTCGTAGACGCCACCGGTTGCTGGAGTTCATCTCAGATTTACGGGGAGGACATAGTCTGCAGGGAGCAGCAATGTGGAGAGTATAGGTGGCCAAATGGGCCGCACGACACGGCACGGCCCGGGTACGGCTATGGCACGGCCTGTTAGGCAAGGCTCTCCTATAACGGGCCGTGCCGTGTTGGCCCACATGCCTTCTATCTGGCCCAAGCACGGCCCACGGGGTGGCCATGCCATGCCGGTCCACGTGCCTTCTATCTGGCCCAAGCATGGCCCACGAGATGGCTATGCCAATGACGGTCCACGTGCCTTCCTCCTAGCCCAAGCTGACCCACGGGATGGTCGTGCCATGCCGGCTACAACCACATGCCTATTTCGGCTCGGTTTGGGTGGATGAGTGGATCAGGTCAGTGGTGGTGGTGCCTCAAAACAAAAGTCAAGAAAAAAACTTGTTGCTGCAGTTCAGCAGTTGCCTCACTTCCTCTTCCTCCTCGTTCCTTCCGCCCACGACGCCATCTTTCTCCCAGGGCTGAAGTTATTGCCGCGTCGTGCTCTTCCTGGGCTGCTGTTTTGTACCGCCGTCGCGCCCGCCGGCAACCCCTCCCCCCATGTCGTCGTCGCCGCCGCACCAGCACTGCCCACACCCGCACCGTCCGCCGTCGGCGGGCGGCGCAAGACTCTTCCCGACACCCCTACCCCGCGCGCCGATGGCCCCCATGGCCCCATCCCGCCTCCTCCCCACGCGGGTGAGGTGATTGCTCCGTGGCCGGCACCGTGACGCCCCTCACCCCCTCGCCCCTCCCCGCGCGATGGCCGATGCCCCGGCGATGTGCTAGCTCGTGGGATGTGCCGTGCACGGGCGACACGGAACATTACCCAAGTTGTGCCGTGCCAGCCTACGAGCTTGGGTGGCGGCCCAGGCACGACACGCCTTCCTGGGTCATGCCGGCACGGCCCGTCGCCTCTTGTGCCGTGCCGGGCCAAGCCGGTGAACAATGTCACGGTGCCTGGACCAGCATGCCTCGGTCCGACCCATTTGACCACCTATTAAATATGTGAAGGGAAGCTGACTTTTTTACTTTTTGGCCTTTATTTGGAAACAATATCACAAATAGGCCTCTGACAGTTTTAATTCGAAAAATGGACCCCAAGCTCGCGCCGTCGCTATCGGCGTCGAGCTTACACATCCGACGTTGTGGTGGCACCGAGCTCTTTGCGTCACGTCAACACCGAGGCTATCGTGGCGCTGACGTGGCCATCTCGGCGCCGTTGATCTTGACGCCGAGCTCGGCGCCGTGGATCTTGGCGCCGAGGTTAGCGCCACACCTGAACTCCACCACGTTGAGTATTCGTGTATTTCTCTAATATACTTTAAACGTAGTTGCCTATTAGCTCGATTGGTTATAGCACCGGTCTAATAACCTAAAGGTCACAGGTTTGAATTCTACATGTGGTAGGTTTTGCAAAGCAAGGCTCGAACCCACGACCTCCGGTTTATTAGCGCGACGCGGTAACCAACTGAGCTAATGGCCGATTTGAAAACTATATCAAACTACTTATAGAAATACATGAGTACTGAACAGGGTGGAGCAGCTCCGCGTCAAGATTTGCGGCGCCGAGCTGGTCACGCCAGCGCACGACATCCTCAGTATCGATATGGCGCAAAGAGCTCGGCGCCAATTATGGTGACACCAAAAAGTGTAAGCTTGACATAAATAGCAACGACATCGAGCTTGAGGTCCATTTTTCAAATTGAAACTGTCATGATCCTATTTATGATAATCTTTAAAAAAAGCCAAAAAAAATTTGGCAAGGGAAGCAGCAATTGGCCCATGGGTTAATGGGTCTGGTGAAGCAGCCCGTAACCAAATGTGCCTCCCATCAGGTCCGATTGCACGCACAGATGTTGAAGCAGAATCTGCAGCCAACAAAATCGACTGATGGATTAGAAAATTGCAGGTGACTGTAAAATAGCAAAGCTGAAAAAAAAAACGACCATAACTCTGCTTTCGCAGGGGAAGGTTCGATTAGAGTTCCTCAACAAAGCAAAATGGAATGGAGCAGTACAATGATGTTGCCGCCAGCGGCGTGGCAGCAGCCTGGCCGGCCGTCTCCGGCTACTAGCCTACTGTACGCCGCTACGGTGCGGACGACGAGGCGGCGCCGCCGGCGAGGGCGTGGGTGCGGTTGAGGACGGACATGATGCGCTGCAGCCTGAGATCCTCCCGGAACTGCCGGATGAACCGCTCCGCCCGCGCGTTCACTTCCGCCTTCCCTTCCATCTCCGCAAACGTGCGCCCCTTCACGGCGACGACGACCTTCGCCGCCTCCCTCCTCTTCCTCGGCCTCTCCTTCGCCGCACCAGCCACCTCGGCGGTGGCGGTGGCAGCACCAGCTTGTGGCAGCGGCTGAACTGAGGCCACCACTGGGTGGTGCGCCTCGTCCAAGCTAATGGGATTCTCCTCCGACGCCGCCGCTGACGTCAACATGGTATCGCTCGGTGGAGCTACGGTGACGTCCTCTTGCACGCCGGAGATCGGCTGGACGAAGGAGAAGACGGAGAAGGACCGCAGGCGCTCGAGGACCATGGACGACGCGCTGCGAGTGAGCCTGCGCCTGGTGGACGACGACGGTGGCGGCGCCTGCTCATTCGCCCGGGACATTACAGCGACGGCGCCGACCACGACAGTGAATAGGACGAACCACGCGGCGCTGGGGCTGAGCCACGGCGGCAGCGGCCACCACAACGACGACGACTCCACCGCGGCCATCGATCTTGTCACACACACACACTCACTACCCCCGGTCGTTGGTTTCTTGCAGGTTGCTCCATCTGCTCCTCGAAACCTCTGTATATTAAGAATCAGTGAGAGATGGTTTGGCTGGTGTCGAATAATAAAGAAATGGAAGATCGAGAAGAAGCCGTGGCACTGGTTACGGCGCAGGCGCGTGAGACACATGACATGACCATCGTCTGGAGTGGAAAATCGCATTGGATCTCCACTTCTCTCAGCGTACACGGACTAAGCTGTGGTTGTTAATTAAGCTTAAGCATGTGTAATTCATGCAAGTGGGTGGGATCTAATTTTTATTTGGACCGTGCGTTTAGTTTAATCACGGCTGGGCAGTAACCTGCGAGAAGATTCCCAACAACGGTTAACAACGATTAAATTAGGAATTCTGATATTATTTAAAAAAATTAAGGAACTATGATTGTTCATGGACGGAGGGCTAAACTGTTACTCCGTTGGGTTTGAAAATAATTCTCGTTTTGATACGGAGTATATTACTCTGTCATGTTTGAAAATAATTAATAATTGTCGTTCAGAACAAAATCATATTTAAAAATACGATTTTATTACTCTCATTTTTTATATTGTAGAAATACGATTTTATTGAAGTATACTTTAAGATTAATCTCTTCATATTTTATAAATATTATAAAAGTTATTCATGCTCAAAGTTTGACATAGTCGTTTCAACACTAAGAGATACACCGTTAAACCTTTCATGAAAAGTCTAGCTAAACTTCTGGCTTAAGGTCGTTAGCTGCAGTCTTAGCTATTCTAATGGTAGTATTTTGACACATCAAACCATTCAATGTAGCACATTTGTTTTTAATATGGATCATAAGGTGTTTGGTCCAGTCACACTAAGTGACGTTTTGAATATCGACGTGGGTCACCAAAACAATAGCTTGATGATTAATTACTGGGTATAAAACTTGTGAAAAATATACCAGCCATATCATTCCCAAAATTAAGTTCAATCGAATATACAAAGGAATATTTGATGATCAAAATCACTTATGTCAGGAGAGAATAGCAGCAACTCTGCGCTATCTGATCACTGATATACATTGGCATGTGGGCCCAAGAGTAAGTGGGACCCACATGTCAATGGTGCAGTATAGCAGACTGCCTGCGTCCTGGTGAATGTGGTGAACGGGACGTCATTTTATTTTATTATAATTATTTTAAAGTTGAAGTCTCGTATAATTTTAATTTATATTTTTTATGTCTTCATCGAGGCCTATTGTTCGGCATACTTGGAATACTAAATATGTTTGCGCGAGTGATTTGGATTTAATTTAATTTAATTTGGATATCAAATGTGAGTTTGTTTTTTTTCTATTGCAAAATACAAACTAAAGCTAGCATGTAAACAACATCATATAAAAAATCTAAGGCGGCGACGCGGGAGCTCCGAGCGGCGACGGGAGGGAGGGGCGCATCGCGAATAGGCAGGCGGACTGCGGGTTAATTTTATAGACATTCAAGGGGTTTTCTGTAAAATAGTCAGGCGGACTACGGGTTAATTTTATAAACACTCAAGGGGTTTTCTGTAAAATAGCCAGGCTGACAAAAATTTTGGGTGAAAACACTACTTGCTGCTTTAGAGATAGTTATAGATTAGTGATTCAACTTTTTGTTTGATATCTACGATGGAGTAATAAATTTTTGAGTGAAGTATACAGGCGGTTGGGTGTATCATTTAGATTTTCTAAACCCCAAAAATGTATTTTGAGACATCTAAACTTATCATGAGCATCATATAGGACCAAACGGCTCAAACCCGTTCCGTGCGCTGATGTGTCATGTCATAGAATAAAACTTTAAAAAATAGTGAAGAAATAAAATATAAAAAGAGAGAGAGAGAGCAGCGAGTGGATAAATAGATGCTCTATATGTGACTGGCATATGGGTTTTATTGACACGTAAACGTCACCGTGATAATGCCATGCCAGCGCACAGAGTGAGTTCGAGCCCGTTTGGACCTATAAGGCATCCAATATAAGTTTGGGACCCAAAAATTTTGAAAGTTCAAGTGCCTAGATGATACCCTCACAAGTTTAGGACCGCCCTGTCACATCCCGATTTTCGTTCGATATTAAAAATCGCTTAATAATGTATTTCTAGGAATTAATGATCAAGAGAAATTAATGTGAGAAATGATATTTCCTTTAAAAATCATGTATGAAAATATTTTTGTAATATTCTCCATGCCCTAAAGTACTCTTTGAAATTTTCCATCAATTTTTGAATCTTAAGAAATAATTTTAAAACACAAAGTTCATTTAATTAATTATTTAAATTGAAAAACACATTAAAATCTTGTCCCTGTTCTTAGGTCGTCTTCGGCCCATCCTCCTCCACATTTATGTTTTTCCTCCCTCGGCCTCAGCCCGCTTTCTCCTCCTCTCGGGCCCGCCCCTTCTTCTCTACGTAGCACGGCCGGTCAGTGCACACTGCTCGCTCCTCCTCCTCACAAAGTCTATTTCCCGTCCCTCCTCCCTCTTGAGCTGCCGACAGGTAGGGTCCACCTGTCAGCACCTTCTTCTACCTTCGTTCGGGAGAATTGGCCACTCCCTTCCCACGTCGCCGTCGACCTCACGCCTTCCCGCCTCCCCCTCACGTGCATGGACCAGCCGCCTCCTCCTTCCCACGCCCACTCCCCCACTTTTCCTCAAATCCGGCCACATCGCCGCCTCCCACGCCCCTCTCTCCCCGCGCTCGACGGTCGTTGCCGCCATCCTCCGCCTCGCTCGGCCACGATTCTCCCTCGCCGAGGCTATAAAAACCCCTCCCGTGCTCCCCTATTTTCCCGAGCCTCCGTGCCCAAAATCGAGTTCCCCTCGCCACCTTCTCTCTCTACCGCTCACCGGAGTGCTCTGGCCGACAACCACCGTCGCCCTAGCCGCAACTGCATCGTCTCGAGGCTGCCTTGGCTCCGCCGCGCCCTGCCACACCTAGGCCGCCACTCCACTCCCTCAACAACCATCGAAACAACCCCTCCACCTCGCACCCGAGCTTCGCCGCTGTTGATGCGAAAACACGGCGCCCTGGAAGTTCTGTTTAGCTCCAGTATTGGTCCAAAAATGTTGGTGAAAGGAATACGGGCATGCCAGTTGGTTTGATCCTGCAACCAACAAGACATGGCAAACGTTAGAAGATGATAGCCGATCGGCCGATAGGCCGATGATGCATCGTGGTGACCTAGCCGTTGCGGTCGAGTTGGATCGGCTGTAAGGTATAAGATATTGCTCATGGACTAGATTTAAATCAGATATAAACATAAATAACTTTTCCTTAACAAAATCAATCACATAGGTCGAACCTAATCGATGCAACATAAAATTGAGATTATTAAAGTTAGTTGTTATACAATTACATGATCTAAATAACTAGCCAATAGATAGATATTGAAAACCAGACCCAAAGCAATCATGATTGGCTGTATATTCAAATAACATGTAATTACTAATTTAGTCTTTCCCTTAGATACAAGCAATTATGATAGATCGGGCTTAACCGAGACAGTATTAATTGCTCATAATCAAGATTAAACAAATTATCAATTATATGGACTTAGATCATAGCCGATGAAAGAGATTGGGTGATTATATAACATATCGGCTAACACTCTGATATAGCGTCATATAATATTGTCAACCTTGATTACATATGTTAAACAAGTTATAACCTCAACAGATCAGACTTAACCGAGACAGTACGAAGCTAATAACAAGCTTAGTAGATTCAAAGGGTTGTAAATTTAAATAATATGATAGATATAAAAAATTAAGCAAAATAAATCATATGACTTAAAGTAAAAGAGTTATAACAGGTAAGATCGGCTGAAACCCCGATACTACCCTTATAGGCAATCCAAGCCAGGTTAGCTTTTATGATTCTAAGCATGACTTAGTATGTCAAACTTAATTAATGCAACACTAAGTATAAAAAAACATGAAGTCTAAACAATCAAGCCTTCGACTGATTTTCAACGTGGTAGATACCTTAGCTAATCTAGATACCAGCAACACCCTAAAGAAGGCTCAGCTGAGCTATCGACTTAGATTAATTAAGATATATGATAAATAGGCAGATGCATAAGTTAGATTAGAGTGTCGAAATGATGTAAGCACTAATTTCGCCGATACAAACCGTCATGACAAGCCTTACCCCTTATCGAAGATCGAAACCTATGCAGCCCAACTTGAAACAAGAACTCGTCGAGATGAAAACCTAGAAAACTAGGGTGGCGATGCATCGAAAGTGTGTATTGAACTGTTGTTCACTACAACGGTTATCCTCATCTCAATCGGACGGCAACCCTCATCTGTGTCGGGTATGGCACCCGCCACGACGCAAAAGTCACCATTGTGAGAAGTCATCTCTAGCGAGCAAAAGTTCGTCACCGATGAACTTATCTTTGTCGGGCCTAAACTACAACCCGTCACCGATATGTTTGACCCAGAAGACCAGTCAAACAAGGGCCCGACACCGATGATATAATCTCAAACGAGCCCTAATTAGAGCCCGTCACGGATTACTAACATCTAAATGGGGCTTTAACTTAAGCCTGTCATGGATGACTAACATCTCCATCGAGCTTAAGTTAAAGCCTGTCACCGATGAGTTTTTCCCCAAAAAAATTATTCTGTTTTTTTGGCTAGCCTCAGGCCTTTGCTAGCCATGCCCGCTGCAAAAATGATAGAAACAGAGATATATTACATCTGACATTCACATACATTCACATACATCTGACATTATCATGCATCTATTCACATACACATCCATTATTCACATATTTCACATTACAAGTATAAATCACATTTGACAATTGTAATTTAATAATATCACAAGTGTTACATTTGACATTAATTTCAAAATTTCAAAATTTTTTATCATGTCCCGCACTTTAACCCTGTAATCTACACATTCCTTTGGGATGTATTATGTCGCGGACAATAAATTCCTCTATCTCTTCTCTAATCCTGTCGAAGCTTTTAGGCACAGAATTGGATATAGTATCCTACATGTACATAGTTCGAAATTAGTCGATCGATATATATATAATTCGAAGTAGTTAGTATATATTACAATTGAGATCACAAACCTCAAATTCGGCCATAGTCTTGAACTTGTTGTTATACAGAATTCGCATGTTGTAACACACATGGAATCCGCACTGGTCGCCTATTTGTTGTTTGATAGGGAAATCCATTTTTTGGATGAGGCTTTTTTGGTAATTGTTATGCCAGCCTCCTTTCTCCACATATGTTCCCCATGCTTCGTTGATTGCTTCTTGGATCGAGGTCCAGTGATACGTCTTAGTGATTTTGGAGTTTATGTAATGATATGTACTCCACTTTGGCGTAATTACCAGAAGGATCTAATGGGCACTGCAACATTAATATAGTGAAAGTTAAATTCTAAAGCACTACGTGTCATTCAATTGCATATATTTAGGGTATACACTTACTATTGATTATAGGCGCACAGAAAGTACTCATTGTCTTGATGGGCCAATAAGGTCTCAAATATGTAGGCCACCATGGCCTTCCTGTCGTGTTGAAGATTGGCGACCGTGACCAAATGTTGATCCAGGAAGGCCACTTCCGGTGCATATCTTTGACACTACTTCCAACTATGCCTACACACAAGACAAACGCTCTTATAAGCGTGTTATAAGGATTGTTGTTATCAAAATTGAGAAACACAAGAATACTTATAAGGAGTAGCACTTGAGTAGACTTGTGTGCACCGCTCGTAGTCTGTAGAGGTCGAACAGATCCTTGAAGTCTATGGGAATGTAGTTTTCAGGCCCAGAAAATGGTTCTCCATCGTGATAGCCTATGATGTAATTCTCCTTGTTCGTCCTCTAGCTTGTCCTCTCCATGTAGTAGAGGTGGAGCTCCCTGCATGCTTTGCCCATCGTTCGTAAGGTGTCGTCTCTAACCAAAGGCATGCCTAGGTCGAACAACACTGGACGAACGTTCTTGGTCATGACTAGCTTCTTCGGAGCTAGACGCAAGGGCTGCGCCTTGCCTTGGGCTCTTTATCTCACCCTTGCCGCAGATTTTTCATTAGTTATCTGCGGAGGAGAGGAACACGCCTTCCTTGATTTCTTGAGAGGTAGGGGATTAATGGCCGTGTTGTCAGCCTCCATGTCACCTTGTCGAACAGCGGGAGCTGAAGGGCCTGGAGGGGCTGAAGGAGCAAGTGCCGGTTGGGCCGACGGTCGAGTGCTCGGTGGAGTGACTAACCTCAGAGTCAACTTGATTTCAATGAGGTCCTTCTGCCATTGGATAAAGGTTCCATGTGCATCTCCTAGGGTTAGGATCTCATCATTTGGTGGATGCTACGGTGGCAAATGGGCCCATTCATTCTTCACTGTGTCTACTTACACTTTTGCCTGGTCAGCCATCAGTTGTGCTCCATGCACTCTTGTATCTGGGGTCGGCTTAAAGGCAAGTCCCTCGGCCACCGGAATAGTGAAGGTTGGTATCACCTTAACTGTTAACACACAGTTAGTCAGTTCCTGCGATAGCTTCATCCATAATTTTAGAATACTATATTATAAGGATTTGTTAAGACTGTTACGCATCGTTGTGGGAGGTGTCACCCCGGAGTGCCTCAAAAACCCGGATTGAACCTCAACAAATGTCAGACCGAGTGTCCTCGAGATGTGACCGAGAGCCCGACCCCCCGAGGGTCGGGCATGCTGGCCTTCCCCCGAGTCCGACCTCGGCCCCTTCTCTCGACTCCGACTCGTCGCCCGACCTCGAGCGTCCTCAAGAGAAAACTTGGCAGGCAAGAGGAAGAGAGAGGAGACAACCCGGCAGCGTCTGACACCACCTGGTGGCACAGGAGTAGGGTCCCAGGGCTGGTAGGGGCGCAAGACACCCATGGTGTACAGGACCTAGCAGACCAGCATGCACTTTATCAGATATTGTTTGTACCCCACTGTTTGTCTCTCTTAGTCTTAGCTTTCTTGGCCCGCAAGTTCATCTGTTCCTGCCTCCCTTGAGGTATAAAAGGGAGGATAGGGAGGGGGCTGAGAAGGAGGCTCTCCAGATTCTCTCTCAAGCTTGTAACTCTTGTTCATCATCCACCCCTGAGAAAGAACACCACACACTGGACGTAGGCCTATTATCCTTCGGGAGGACTGAACCCGTATAAACCCTCGCGTCTCATTTCTTGGCTCATCTTAGGATTTGAGTCGACCATCGAATCTATCGGAGGACAGCTTCCCTACCAAACTCTCTTCTACCTCCTTGGGGACCCCCCTTGGAGGACTGCCGACCCACCCGTCGACAATTGTGGCCGAGAGTTTTACCGTTATTTGATCGACGCCAGATAGGACTGGTTGTGGATATTCTGCCACCTCAGTTGACGCGCAACTGCTCTGCGTTTGTGTTGGACTGTCTCGGAGCGAAACGACGGCATGCTCGCATCTCTTCCCTGATCTTGGTAGTCACCTCTTGCAGCTTCTCCTCCAATTAAGAGCTTAGCTCGATTCTAACCTGCTCCTGGATCTTCTCGGCTAGACGTGCATCTTTTTCTGCCTTTGAGAGGGCCCGCTTCTTGTACTGATTCGTGTATTCTAGAAATTCATATTTCCAAGGGACCAAAGCGCCAACACCCCTAGTATGTCCACGGTGTTCGCTGTTGCCCAACACTTGAGTGAGGATGTTATCCTCGCGTCTAGAAGAGCATGACTCTTGGGAGGTCTGTCTCACGACAACCAACTTTTTCTGCAGTACAAGTGAGTTCAATATAAATCGAGAGAACGATAGATGTACAGAAAATAAACATATTAAGGCAAGACACTTACAATATTTTCATAAACTTGTTGATCTTGGGCATTTGAAAAGGATATTGTTCCATCACTATTCTTTACAGCCCTTGCCCTTGCCCAACTCCTTGCCCTTGGGTGCGATATATCGGCAAATGGAGGCGGCGTGTTCGATGCCTCTACCACCTCATCCTCTTTCTGCCATTGCTCATGCTTCCTGGCATATCCCCCGGTGCCAAGCCGGTGCGGGTGCACGTTCCGAGCCTGGAGTGCCCTATAAGCCTCGCCTTTGGCTTGGGATTCATCGGTTGATTTCTTCTCAAAGAACTCCTCCCAGACCGCTTGTGTGATGAAGGGGTATTCCCCGAAAGGCTCCCCTTCGCTGGGGTTGGTGACGTACTCGTTGACAAGCTTGGACTTAAAGTTCTTCCAAGCGGATCCAAACGTCTTGAAGGCCATCTGCTTTAGCCTGTCCTTGTCAGCTGTAGGATAGTCGAAGCTCTCCTTGAACTTCAGCCATGCAGATTTCTTCTCGACGTTCGGCACGTCCTTGATGTTATTAGCCAAGATGGTGAAGGTATGCCTCCTTATTATCCCGCATATGGAGCTAAACTTCTTGCACATGTTCTTGGGTGCGGACGGCTTTCCTAGGAGGTCCTCCTTTGTTATGGTGTACCTCTCGCTTGGGATTTTATTACCGCTCCTAGGGGCCTATGTCCTTGTGGACCCACTAGTTGTCGCCGATATTGGTTTGTCGTGCTGCGACATCCTCTAAATAACTTGCAAAATCATAAAATAAAAAATTTAATTAAATTAAGAAGAAGAGGGATTGGAAAGAAAGAAAGAAGAAGAGGAGGAGAGGAAGAAATTTAATAATTTTTCATATGTCAAAATTCTCATACATTTTGAAAGTATTTTTTGAAAGGGAGGAGAAAGGGAGGATTATAAATCTTTGAATTTATTTTTGAATCTTTGAATATATTTTTTAAAGGAAGGAGAATAAATCTTTGAATTTAATTTTGAAAGGGAGGAGATAATATTTTAAGATTTATTATTGATTGGTCGACGATGATACCGCTTGGTAATTACATTGTTCAAAAATAGCTAATTGATTCCCACACTGTTGTTACTCCTCCATGCATGAAACCGGTGCTAGTTTTTTATGCTATTTAGGAATAAGAGAAAAATTCATCCATGTTTGTCTTTATGGTTGGTTGCTACCTCACCATGTTACCAGTTCCATTATACAGTTCGGCATTCAGAAAATAATAGTTCGGCATTCAAAAAAACAAAATAAAAACAATCCCATTATACAATATCTCAGCATTATAAATAGTCCAATTATACAGAATAAAACAGTCCCATTAACATGCCCAATATACACACATTATACAACACTATAGCAGTTCCATTATACACAAATTATACAACATTATACACACATTATTCATCTACATGGCATCTACAGCCTGATTCATCTACATGGCACATCTCAGATTCATGGCACATGAGGGAGACGCATGGAGACTAACCTGGAGCAGCGAGGGCGGAAGACGGTGCCGGGCTCAGGGATGGCGACACGCTCGGTGGTGGCAAGGGAAGAAGACATGGCGTCGGGCTCGAGGAGGACGGCGACATGCTCGGGGATGACGGCACCGAGCTCGGGGACGACGGTGACGTGCTCGAGGACGACGGCGCCGGGCTCGGGGACGATGGCGACGTGCTCGGGGACGACGGCGAGGACGACTGCTAGGGTTCTTAGTGAGTGAGGACTCAGGAATTTTTTGCGCTAATGTATACATCTGAAACAGCGCGAAAAGATTTAGAATCACATATGTGATGGGCTTTAGATTAAGCCCGATTAATATGAATCATCTCAATCGGGCTTAATATAAAGCCCGTCACAGATGATGTCTAGTTCGGCGTGCAAAGGCCGATGGAAAAATTCTATCGGTAATGGGCTTGATATAACACCCGTCACAAATGACATCATCGTTGATGGACTTAAAGTTTAAGTCCGATTAGTAAATTAATCATCTCTATCGGAATGCAATTAAGGTCCGTCACCGATGACTCATCTGTGACGAGCTTAAAGTTTAAGCCCGATTAGTACATGAATCATCTCTATCGGGCTCAAAGTTTAAGCTTGTTTGGTACAGACATCATCCGTATCGGTCTTTAATATAA
This sequence comes from Oryza australiensis, assembly GCA_019925245.2. Classification (NCBI taxonomy): domain Eukaryota; kingdom Viridiplantae; phylum Streptophyta; class Magnoliopsida; order Poales; family Poaceae; genus Oryza; species Oryza australiensis. Next base: position 1,105,197 of record JAIFGZ020000195.1, on the reverse strand, counting down.
AGCCCGTCGATATAATTTTTCCACTTGTACAATTAACTAAATAATTTACACAAAAAATTTGTTAATACAAAATATTTCATTAATTACAAAAGGCTTGTTATAATTTTTCCATTTATTTTTCACTACAAAATTTATCCATTTCACTGAATGAAATTTAATACAAAATATTTTATCCTTATAAAATTTATTTATTTCACTGGATAATTCACAAAATAATTCAATAAAGTTTAATAAATTATTTAATTCAGTAAATAATTCTCCATGTTAACTAAATTCAATATATAAACTACTATTTTCATGTAATTCACTACAAAATTTACACAAAAGGGTTGCTAATACGAAATAGTTCATTCATTACAAGAAATAACAAAACAAATAAGTACAAAGACATCAGTCACAAGGTTATGCCTTCCGTATGATCTGACCGAGCATATGCTACATCCTCTTGGGGATCATCGTCAAGGTCGATGTGAGGTCTGACATGAAGATTTTTATTGTATTCTTCTTCGTCGACGATGTTGTCAACCCGACAATTCGGTGCTTGCCATCCCTGACGATGTGCATCTTCTTGTTTGCAAGGTCTTTTATGTAGAATATCTGCTCGACCTGTTTTGCAAGCACGAATGGTTTATCAGCGTATCCAACCTTGGATAGATCTATTAAAGTGAAACCTTCCTTGTCGACTTTGACACCAGTGCGTATATTCACCCAACGGCATCGAAACAAAGGGACTTTGAATCTCACATAGTTCAGCTGCCAAATCTGTTCAATGTAGCCGTAGTATGTGTTGGACCCAACTTGATTCTGGAATGCATCTATACAGACTTCGCTATTTTGCATTGTGCTTTTGTCATCTTGTTGTACGGTGTAAAACGTGTAACCGTTGATATCGTATCCTTGCCATGTGTCTATCTCGCAGCATGGTCCCATTGCCAACAACCGTACTGTCTCAGTTGAATCATCCATTGACACTGTAATACGCTTCTTGAACCATTCATTGAACCTGGAGTTATGTTCTCTATTAATCCACGTGTCCGATCGCCCCAAGTTCTCCTGTCGGATTTCCGCCAAATGCTCCTCAAAGTATGAGGCAACTTCTGCCATATGTTGGAGCACAACGAAATGAGCCTGCGAATAGGAGGCTCGATCCGACACAACTCTTTTCCTGCCTATTGTGCCAGTGCCTGGCAACCTTTCTTCATGACGAGACGCTGGTACTCTGATAGGATCGGCCTCTGTCATATAATCAACGCAAAATTCAATAACCTCCTCAGTCGTGTACCTTCAATGATGCTCCCCTCTGGTTTTGCTCTGTTTCTCACATAAGACTTTAGAACTCCCATGTACTCTCGAACGGATACATTTCTCTTAGAAATGCTGGCCCACATAGTTTTGTTTGCTTAACGAGATGAACAGGGAGATGAGTCATGATATCAAAGAAAGACAGAGAAAAAAACATCTCCATGTGATAGAGGGTATATACAATATTGGTCTGCTATCCATCTAGGTCTTCAGGATCTATAACATTTTGACCGATTACATTGAAGAAGGCACACATACGTTGGATCATGTGGCAGACTTTGGGTGGTAGAATGCCTCTGATAGCAATTGGCATGATTTGTGTGATGAGCACGTGGCAATCGTGAGACTTCATTCCGACCATTTTTAGGCCGTCCAATTTGATGTACTTACTTATCCTTGCTGAATAGTCTGATGGAACTTTGATATCTCTAAGGCATGATAACATTGCAATCTTCTCATCCTTCGACAATGTGTGGCAAGCTGGAGGGAGGTACACTCTGCCTGTCTCTGCATCTGTTATAGGCAGGAGTTCACTGTGAATATTCATCTCCTATAGCAAACTTGAGGGGCATGTGTTAACGACCAAATTTGGTAAGCAAATTATCAGGTTTGGATCTAAGGCCGAAGCCGATTTGAAGAGAATCGGGTTCTTCTGAAGACAGAGTGCGTGTTAGTGATATGCCATAGAGGCAATATGAAGATGTTGGATATCATGGTCAATGTTTATGTATAAGTGAATAAAGTGTTATTCAGTTCCATGAAATAGACAACTTGTATTGATCAATAAGTACGTGACTTATTTATGAGACTGTTTATGTATGAATCTATTTCTAAACGATCCCTGATCACATGTCATATTGTTGGAACAAATATGATTCTAAGATCTGCATGTTTATTGATTGATGATCATGTCTCATAGATCATGGTATGGAGATACCAAATCAATATACGTGGACATGTGTTAGAGAACACATTGTTGGATAGACCCACCATGAGACACTACAGGAATTAATGTGCCATTAGTTGGTCTCAAGTATATTGGTGCAAAGTCCTTAGACCTGAGATCATCATGGATTTTGACATGTGTAGTAGCCTACTTTGGGACTACCAAACGCTATTTCATAACTGGGTAGTTATAAAGTAGTCTTCGGGTTTGCTATGAAACATGGAGTGGGATGTGAGTGATCAAGATGAAATTTGCCCCTTCTTTGGAGAGATATCTTTGGGCCTCTCGAGATAATGGATTATGGAAGTGCATGGCCTGCCGAGTTGATTGAGGAGTCAATCAACAGACAAATAATCCAATACGATTCGAGTGAATGATTAAGCTATTGAAAGGATGGCACACATCTTGCCTATAGCTTAATGGTATCGTGAGGCAAAGGGATTTGTGTACACATTACAGGTTCAGAGCCGATATTATATTCTTGTATACTATGGTGTCAATATGTGCTGCTAGGCGCCGCTATTGATGGTCGGCCAAGTTGGACTCAGGTCGAAACCAAGTATACCTGAACCTATAGGGTCGCACGCTTAAGGGAATAAGAACAAGCATTCGAGTTGGACTCGGATACGACTCGATCGGATAGGGATCCGATCAGATAGTGTCCCGATGGGCCTATAGGCCCAATCAGCAACTCTATATAAAGGGGCGAGGGGTGGAGATCGGGGTGTTGAATTGCATTGAACCGAATCAATCTAATTGCGAGTAACAGATTAGAACACGCGCGGCTTCAGAAGTCGGCGAGTTTGAGATCTCCACGGAAACCCTCCCACTTTCGAGCCAAACCCTAGCCTTGCATCTTGTGCTAACACACGGGTGTTTGGCGTTCTATCCCTGGACATGTGGATACCGATAGAGGCACTGCTACATTGCGGTGTTGTTCGGCGACTGCGATCGGCTAGATCGGTTGTGGTCAGGCGCATCGAAGCGAGGCGCGCGAGCACGGTTGGCGAATCGGTAGCGGCAGATCAATCGGCAAATCGACTGCGGCGAATCGGCTGTACTTGGGAATCGACTATGGTCAGGAAATTGGCTGTGATCGGCCAGTACTGTTCTGGATTGGATAGCTCCTGATTGGCTATATCCGCTGCACTCCACTCCAATCGGTAACGATCTATCGACCCTTACTTGCAAGGTTCCTGGTTGGCACGGTAGATTTTTTTGTTATTAGCTTTCGTAGCCTCCGTGTAACCCTTCAGTGCGCGCTAAGTACTGACCGAATCGGCTAAGGAGTTCATCGGCTGGTGTTCGAATTTGCTAAGGTGACTATCGGTTGATACCGAATCGGATAAGGACAGCCAATGCAGCCGATTCCGATAAGGATAGCTGGTACGACCAATTTTGAGGAAAAGACGTTGGAGTTATCTTCGGATTTGTTTGAAGTGCTTCATGGAGATTGCAATACACGGATAAAGTCCACAAAGACAATTATATCTATTAATTAGGATATTTTAAATAGTTTCCTTATAGATAATATCGGTGAAAGTTTGTTTTAGGCATACATGTAATTCAAATTGTAATAGAGATAGAAATTGTGTCCGCCACGGACTTATCTTGTATCTGGGTATAAATACGACCCAGGACAGTGTAACTAATAGACAATCAGATCAATATAACTTTTGGCGCATCGCCACCTTTTCCTTTTAGTTTAATATCGACAAGTTCTTGCTTTGTGTTGGGCTGCATCGGGTTTCGATCTCTGACAAGAGGTAAATATTGTTTCAAGCGTCTTGCGCTCTCGGGATTAGTGCTTCCATCATCATGATACTCTAATCTTGTCTTCGTAATCTGCTGAGTTATCATATGCATTATATAACCTAAGTCAATATCGCCATCTATTTTCAATCAGCTTGCATCTATTGCTAGATAACAGTCGTCGAAATTAGATGTCAAGGTTGGCTTAGATTATATAATGTATCTACCATCTTGAAAGGCTTTTATCGACATGTTTAGATCTCATATTTCTCTTTATGCTTAATGCTGCATTGGTTGGGTCTGATCTATTAAATAATATTTAGAACTATAAAGATCTATCTTGCTTACAATTGCTATTATAGATAGTATCGGGGTTTCAGCCGATCTTATCTGATTTGACCTATCTTGCTTGTTTTATTCTCACTTGATATGTTAAATCTGCCCTCTATATCTTGATCTCATCATATTAAATACGTTAAGCTTGTTATCAATCTGTTAAGAAACTTTAACATTTGATTATTGCTTGTTTAATGTATTTAGTTTATTATGATATCTGAGTATACAACAGTATCGGAGTACTAGCCGATACATGTTAGATTCATCTCTTCGGCTATTGTAACGCCCTGAAAATCGGAGAACTTAAAAACCGAGAATTAAAAATCGAAACTTACAAAAACTTTTGCTTGTTGCTTCTTGATCGTGTTTATTGCTTCTTATTTGCCAGCTTGGTTACATAAATTTATATGTGAGCGATTCATCTCGATGTTTGAGAAAAACCAAATAATTTGGATTTCCATTAGGGAGAAAAATTTCGGAGATTAGAGTTGGGAATTTTAATATAAAATAGGAAAAGGGTTATGGATTTATAAAAATATGTATTTGGGAACAAAACATGATTTTGGTGATTGTGTAATATTAATTAAAATGTGTGATAAAATATTTTAAAAGGATTTATATGAAGTCTAGAAATTAATTGGAATTAAAATTGTGATTTTTGGAATTTAGGAAAAAGGATTAAATTAAATATGTGAAAAATATTTTTAAAATAATAAAAGTGGGTGAAAAGGTTGAAAATATATTTTACAACTTAAATTTTGGGTATACTATATTTTATTTCAATTTTTTGGGGTGAAAGAAAATAGGATTTGGAAATTAGAAATTAAATCGGGGAAAATCAGAAATGTCACTGTTCATCATGCGCCAAGTGTTCGACGCCGTACCGGCCTGTTGATGAGAAATTTCTCTCATGCGCTGGCCTGGGAGATCTGCTTGACTCCAGTGCAGGTCCTTCTCGGTCTGTATGGTGCGGGCGTGCCGTTGGTTTGATCTGTTAACCAACAAGAAAAACGAAAAACGTGCTTTAAGTGTTAGGTTAGATCCCCCCGAATCGGCTAAGGGAATCCACGAGCATGTATCTGCTATCCTAAAATATATTTAAGCCAAGCGACTAGAATGGATCGATACCGAGACGACATTAGCCGTTTAACCCAAATACGGTAAATGATAATTAATATATGTATTGATAACCTAGCCGATCTTTGGAAAGCTAACAAAAGGAATCGGCTAGTACTCCGACGAATCTTATGAAAAGATATCATTCTTGAACCAGAGGCTTAGCTCAGAAATCGTCTGTCAGCTGTCTACGGCCAGCCGATTTCGGCTCACAAAGTTCGACAAGAACAAGATCTTAACATAAGAGGCAATCCGAACATAAATCCAATAATAAATATACTAAAAGAAATATATTGAAGGGTTACGCGGAAGCTATGCTAGCCGAAAACAAAAATTTCTACCGCGCAAACCAGAACACTTGCAAGTAAGGGCCGATAGATCGTTACCGATTGGAGTAGAGTGCAGCGGAATAGCCAATCGGGGCAATCCGATCCGGAACAGTGTAGCCGATTCCCGGAGGCAGATTCGCCAATCGCCGATTCGAGTCGTCCGGCCGCGTTCTCACGCCTCGCTCCGATGCGCCCGCCGCGGCCGATCAAGAGCGCGCAACGTAGCGGCGCCTCTACCGGTATCCACACGTCCGGGGACGAACGCCGTACACCCGTGTGCTAGCACGCGATGCAAGGCTAGGGTTTGGCTCGAAAGTGGGGAGGGTTTCCGTGGAGATTGATCTCGGCGACTTCATTGCACGCGATGCAATTGACGTGTCACGCTCTCCACCCCCTCCCTCCTTTATATAGAGTTGGCCGACGGGACTAGTGGCCGATTAGGACTCTATTTTGAATCGGATCTCATCCGTATCTCATAGAGTTGGCCGCCCACACGTCGTAAGCCCATAGGACTCTATCCGATCGGATCCCTATCCGATCGAGCCGTATCCGAGTCCAACTCGAATATCTATTCTATCCCCTTAAGCGTGCGACCACGTAGGTTCAGGTATACTCGGTTTCGGCTATAGTCTAACTTAGCCGATCGTCGGCTCGAGTCTAACTCAGCCGACTGTCAATAGCGGCGCCTAGCAGCACATATTGACACCATAGTATACAAGAATAATTCGGCTCGAACTGTAATGTGTACACAAATCCCTTTGCCTCACGATACCGTTAAGCTATAGGCAAGATGTGTGCCATCCCTTCAATAGCTTAACCATTCACTCGAACCGTATTGGATTATCCGTCCGTTGATTGACTCCTCAATCAACTTAGCATGGCCATGCATTTCCATAATCCATTACCTCGAGGGGCCCAGAGATATCTCTCCAAAGGAGGGGCAAATTCCATCTTGATCACTCACATCCCACTCCATGTTTCATAGCAAACCTGAAAACTACCTTTATAACTACCCGATTACGGAATAGCGTTTGGTAGTCCCAAAGTAGGCTACTACACATGTTGGAATCCATGGTGATCTCAGGTCTAAGGACTTTGTACCAACACTACCCGAGACCAACTAATGGCACATTAATTCTGTAGTGTCTCATGGTGGGTCTATCCAACAATGTGTTCTCCAACACATATGTCCATGTTTATTGATTTGGTATCTCCATACCCATGATCTATGAGACATGATCATCAATCAATAAACATGCCGATCTTAGAATCATATTTGTTCCAACAATATGACATATGATCAAGGATCGTTTAGAAATAGATTCATACATAAAGAGTCTCATAAATAAGTCACGTACTTATTGATCAATACAAGATGTCTATTTCATGGAACCGAATAACACTTTATTCATTTATACATAAACATTGACGTGATATCCAACATCTCCATGTTGCCTCTAGGGCATATCACTAACAATCTCCCACTTGCACTAGAGTCAATCATGTAAGTATCTAATACCCATTGCTCTTGTGTGCGCCTCATGCTTCGGCGAGGAGAGGTTTTGTCGGCGGATCGGCTATGTTGAGATCCGTGTGCACTTTGCATATCTTGACATCACCTCTGTCCACTATCTCGCGGATGAGATGATATCGCCGAAGTATGTGTTTGGACTTCGATGTGACCTCGGCTCCTTGGCTCGCGCAATGGCTCCACTATTATCACAATAGAGAGACATTGGACCAGTCGTACTAGTCATCACACCAAGCTCGAAACGAATTTCTTGATCCAAACAGCCTCCTTTGCGGCTTCCGAAGCAGCAATGTACTCGGCCTCCGTTGTAGAATCAGCAACGGTATCCGCTTGGAACTCTTCCAGTGCTGCGCCTCCGTTCGGGCGAACACGAACCAGATTGCGATCTATAATCATCCTTGTCTGTTTGGAAGCTAGCATCGGTGTAACCACTTACAACGAGCTCTTCTTCACCTCCATAGACTAGGAACATATCCTTAGTTCTTCTCAAATACTTAAGGATATTCTTTACGGCTCCAGTGACCTTCACTGGATCGACGGTATCTGCTCGTAGCACTCAAAGCGTACGAGACATCGGGCGTGTACAAAGCATGGCATACATGATGGATCCAATTGCCGAAGCATATGGAACCATACCCATCTTATTCCACTCATCATGTGTCAGGGGCACCGATTCTTGCTAAGATTAATGCCATGTGACATGGGCAAGAAACCTTTCTTGGAATCATGCATGTTGAACCTTTTCAACACCTTGTCAATGTATGTACTTTGGCTTAATCCAATTAGCCTCTTGGATCTATCTCTATAGATCCGAATGCCTAATATGTATGCTTGCCTCCCTAAGTCTTTCATGGAAAAACTATTTTTCAATGAAGACTTGACGGATTCTAGCATAGGGATATCATTTCCAATCGTAATATGTCATCCACATATAAGATTAGAAATACAATTGCGCTCCCACGACCTTGTTGTAAACACAGGCCTCTTCTTCATTTTTGATGAAACCAAACCCTTTGATTACTTCATCAAAACGAATATTCCAACTCCGAGATGCTTGCTTCAATCCATAAATGGATTTCGTAGCTTGCATATCTTTCCGAGCGATTGGATCGACAAAACCCGAGGTTGTATCATGTATACATCCTCGCTTAGGTTTCCATTTAGGAAAGCCGTTTTGACATCCATCGCCATATCTCATAATCGAAATATGCAGCAATCGCTAGGATAATCCGAATAGATTTAAGCATTGCGACGGGCGAGAAGGTTTCATCATAATCAACTCCTTGAATCTGTTTAAAACCTTTCGCCACCAATCGCGCCTTATAGATGTGAACATTTCCATCCATATCGGCCTTTTCTTAAAAACCCATTTACACTCAATGGTTTTGACACCATCGAGTGGATCAACCAAGTTCCAAACTTGATTTTCGTACATGGATTCTATTTCGGATTTCATGGCTCCAAGCCACTTGTTGGAATCGGGTCCCACCATCGCTTCCTCATAGGTCTTAGGTTCATCGTTGTCCAACAACAATATATCACATTGTTCCGCACTGTGTACTGCGGGTGCACGACGTGATCTTTCGGACCTCAGTGGCGGTGGTGTATCTACAACGGGTGGCGCAACACTTTGCACCTCTGTTGTGTGGTTCGTGGTCGCGAAACATTTTCGGTGTTTCTTGAACTTCTTCAAGATGCACCCTGCTCCCACTAACCCTTCTTGAAAGAAACTCTTTCTCCAAGAAGACACCGTGTCGGGCGACAAACACTTTGCCTTGTTCCCGATTATAAAAGTAATATCCCTTAGTTTCCTTAGGATATCCCACAAAGAAGCACTTGTCGATTTGGGTGTGAGCTTGTCGATACGTTTTACATAAGCTTCGCATCCCCAAATTTTGAGAAAAGACAAACTAGGGGTTGCCCTGTCCATATCTCATATGGTGTCTTTTCAACCGACTTAGATGGAACTCTATTTAGTGTGAGCGCAATGTTTCAAGAGCATATCCCCGAAAAGATAACGGAAGATCACTTTGGCTCATCATCGACCGCACCATGTCCAACAAGGTGCGATTTCTCCGTTCGGACACTCCGTTCCATTGCGGAGTTCCGGCGGAGTCAACGTGGAACAATTCCACAATCTTTCGATGATTACCAAACTCTTGGCTCAAGTATTCCCCTCCACGATCGATCGTAGAAACTTGATTGTTTTCCCTAAATGATTCTGTACTTCATTCTGGAATTCTTTGAACTTTTCAAAGGATTCGGACTTATGCCTCATTAAGTAGATATAACCATATCTACTAAAGTCATCGGTAAAGGTAATGAAGTATTGATAACCACCTCGGCCGTTGAGCTCATTGGTCCACATACATCGTATGTACAAGTGCCAATAAGTCACTTGCTCTCTCACTATGTCCCGTGAAAGGTGCCTTTGTCATCTTACCAAGTAAACAAGACTTACATGTCTCAAATGATTCAAAATCAAAAGAGTGAAGCAATCCATCCTTATGGAGCTTCTCCATGTGTTTCTTATTTATATGGCCTAAGCGACAATGCCGGATAAACGTGGGGTTTATATCATTAGAGAGTTGCCTTTCGTATTAATGTTATAGATGGGAGACGCTTCAAGATTCAAAACGTATAATCCATTCACCAATGGAGCATGAAAATAGAACATATCTCTAAGATATATTGAACAACCATTGTCCATTGATCTAAAATCATATCCTTCCGCTTGCAAACATGAAGCGGAAATAACATTTTGACATAGTGTTGGAACACAATAACAATTATTCAATTCCAAAACTAATCCTGAAGGTAGATGAAGTGGTACTATGCCGACAAGCAAGCTGTAGCAACGCTTGCTCCATTGCCGACGCGTAGGTTCACCTCGCCCCTTCTCAATCCTCTACTTCTTCTCATTCCCGCAACGATTTGCAAATATGAGCTACGATCCGGTATCAAATACCCAAGAGTCGATAGGTGAAGTAGCGAGATTAATGTCTATAACATTAATACCGAAGCGAAGTCGTACTTTGCTTCTTCTTGAGATCCTCCATGTACTTCTTGCAGTTCCTTTTCCAAAGGTGGCTGTCTCCTTGCGGTAGAAGCAAACGGCATCGATGCCGCCGACCCCTTCTTGCCCTTCTTTGCATTGGAGGCACTCGCGATCTCATCGGGAGTTAACTTCCTCTTGGTGCAAAGCTTCTTGACAGGTGGTTTGCGCTTAGCCTTCGCATCATCATCACATGATGACCGTTTTTCGGATACTCTCCTCACTGTCTTTAGCATCCCATGCAATTCAGCCAAGGTTCTATCCTTATTGTTCATGTGATAGTTTAATATGAATGGCTCGAAGCTCGGAGGGAGCGACGGAGAATCACATCGTAGCCAACTCTTGGCTAAGGGAAAACCTAGTTTTCCGGACTCTCGATATAGCCAATCATCTTTATCACATGCGGACGACGGGATTCCCTCAACAAGCTCGCACGCAAACAAGGACTTTGAGGTGTTGAACCTCTCGGCCCGAGTTTGGTTCTCAAACATGCCACGCAGTCCCCGAATAATAGTGTGAGCATCGCTGCTCTCATATTGCTTCGAAGCTCGGGGACATTGTAGCAAGCATGAGACAACTTATATCTAGGGCATCATTAGTGTGCTTCTCATAAGCCCTCCGTGCGTTGCGGTGGCATTATTTGGCAAATCCTCGGGATAGGGTACTTCAAGAACGTACTCCTTACGCTCTTGCTTGAGAACAATTCTCAAGTTGCGATACCAATCCATAAAGTTTGTTCCATTTAATTTTTCCTTTTCGAGAATAGATCGCAAATTAAAGGTACTGGGTGTAGTATTAGCCGCCATTTATTCTACAACAGAAAAAACAAAGTTTAGCACAATGTTTATGTTATGTCTTTTGTTAAACAATTTAACATAAGACTCCCATTACGTATTTTCCACCTTCCCTCTAGGTTACGTGTCGGGTCAAGATCCACATGTTAGTTAATTTTCTAGTGAGCTTTGGCATCACTGCTAGAAAATTAGTAACATCGATAAGCAACTCCTTGCTAATCACATCTCTATGTGACTCTTGTTGTTGGTGTGGCATCTCCATGCCCCGGCCCCAACCTATGCCCCAAGGCCCAAAACTGTTTTGATAGCCTTGTTAAGTAAACCAAATGCTCCGCTGTATATGTCCGACATATACCCCCTCGTGTTATGATAGAGAATGGCACTCTGCTTTGGCAGACCCACCATTGACGAGCATAATGGTGACGGGTGCAACATTTGGAAGGGCATCATTACTACTTAATTTTGTGAGGGATGCTATCCTATCAAACAAACATATCACATATATGAAAGCGGGTAGAATAGCATGAAATAGTATGGCCCCCTTCACATGGTGATCTCCATCTCCATGCCGGTGTCTGCAGGATCTCCATCTTCATCACCGTTCTTTCGAGTGCCGAATGCTTGATTTCTTCAAACTAAGCTACTACTATAGAAGCTCTAATTGAAGATTACATCGACTCGCAGTCGTGAAAGAATATTACAAGCATTGCACGTAAGAAAGAATATTACGGGGATTGCACATATGAAAGAATATTACATGCATCACATGCATCTCATACATACAATAGGGCCATACCATCTCAAAGCATTCTCTGCAAAAACAAGTTAGGCGTAGAAACGTTTTCTACTTATCGCGAGCTACGGCACCGAGACGACCTATAAGGGGGTACGCACACGGCGGTCCCAATCTATGAATTCGCTTACGGAAACCATGTCGGCATAATCATATTATGCCGTCCCGATACACTATCAAGGGAGATGGTTTGCGTAGGCGCGAGGCAGCTAACAAGATCGGACTACGAGATAGCTTCGGCATACTCACATTATATCGTTCCGATACACTATCAAGGAACGCTATCTCGAACCCAACTCAAACCGAGTTATATGGAAATTGCTTCGACGTAATCACATTACGCCGTTCCGATACACTATCAAGGAACGCAATTACCATTAACTCTCCTCAACGATCCCGTAAAACCGATTGATCTAATCAACCCGTGTGCAAAACTTGTTCCAGATCCAATCTAAAACCCGAACTAAGCAAGATTAGCTCGATACCACCGAAGGGTTACGCGGAAGCTACGCTAGCCGAAAACAAAAATTTCTACCGCGCAAACCAGGAACACTTGCAAGTAAGGGCCGATAGATCGTTACCGATTGGAGTAGAGTGCAGCGGAATAGCCAATCGGGGCAATCCGATCCGAACAGGTGTAGCGATTCCGGAGACGCCGATTCGCCAATCGCCCGATTCGAGTCGTCGGCCGCGTTCTCACGCCTCGCTCCGATGCGCCCGCCCGCAGCCGATCAAGAGCGCGCAACGTAGCGCGCCTCTACCGGTATCCACACGTCCGGGGACGAACGCCGTACACCCGTGTGCTAGCACGCGATGCAAGGCTAGGGTTTGGCTCGAAAGTGGGGAGGGTTTCCGTGGAGATTGATCTCGGCGACTTCGTTGCATGCGATACAATTGACGTGTCACGCTCTCCACCCCTCCCTCCTTTATATAGAGTTGGCCGATGGGACTAGTGGCCGATTAGGACTCTATTTTGAATCGGATCTCATCCGTATCTCATAGAGTTGGCCGCCCCACACGTCGTAAGCCCATAGGACTCTATCCGATCGGATCCCTATCCGATCGAGCCGTATCCGAGTCCAACTCGAATATCTATTCTATCCCCTTAAGCGTGCGACCACAGTAGGTTCAGGTATACTCGGTTTCGGCTATAGTCTAACTTAGCCGATCGTCGGCTCGAGTCTAACTCAGCCGACACATGTCAATAGCGGCGCCTAGCAGCACATATTGACACCATAGTATACAAGAATAATATCGGCTCGAACCTGTAATGTGTACACAAATCCCTTTGCCTCACGATACCGCTTAAGCTATAGGCAAGATGTGTGCCATCCCTTCAATAGCTTAACCATTCACTCGAACCGTATTGGATTATCCGTCGTTGATTGACTCCTCAATCAACTTAGCATGGCCATGCATTTCCATAATCCATTACCTCGAGGGGCCCGAGATATCTCTCCAAAGGAGGGGCAAATTCCATCTTGATCACTCACATCCCACTCCATGTTTCATAGCAAACCCGAAAACTACCTTTATAACTACCCGGTTACGGAATAGCGTTTGGTAGTCCCAAAGTAGGCTACTACACATGTTGGAATCCATGGTGATCTCGGGTCTAAGGACTTTGTACCAACACTACCCGAGACCAACTAATGGCACATTAATTCTGTAGTGTCTCATGGTGGGTCTATCCAACAATGTGTTCTCCAATACATATGTCCATGTTTATTGATTTGGTATCTCCATACCCATGATCTATGAGACATGATCATCAATCAATAAACATGCCGATCTTAGAATCATATTTGTTCCAACAATATGACATATGATCGAGGATCGTTTAGAAATAGATTCATACATAAAGAGTCTCATAAATAAGTCACGTACTTATTGATCAATACAAGATGTCTATTTCATGGAACTGAATAACACTTTATTCATTTATACATAAACATTGACGTGATATCCAACATCTCCATGTTGCCTCTAGGGCATATCACTAACATATATTAGGGCAGATAAGGCTGGCTGAAACCCCGACACTGTCTCTTAAACATATAAAACTAACAGAACAGATCATTGGTAGTTCTAAAAATGACTCAATAGTTCAGACCTGATGCAACATTGAGTATAAAAAGAACAATCCTGATCTGTTGTAGCCGATTTATATCTTTTTGAGACGGTAGATACCGCATATAAACCAGTCAACCTTTAGATCTAGCCTTATTGGCTGCAAGTTCTTGCTGGAACTAGCCAATGACAGGACAGATCTAAACATTGATCTAATTTATACGTGCTATATGATAAATAGTGCAGTATGAACTCCTGAATCTAATGTGTCATTACGATGGAAGCATTAGAAACAACAAATCATACCACTAATGACAAGAATTAACCTAGATCTGGGGATCGAAACGATACAGCCCGTAGCCAAACAAATTGCTCGTCTGAAGAAAAAGGTTGGCGATGCGCCGAAGGTTGATTGATTGTCCTTCTTTTTTATAGGGGGTCTCGGGTCCTATTTATACCCAAGATAAAATTATCTGTACAAACCCTGGACTCTATCTAAACTACTATTTAAAAACACGACGTTATCCCGGGAAGGACCCACGCCGCATTACAATGAACAATTTAAACAAACTCCTAAATTACAGATACAATTGCCGTTACAGGACTCTATCCATAGATGACAATATCGCTTAACGCGCAATCTAATAACCGAATCTTCTATTTATGTTCATATTGCTACACCAGAAACAACTTTATCTTCTCCGGTCGTAGAATCGGCTATCGGTCGCCCTTGTCCGATCCAACCTTAGCCGATTGGCCCCACAGCCGATCGCTTCTCAGCCGATGCGGCTTTTGTTTCTCTGCCAAACTAGCCGATCCGATTCTGCTTCACCCTTGCTAGGACTTAGGGATTCAATTACCAAATTTCGGTATTAACACATGCCCCCCAAGTCCGTGATACAAAGTATTACGGATTTGCTTGTATGTTCAAATTCCCACTCTTTTCTTGACCTAAACCGCTTCGGCTCCCCTCAAGTGCCCTTTAAATAGCCACTCACCTCGACCGAAACAACCACGTTCAAAGCGCACTTAGAACCCTTCGCACACAAGCCTCTGCTTTCTCTCTTCTCTCCAGTGGTTCACCGGCGTCCGTCAAATCTCCGCGCCCTTCACGAATCGGATTTCGTCTTCACCCTCAACAACTCCGATGGCCTCCACCGCCGCCGCGTCAAGCACCTCCATCGCGCCGGCCACCGCCGCTACACCAGCCGTTGCCACTGCACCGACCATTGCCGCCGCACTGGCCGCCGCCATCATCGAGTTCCCTGAGGTACCCCAATTGATCCAAAACTCTATTTACTCAGATTTACCTCTAGTTATGCTTCCAGCCCTGTTGCATTCATCTTGCTTTTAGCCACTCCCGATTAGTACTTTTCTGCATCCAAACTGTAGCATATTTACCCATTCTTGATTAGAGTTCCTTTCTTTCACACTATAGCACATGTCACATCAAGTAATCATCCCCAATCTGACCCAAGCACAGAGATACTTCCTCGGCCCCATCGGCAACGGATCCAACCGATGTGATTATAGCCGAAACCAACAGGATTCCCTTCAACACCAACAAGCCATCCCTTGCCCACTGGAACGGGACATTCAAATCATGGCCGACCACCAACGCAGCCTGGGTCAAATGGTACAAAAGGGTGCGATCGGCCAAATACACACAGTGGGAGGAGACCGGGATCGCCCAGTGTTTGGCTCTATCCGTCGCCAGCATGGAAAAGGACGAGCCGCTTCTGTCATATTTCTGGAACGACAGCTTCAACGCCTTCATCTTTTGGCAAGGGCCGATGACAATCACACGGCCGACGTGTACATGACAACCGGGTTGGACATCGAGTCGTCGGCTAACCCGGCAGCTTGAGCTGAAAGGGAAGCATCAATTCAAAACCAAGGCCATCGGCGGGTGGAGCGGCTTCATCGCCCAGAACATGAAGGACGGATCAGTCGGCCACAGGGAGCACGCTGCGTTCTTAATGATGTGGCTTGAAAAATTTTTGTTCTCGGATCGAGCTGCGCGGGCCGACGCCATCGGGGTCGTAGCCGAAGTCTGGCCGACGGGGGCAAACTTGCGCTTTGGGAAATACCTCCTCGGCTATTTATATCGAGATGTTGCATCGGCCGCCGCAAAAATAGCCGCCAACGCTCCAATCAACACCGGCGGCCTGGTGGTTTCTCGAGATCTGGTGATCTTGGTGACCCAAAAGATAGCCGGTCGGCTCCTCGCGGCAGCAGTATTGTATTCCCAAGGCTAGAGCTGATCGAGGATGAAGACGGCAACCGAGATCACCACCACGCGATGCATGAGCTACGGAGAAGCGGCAGTTGCTCATGCGGGCTCGAGGCAATCGGCTGATCTGCTGGCCGAATGGTTCATCGCCCTCTACGACGGGCTGTCTCGCGAGAACTGTGCCTGGTACTTTTATTGGGACCGGGGACCATTTGAGTTGCTGGCCGACTTCAATTGGGAAGACGTCAACTCAGCCGACAACCCAAGGTGCAGGGAGCTGTTCATCGCCGCTCTGTCCCCGCATCTTGCCGACCGGGATCCACCGGGGCCGATAAGTGGCCAAGAGCTACGAGTTCTATTACCGGTGTTGGCGACGAGGCGGTTCGGTCTTGGGCGTGCCCATCGGCTTCTTTTATGCCGATTAGATTGAGACGAGGGAGTGGTAAGCCGGACTTGATAATGGATCGGCTGCTGAATATAGCCGGCCCTTCCCTCGGCGACATCGGCATGATGACATTAGCGGCGAGGAAAAGTGCCGCTTATGACCAATGGTGGACTGAAATCAAGCGCCACATTTTCCACCAGCGTCGTCTTGTTACGATGACCTCCTCCCGCCTGAGGAGATCCCCTCGGTAAGCTTTAAGTCCCAAATGGTTTTCTTCTTCTTATCATCGGCTGATATAGCCGATTAACATTGCCCTCGGTTTGCGGGAGACGGAGACGGAGCGGCCGACGGTGAGCGACTCCAGGCGCCCCATCGAATACTGTCTAGTTGTTCTGGACGGGGGCGGCCTCGCTCCATCGGCCATCGGCTGGGGAGCACCGAAACTGGCGTCGTTGCTGCGAGGACAGGTCCGCAAGCCGATCGCCCGAAGAAAAGGGCTGCACTACTCACACAGCCGTCGGCCGCGCCTGCCCCCAAGAAACTAAAAGAGAAGAAACCGGTAGCGCCAGCCGATAGCCTCCCCCTTGGACCCGGCCGTCGCGGAGTTCCTCGACGCCGTCACCAGCGAGGAAATGCCGGCGACTGTAGGAGCGGTGGCCGAACCCAGGAGCTCGAGCCATGAGTCGGTCAACGCTCTAGCCGACGTTCCGCCGGTCCCAAGTCCCCCAGCGAAAAATCGGCCGGTAAGCCCTCACTTCACCAAATTTGGCTTCATGATGATATCACTTGCATCTGACCGAACCATTCTTTTCAGGTCAAGAAATTGGCCGGCCGCACTCCACGTCCTATGTCATCGGTAATCATCTCTTGCATCTTGATTTGTAGAAATTAGTTGACTCATTGCTAACTCTTCTTTTGCAGCCCCCACAATCTCGTCGGCTGCCCCGGGCGTCCGGCGAACACGTCGAGGTTGCCGCGGGCGCGGCAACGGTGCGACGAAGAGGCCCCGACAGCATGCGGGCGGTGAACCAGCCGAGCCGACCGCTCCAACCCCGGTGCTCACGGTAAGCCGATCGAATTTGATGATCGGCTCTATCGGCTCGATATCTTCTTGATCATCTTCCTCTTTGCGAGAACATAGCCGACCTCCACAACTTTGACTTGTCGGAGTTCGAGGAGTCCGGCGAAATCGGCGAGGAGGCGTTGGTGACACCGGACGAGGACCCGAGGGCCACTCTAGCCGACATCGGCAACCGGCCGGAGGCCTCACCTGGATGCGGGTGGTCGACGGCGGTTCAATACACGCGCGCTTCAAGGAAATCCAAGGCCGCTACGGAAGCTCGGCCGATGCCATTGTGCGGCCACCTTCATGGAAGCCCACCAACTCAAGTACGAATGGGCACGGCAGCGGATGGCCAACCGTCGCGAGAACCAGGCGCGATCGGTCACCCTCCAGTCGACCAAGGATGTCATCGAGAGGCGGGAAAGCCACCTTCCACCGCCTAAAGGCGAGGCGGCGGCCAAGCTTGAGCAACTCCTCACACGCCAAGATCGGTGATGGCCGATCTTGTTCAAGTCACGAACGAGATCGATGTCCACAAGGAGTATATGGCCGGCTTGCCGGCCAAGATCGAAGCTCAACGCCAAAGTATCAAGGCGGCCATGGCGCATCTATGGGACCTGGTGAAGGGCATCCGGCCGGTGGCTGGGTCTGAGGCCAACGACGTCAGAGCCATTGAAGAGATAGACTAGATCAGGCGGACGGCGTTGTCGGCCATAGCCGATTTCTTGAAACAATGAGCTTGTAACATTTTAACATTCTAAATCGGTTACTCCCTCCTGTAATACATTCGTCGAACTTTTGTGACATGCTATAATTCTGATTAACTGCCCAACTTGCGTAATCGGCTCTGGCCTTTGTGTAATATTTTTTCAATCTTTCGCAAATGTGATTGTGGATGAGATCGGCTCCGGCCGCATGCAGTGTCTTGGTATGACTGTCGATCCCAATCGTTTAAAACGCTTTTATATTAACTGCCGATTATGAAGCTTAAAAAATTTAGAATTTCTTGACACCCAATTTGCAATCGTCTCGTGTATGTATATGCCCCCCAAGTTTTGTTGATAGCTTCGGTGTCGACAAAATTGTGAATTCAAGTCGTTCGCGCATCATTGCCATCACTATCGGCCACTCATTAGCCGATCATAGAAAACTTAGGGGAAAACGTTGCATAAAAATGCCTAAAGGCGATGCCTTATTGAAGCAAGACATCGGCTGTCGTAAATCGGCTAAGAAACCAAATTACGAATTGATCCATATGCTTGGGTAATATTTCTTCAGGTATTTTCCATTAAGAGCCCTTCCAAATACTTCTCCGTCGAGACCTTCCAGCATGTAAGCTCCTTTAGAGACGCATTTGTGGATCTTGAAAGGCCCTTCCCAATTTGGTGACCACTTGCCGAATTTGTTATCTCTAGATCCAATCGACATTATCAATTTCCAAATGAGTTCACCTTCCTCGAAAGATTTAGGCACTACTTTTTTATTATAATGTCTGGCTACTCGTTCCTTATTCTTCATAACTCTTTCCAAGGCCCTCATCCTACATAAAACTAAGTCTTCTGATTCGTCCATCATCAGGTGATAATAATCGTCGGCTGTAAGTTGGTCCTGTAGCTGAATGCGCCTTGAGCCGACGACGCTCTCCCATGGTAAACTTTGCCTCATGTCCAGTAGACCGGCTTGCGGAGGGACTTGAGCCCGACCGTGGCACGCCATCCTATACGCCCCCGGTGATTCGGCTAATCGGGCGTTTGCTTGTTTGGGGTACTCGAGAGATCTTTCTTTTAATCAACTTAATCAAACTTTTATTTGAAGCCTCGCCTTGTCCGTTGGCCTGTGCGTAGTACAACAAAGAATTGAGCAGCTTGATCCCCATGCCGTCGGCAAACTGGACAAACTCGTCCGATACAAAGATAGATCCTTGGTCTGTTGTTATCGTTTGATAATATGTTCTTTGACAAACTAGATTGCGTCCTTAGAATCCACTTTCTTCAGGGGAATCGCCTCCACCCACTTTGTGAAGTAATCTATCGCCACCAGAATAAATTTATGCCCTTTGCTTGAGGGTGGATTGGTCTGGCCGATCATATCGATGCCCCATCCTCTGAACGGCCAATGCTTAGTTCATAGCCGACGCTGGTGCTCGTTGTATGGCGCCAAACTTCTGACAATCCTGGCAGCCCTTGTAATATTTGAAACAATCCTCCAGCATCGTCGGCCAGAAATATCCTGCTCGGCGAAGCAGCCACTTCATTTTGTGGGTCGATTGATGTGTGCCGTAGATTCCTTCATGCACTTCTTCGACGGCCACTTTGGCCTGATCGGCTCCCAAACACTTGAGTAGCACACCATCAATCGTCTGATAGTACAGATCTTCATCGAGCAACACATATCTTAACACTTTGTATTGTAATTTCCTTGTAGCCGATTGAGAGGGATTTTTGAGGTAGCTGTAAACTTCAAACCTCCAATCATCGGCTATAATGGCAGCAACCTCTATGCTAATCTCTTTCAACATCGGCCGATAGCCCGATGCCCCTTGAGCTAAATCGTTAGCTTCGTGTTCTGCTCTCGGGATGTGTTTCAAAGTAACTAGCCAAAAACCGTCCATTAATTCCGACATCGCTGATAATAGGCCATCAGCGCATCGTTTTTGCATTCGTATTCTCCTGATAATTGGCTCATGACCAACAATGAGTCTCCCATTATTTCGACGGCGTCGGCTTCAATTTCCTTGAGTAGATGTAATCCTTTAAGGACATCTTCATATTTGGCTTGGTTGTTTGTAACGTGGGGGTTGATAGCAAAAGCAAACTCGAAGCTTGCTCCCACAGGTGAAATAATGACCAAGCCGATGCCGTAGC
Organism: Oryza australiensis; assembly: GCA_019925245.2. NCBI lineage: Eukaryota > Viridiplantae > Streptophyta > Magnoliopsida > Poales > Poaceae > Oryza > Oryza australiensis. Next base: position 1,084,628 of record JAIFGZ020000195.1, on the reverse strand, counting down.
CGTTGGTGCAAATCGAGCAGTCAAACGTCAAAGTCCAAGGCATAATCTCCACGAGCCGATCGAGTCATTTCTGTGCTCCACAATGAAATCGGCTATGGCTTGTCCCTTGACCGCCCTTGGTGCCTGATACCTCAGATCGAACTCTGTTAGCGCAAAAATCCACTTCCCAATTCTTCCTTTCAGCACTGGAGCCGACAGCATGTACTTAACTACATCGGCTTTGCAGATTATTGTGCATTCATTGGATAGCAGATAATGCCTTAACTTCATACATGAAAAGTAGAGGCATAGGCATAGCTTCTCCACAGGTGAATACCTTGTTTCCGCGTCCAGCAACAGTCGGCTGAGATAGAAAATGGTTTTTTCCTTGCCCTCAACCTCTTGGATTAGGACGGAGCCCATTGACTTGTCATCGGCTGATAGGTACAGCTTAAACGGTATCCCTTTTTGCGGAGGCATTAAAACTAGAGGGGAACTCAGATAATATTTTATGTTGTCTAAAGCTTTTTGCTGCTTTGCCCCCCATGTGAATGCTTGATCAGCCTTCAACCGAAGCAATGGTGTGAACGGCTTCATCTTTTCTGAGAGATTGGCTATGAACCGTCTGATGAAATTTATCTTGCCGATCAATGATCGGAGTTGCTTTTTGTCCTTCGGAGGTCTGTATTGTCTTGATAGCATTTATGCTTCTTGGTGTAACCTCAATTTCTCTTTCATGAACAAGAAATCCCAAGAACTGCCGCCGATACGCCGAATGCACACTTAAGCGGATTCATCTTCAGGCCATACTTCCTCGTCCGCTCTAACACTTATCTCAGATCGGCTATGTGGCCCTTTATCTCCCTTGACTTGACAACTATGTCATCAATGTATATCTCTACTAGCAAGCCGATCATGTCATGAAAAATGTAGTTCATGGCCCGTTGATATGTTGCCCCACATTCTTCAAGCCGAATGTCATTACTACCCATTCGTACAAGCCGATTGCGCCGGGGCACCGAAAAGCAGTTTTGTGGATGTCTTCGTCGGCCATAAATATTTGATTATACCCTGCATTACCGTCCATGAAACTGATAATTTTGTGGCCTGATGCGGCATCGACAAGCAAATCGGCTATCGGCATTGGGTACTCGTCCTTAGGGGTTGCCTTGTTTAGATCTCTGAAATCGATGCACACCCTAAGTTTACCCTTTTTCTTCAGCACTGGGACAATGTTTGAGACCCACTCAGCGTATCGGCAAGACCAAATGAATCCTGCATCATATAGACGAGTAATTTCGGCTTTAATTGCATCATACATATCGGCCTTAAACCTCCTGGGAGGCTGTTTGAACGGCCGATAGCCTGCCTTAATCGGCAGTTGATGGACCACTATCGATCGGCTGAGGCTGGGCATCTCGAAGTATTCCCAAGCGAGACAATCTTTAAATTCTTTCAATAAATCAATAAGCTGAGATCTACAATGAGAAGACAAATTTTTGCTTATGTACGTTGGCCTCGGCTTGTCACAATAGCTGATGTCAATTTCTTCTAATTCGTCGGCCGACGTGAAACCTTGCCCAAGCTTGCCATCGTCTTCGTCCGTGGTGTCCATGCCGAAGACGCTTGAGCCCTCCACCATGTCTTGTTCAAAGCAGCAACTGCAGCTCGTCGTCTCCAATCGGCTGTATTGTGGAATTGGATACATTTAGAAAATCGGCTTGCGGATTTTCCCGGACAAACAATCGATGCCTTTGATTTCCAAAAGCGGCAAATCGTCACGGCGACGATGGCGGCTTTGTCGGGCGCACGATCTCAATCTTGTCGCCGTCCCATTGGATCGAGCTACGATGCATCGTAGAAGGAATGCAACGGTTAGCGTGTATCCAGTCCCTTCCGAGCGGCAGTTTGTGAAGACCCCTTCCCGTCGATGACAAAGAATGTTGTGGGCACGGTCATATTGCCGACGGTCAGTTCGACGTTGAGGACACCCTTGGTTTTTGATGGGTTGCCGCCGAAGTCCTTGAGCACCATATTGGTCTTTATTAGGTCTTCGGCCCCCTTGCCTAGTTTTCTGAATGTTGCGTAAGGCATGAGGTTGACTGCAGCTCCCCATCAACTAGCATCTTGGAAATCGGCTTGCCGTTGACGAATCCTTTAACATACAACGGCTTCAAGTGTCGATTTTTGGTTCCCTCAGGTTTGTCGAAGATAGCCTGGTCCGGTGAGATTGCTAGCTTCACCAGGTCATCCTCGATGGCATCTGCATCGGCTTCAGGAGCATTGAACTCAGCTGGTAGCACGAACACCATGTTAACCGATGAAGAAACTTTGCCTTTCCCTTTTGGCTACCCTCCTGGCTTGATCGGGCTTTCCTCCGCTTGCTCTTCATCGGTTGCGGCAGTTTTCTCTTTGGGAACCCATCGCCTTTTTATCTTGCCTAGCTGACGACGCTGTTCATGGATCATTTGCCAAACTTTGTCTTCTCTCCCTTCACGCTTGAGTTGTTGAATTCTTCTTTTCTGCGTCTTCGTGAAGAGATCGGATGGGCACCATTGGGGGTTGGCCGATTCTTCATCGTTGGCCTCTTCATCGTCGCGGTTGTTGTTATTGCGGTCTTCGTCGACGAAGAAATCTTGGTGGATCGGGCCGAGTCGATCATGGACGGACCTCCGCCTTTGGTTCAGCTGAACGGCTCTAGGGACGAACCGGGCTGGGCTTGCAGCCGATGGGCTCCTGTGTTCATCGTCGTGGCGATCATTGCATGCTAGGGAATCGTCCAGTGTAGGTAGTCTCATGCCAGATTCCCAACAGTACCTGAAAAAATCACAATGCCAGTGCGGATCGGCACTGTTGCAGTTTACCTCGCGTGGGCGGCTTTGGATCTCGGCTCGCGCCGCGAGGTACTTCATTGTAAGTTTCTTCTGCGAGAACGGTGCGAGGGCGGTGTCGGCTATCTCTATGGATCGGCCGTCGGTCAGCCGATCTGATAACTGGGCGTACCATATTAATTGGCGCGGCGTGGTATCCAATCGGCTCGTCTTCTGTTTTGGCCCCATCCGATGTATTGACTAAGCCGTGCACCACTCGTCCGTCGATCGGCTTGCACAGGGCCGGCTTGGGCTGTGTTGACCAGGGAAAGGGTTGCCGTCTATCTTCATCGGCCAATTTGAATCGGCGAACTTTAGCTTCCCGGCCTTAATTGCCGATTTGGATTCTTGCTGAAGACTTTGCAGTCGTTGGTGGCATGGGATGTGGAGTTGTGCCACTTGCAGTATTTCTTCCTCTTTAATTCCTCGGTCGACGGGATCACGTGATTTTAAGGCAGCTGAATCTGCTTCTCCTTGAGCAGCAAGTCAAAAATCCTGTCAGCCTTGGTGATGTCGAAGTCGTATCGTTCTTCTTTTGCCATTTTCAGCAGCCATTGGCAGACAATGGCCTTTTTATTCTTGGCCCATTTGGCTGCCGCCACTTCTGCGTCATCGTCGTCGGACTTGCAGTCTGATTTGACGACGACCTGTGTTATGTTTTTGATGGCCTTCCTAGTGTCTTGGAATCGCTGTTCGTGGGTTGTCATCTTCTGCGCCAAGTGGGCTAGGCTGTCGAAATCTTGCGCAGAGAATCGCTCTCGGATCGGCGCGATCAAGCCGTGAAAGGCCAAATCGGCCAGCAGAGCGTCCGGTAGCACCAAGCTATAGCATCGGTTGCTCATCTCCCTAAAGCGTTGGATGTACTCCTGAATCGATTCGTTGTGTTTCTGCCTGATGCTGGTGAGGTCTGACAACTTCATCTCGTGGTTGCCGGAGTAAAAGTAGCTGTGAAATTATTTCTCGAGATCGGCCCAACTCTGAATTGAGTTGTAAGGTAGTGAAGAGAACCAAGTAAAAGCCGATCTCGAAAGAGACAGGGGGAACAGCCGAACCCTCAAGGCGTACTGTGGCCGGTGCTTATTTTTTGCGCCAAGAATCGGGCGACATGCTCGTAAGTTGAAACGTTGTCTTGCCCTGAGAATTTTGAAAAATCTGGGATCTTGTATTGGTTGGTCAGCAGAATCCGTTCGAAGTGCTCTGGATAGGGATACCGATACATGTTTCCTGAGTCTTTCGGCTTGAGGCCGAATTGATCGCACATGACATCTGCGATCAGATCGGCCCAGGTCCGGTTGTCCTGCTGTATCATCTCGTATGGTTCGTACGGTGCGGGTGCTTGCCGATACGGCGGTGGTGGCGTCGAGGCTGTAGGGATGATCCGACGGCCTCCTTGATCGGTAGTGACGATCGGCGGGAGGTGGCCGATGTGCGGTGGTGGCGTTGGTGGTCCGGGAATAGTTGTCGGCCACGGCGTTGTACGCTTTCCCGGTCAATGGGAATTGGCTCACGCTTGCCGATTGTCATTGAACATGTTAGCAATCTGATCCAGGGGCAGCGGTTGCTTGTCGGTTCGATATGGTGATAGCTGGCCTTATAGCCGATTCGGTCGGATTTGGGCGACCGAGAATCCCTCGGCGGCCCTTGTTGTGCTAGTCTTTGGGACCGGCCGATCTGCGTGACCAACATCCTGTAACCGGAAATTGGCCATCTATGAAGTACGTCGGCCCGTTGCGGTGGTCGGCTATTTTGGCGTCGACCACGGTAGCGATCATGTTGTTGAGAGTATTGACCGGGATGCTACTTTGGTTGACTAGTGCGTGATGGACGGCCGAGTCGATCCGGTCTTGCGGGAATATAGAGCCGAATCGTCCCTTCTGGATTGGTTCCTCCACCTTCGTTTACCTTTTGTCTCACCGAAGAGGATGCCTTAAGATTGTCCATGCTGAATTTATACTTCGATGCACGCCCGGATCTTGTTTGGGTGAAAGATTGCAAGTAGTTAGCCTGGAGTTCTTCCACCATCTTCTTGTAATCAGCTTGCTGTTTAGCTGATAACTGCTCTATCTTCACAGGCACGATGTTGTCCTGGGAAACGTTGGGGCTCTTAGAGTCGACCATCTTCTGGTGAGTCTATGTGTCCGAGTCGAGCCGACGAGAGAAAGTCCCACCGGGCGTGCCAAGAAGCGTGTTGATGAGAAATTTCTCTCACGCGCTGGCCGGAGATCTGCTTGACTCCGGTGCGGGTCCTTCTCGCGCTGTACGGTGCGGGGCATGCCGGTTGGTTTGATCTGTTAACCAACAAGAAAAACGAAGAAACGTGCATTAAGTGTTAGGTTAGATCCCCACTGAATCGGCTAAGGGAATCCACGAGCATGTATCTGCTATCCTAAAATATATTTAAGCCAAGCGACTAGAATGGATCGGTGATACCGAGACAACATTAGCCGTTTAACCCAAATACGGTAAAGGATAATAGATATATGTATTGATAACCTAGCCGATCTTGGAAAGCTAACAAGGAATCGGCTAGTACTCAACGAATCTTATGAAAAGATATCATTTTTGAACCAAAGGCTTAGCTCAAAAATTGGTGTCATTTGTCTACGGCTAGCCGATTTACGCTCACAAAGTCCGACAAGAACAAGATCTTAACATAAGAGACAATCCTAACATAAATCCAATAATAAATATACTAAAAGAAATATATTAGGGTAGATAAGGCCGGCTAAACCCAGCCTTGTCTCTTAAACATATAAATCTAACGAACGGATCATTGGCGGTTCTAAAAATGACTCAATAGTTCGGACTGATGCAACATTGAGTATAAAAAGAACAATCTTGATCTGTCGTAGCCGATTTATATCTTTTCGAGATGGTAGTTACCGCATATAAACCAGTCAACCTTTAGATCTAGCCTTATTGGCTACAAGTTCTTGCTGGAACTAGCCAACGATAGGACAGATCTAAACATTGATCTAATTTATACGTGCTATATGATAAATAGCGCGGTATGAACTCCTGAATCTCTTGTGTCATTACGATGGAAGCATTAGAAACAACAAATCATACCACTAATGACAAGCATTTACCTAGATGCGGGGATCGAAACGATACGACCGTAGCCAAACAAATTGCTCGTCGAAGAAAAGGTTGGCGATGCGCCGAATGTTGATTGATTGTCCTTCTTTTTTACAGGGGGTCTTGGGTCCTATTTATACCCAAGATAAAATTATCTGTACAAACCCTGGACTCTATCTAAACTACTATTTAAAACACGATGTTATCCCGGGATGGACCCACGCCGCATTACAATGAACAATTTAAACAAACTCCTAAATTACAGATACAATTGCCGTTACAGGACTCTATCCATAGATGGGAATATCGCTTAACGCACAATCTAATAACCAAATCTTCTATTTATCTTCAAATTGCTACACCGAAATGACTTTATCTTCTCCTGTCGTAGAATCGGCTATCGGTCGCCCTTGTCCGATCCAACCTCAACCGATGCGGCTTCTGTTTCTCCGTCAAACCAGCCGATCTGATTCCGCATCACCCTTGCTAGGACTTAGGGATTCAATTACCAAATTTCGGTGTTAACACGGCCGTACCATGCCCCACCCACGCGCGCGCCACGCGCCGCGCCGTGCTCGCCCGTGCCCGGCCCCGTCCTCGGCCTCGTGCCGCGCGCCACGCACGCCGCGCCCGGCCCTGCCCACACCGTGCGCCACCCCGCGCGTCGCCGCCCGTCAGAGCCCCGCCACGCGTGCCTCCTCGCCGCGCCGTGCGTTGCCCGCCCGTACCGTCCCTGCGCCGCGCACGCCACGCGCCACCCCATGCCCGGTCCCGCCGCCGCGCCGCGCCGTGCCACGACTCCACGCCGGACCCGCCCCGTGCCGCGCCACGCATCGCCCGCGCCGGACCCCGCCGTCCTCGCGCGCGCACGCCGGCATCCGCCGCGCGCCGGCCCCACCATCCCGCGCCGTCGTGTGCCCTCCGCCGTCGCCGCCGCTGCGGGTCCCCTTCCCTCGTTTCCCCCTCTCTCGACGCGCCTATAAATAGGGCCAAGCCCTCCCCGTTTTCCCCCAACCTCGCCGCCTCGTTTTCCCTCTCCCTCGCTGTTCTCTCCTCGCCGCAAACCCTCCTGCCGTGCGCGCCATCGCCGCCGTGTGCCAAAGCCGCTGCAAGCCGCCGCGGCCGTCGCCGCCGTGTGCCGGAGCGCCGCCGCCTCCCCTTGCCGTCGCCATAGCCGCCGGTAAGCCCCCGGGCCGCCGCCCTTGCGTTTGCGCCAGCCGCGGCCAAAGTTGAGGAGGGAGCGGCGGTCGAACGAGAGAGAGGAAAGGAATAGGAGAAAAAAAGGGAAAGGGAAAAGAAAGAAAAAAAGAAAAGAAAAAAAGGAAAAAGAAAAAAAGGAAAAAATATGGAAAATTTAGGAAAATTAGGAAAAAATATTTAGAAAATATTTGGGAAAAAATATATTGTTTTCTTGTGTATTTTACGTGTGCAAATTCGGAATTCAAAATCGGATTTTTGGAGATTTCGTTTTGCGCGTTGTTTTTAATCGGAGTTTATTTATTTTCTTTCGCCATTAAAAATATGTTTCTTTTGGTGCTCGGACCTCAGAAACCTCGAGCACTAATTCTTTGATCAGCGCTTTTAAATTTATCCCCTTAATTAAATCGTATCGACATTTTGCGAAAACCCTAAAATCCCGAACTCGTTTTTTAAATCGGATTTTATCCCAAAACTCTCATCCGAACTCGAGTAGAACTTTAGGCTAAGTATTCGGAGTTGTTTTTATGGTTCTTTTCGATCTCTCGGTACTTTATTGAATTCTGATCGAATTCAATTGATTTTTCGCACGTATGGATAGCAACCGAGGGAGCAGGCATTGACTACGTTGAAGACCCCGGTCAACATGTGTGCGAGCAAGGCAAGTCAACACTTCCCTTTGAACATATTGATCCTACTTTGCAAAATGATGTTGATTTAAATTACAAATTTGCATGCTATACACCAATGAGTACCTATGCTTGATATATCCTGCCTTGATGTTGATTACCATTAGAATTATTCTTTGTAACCTTCGATGCGATATAACATCAAGGTTGAAATATATACACGGACCACAAGAGCTTGAAATATTTCTTTACTCAGAAAAACCTTAACCTATGCCATAGAAGATGGCTAGAGCTAATCAGGGACTATGACCTAGGAATCCATTACCACCCTGGTAAAGCCAATGTTGTAGCTGACGCTTTGAGCCGCAAAGCCCAGTGCAACCAATTGAGGATGGAATGTATGGCCAACGAGCTTAAAGAAGAAATAGCTCGGCTTAACCTACAATTGATTCCTCATGGACAACTGAGTTCGTTAGAGATACAACCTCTCCTCCAGAGTCAGATTAAGGAAGCCCAGAAGGACTGTGAGGAGATTCGGCTAATCAAGGAGCGTATGACCGAAGGACTGGCTAAGGAATTCACAGCCGACAACGATGGAGTCCTACGGTATCGTAAAAGGATTTACGTACCGGAGAAAGGCGGATTGAGAAGGCTAATCTTAAAAGAAGCCCATGGGTCAGCTTACTCACTACACCCGGGCAACACCAAATGTACCAGGATTTGAAAACGGAATACTGGTGGCCCAACATGAAAAGGGACATAGCGGAATATGTGTCCATATGCGATGTATGCCAACGAGTTAAGGCTGAGCATCAGCGACCGGCAGGATTGCTACAACCACTCAAGATCCCTGAGTGGAAATGGGATAAAATAGGCATGGACTTTATTGTAGGACTACCCAAAACTACCACAGGGTACGATTCCATTTGGGTGATCGTGGATAGACTTACCAAGACTGCCCGATTTATCCCGGTCAAGACTCGGTATAGCAGCGCTAAATTGGCAGAGCTATACATGTCCAGAATTGTGTGCCTACATGGAATACCCAAGAGGATTGTGTCAGACCGTGGTACTCAATTCACATCTCACTTTTGGGATAAGTTTCACGAGGCGTTGGTGTTAGTGATATGCCCTAGAGGCAACATGGAGATGTTGGATATCACGTCAATGTTTATGTATAAATGAATAAAGTGTTATTCAGTTCCATGAAATAGACATCTTGTATTGATCAATAAGTACGTGACTTATTTATGAGACTCGATATGTATGAATCTATTTCTAAACGATCCCTGATCATATGTCATATTGTTGGAACAAATATGATTCTAAGATCGGCATGTTTATTGATTGATGATCATGTCTCATAGATCATGGGTATGGAGATACCAAATCAATAAACATGGACATATGTGTTAGAGAACACATTGTTGGATAGACCCACCATGAGACACTATAGGAATTAATGTGCCATTAGTTGGTCTCGGGTAGTGTTGGTACAAAGTCCTTAGACTGAGATCACCATGGATTCCAACATGTGTAGTAGCCTACTTTGGGACTACCAAACGCTATTCTAAATGCTTGGATAGTTATAAAGGTAGTTTCGGGTTTGCTATGAAACATGGAGTGGGATGTGAGTGATCAAGATGGAATTTGCCCCTCCTTTGGAGAGATATCTTTGGGCCCTCGAGGTAATGGATTATGGAAATGCATGGCCATGCTAAGTTGATTGAGGAGTCAATCAACGGACGGATAATCAATACGGTTCGAGTGAATGGTTAAGCTATTGAAGGGATGGCACACATCTTGCCTATAGCTTAAGCGGTATCGTGAGGCAAAGGGATTTGTGTACACATTACGGGTTCGAGCCGATATACGGGTTCGAGCCGATATCGGCTCGAACCTGTAATGTGACACAAATCCCTTTGCCTCACGATACCGCTTAAGCTATAGGCAAGATTTGTGCCATCCCTTCAATAGCTTAACCATTCACTCGAACCGTATTGATTATCATCGTCTGTTGATTGACTCCTCAATCAACTTAGCATGGCCATGCATTTCCATAATCCATTACCTCGAGGGCCCAGAGATATCTCTCCAAAGGAGGGACAAATTCCATCTTGATCACTCACATCCCACTCCATGTTTCATAGCAAACCCGAAAACTACCTTTATAACTACCCGGTTGCGGAATAGCGTTTGGTAGTCCCAAAGTAGGCTACTACACATGTTGGAATCCATGGTGATCTCAGGTCTAAGGACTTTGTACCAACACTACTCGAGACCAACTAATGGCACATTAATTCTGTAGTGTCTCATGGTGGGTCTTTCCAACAATGTGTTCTCTAACACATATGTCCATGTTTATTGATTTGGTATCTCCATACCCATGATCTATGAGACATGATCATCAATCAATAGACATGCCGATCTTAGAATCATATTAGTTCCAATAATACGATATATGATCAAGGATCATTTAGAAATAGATTCATACATATCGAGTCTCATAAATAAGTCACGTACTTATTAATCAATACAAGATGTCTATTTCATGGAACTGAATAACACTTTATTCATAAATACATAAACATTGACGTGATATCCAACATCTCCATGTTGCCTCTAGGCATATCACTAACAATCTCCCACTTGCACTAGAGTCGGTCATGTAAGTATCTAATACCCATTGCTCTTGTGTGCGCCTCATGCTTCGGTGAGGGAGAGGTTTTGTCGGCGGATCGACTATGTTGAGGTCCGTGTGCACTTTGCATATCTTGACATCACCTCTGTCCACTATCTCGCGGATGAGATGATATCGCCGGAGTATGTGTTTGGACTTCGATGTGACCTCGGCTCCTTGGCTTGCGCAATGGCTCCACTATTATCACAATAGAGAGACATTGGACCATCGCACTAGTCATCACACCAAGCTCGAAACTAATTTCTTGATCCAAACAGTCTCCTTTGCAGCTTCCGAAGCAGCAATGTACTCGGCCTCCGTTGTAGAATCGGCAACGGTATCTGCTTGGAACTCTTCCAGTGGCGCCTCCGTTTAGGCGAACACGAACCCATTGCGATCTATAATCATCCTTGTCCGTTTGGAAGCTAGCATCGGTGTAACCACTTACAACGAGCTCTTCTTCACCTCCATAGACTAGGAACATATCCTTAGTTCTTCTCAAGTACTTCAAGGATATTCTTTACGGTAGTCCAGGTGACCTTCACTGGATCGGCGTATCGTCGCTCGTAGCACTCAAAGCGTACGAGACATCGGCGTGTATAAAGCATGGCATACATGATGGATCCAATTGCCGAAGCATATGGAACCATACCCATCTTATTCCGCTCATCATGTGTCCGAGGACACCGATTCTTGCTAAGATTAATGCCATGTGACATGGGCAAGAAACCTTTCTTGGAATCATGCATGTTGAACCTTTTCAACACCTTGTCAATGTATGTACTTTGGCTTAATCCAATTAGCCTCTTGGATCTATCTCTATAGATCCGAATGTCCAATTTGTATCTTGTCTCCCCTAAGTCTTTCATGGAAAAACTATTTTTCAATGAAGACTTGGGATTCTAGCATAGGGATATCATTTCCAATCAACAATATGTCATCCACATATAAGATTAGAAATACAATTGCGCTCCCACTGACCTTTTTGTAAACACGGGCCTCTTGTTCGTTTTTGATAAAACCAAACCCTTTGATTACTTCATCAAAACGAATATTCCAACTCCGAGATGCTTGCTTCAATCCATAAATGGATTTTTATAGCTTGCATATCTTTCCGAGCGATTCGGATCGACAAAACCCCGAGGTTGTATCATGTATACATCCTCGCTTAGGTTTCCATTTAGGAAAGCCATTTTGACATCCATCTGCCATATCTCATAGTCGAAATATGCAGCAATCACTAGGATAATCCGAATAGATTTAAGCATTGCGACGGGCGAGAAGGTTTCATCATAATCAACTCCTTGAATCTGTTTAAAACCTTTCGCCACCAATCGCGCCTTATAGATGTGAACATTTCCATCCATATCGGCCTTTTCTTAAAAACCCATTTGCACTCAATGGTTTTGTCACCATCGTGGATCAACCAAGTTCCAAACTTGATTGTCATACATGGATTCTATTTCGGATTTCATGGCTCCAAGCCATTTGTTGGAATCGGGTCCCACCATCGCTTCCTCATAGGTCTTAGGCTCATCGTAGTCCAACAACAATATATCACGTTGTTCCGCACTGTGTACATCGGGCGCATGACGTGATCTTTCGAGCCTCCATGGGGCTGGTGTATCTACAACAGTGGCACAACATTTTGCTCCTCTGTTGTGGTTACGTGGTCGCAACATTTTCGGTGTTTCTTGAACTTCTTCAAGATGCACCCTGCTCCCACTAACCCTTCTTGAAAGAAACTCTTTCTCCAAGAAGACACCGTGTCGGGCGATAAACACTTTGCCTTGTTCCCGATTATAAAAGTAATATCCCTTAGTTTCCTTAGGATATCCCACAAAGAAGCACTTGTCGATTTGGGTGTGAGCTTGTCGGATGTAAACGTTTTACATAAGCCTCGCATCCGCAAATTTTGAGAAAAGATAAACTAGGGGTTGCCCTGTCCATATCTCATATGGTGTCTTTTCAACTGACATAGATGGAACTCTATTTAGTGTGAGCGCAATGTTTCAAGAGCATATCCCCGGAAGGATAACGGAAGATCACTTTGGCTCATCATTGACCGCACCATGTCCAACAAGGTGCGATTTCTCCGTTCGGACACTCCGTTCCATTGTGGAGTTCATGGCGGAGTCAATTGTGGAACAATTCCACAATCTTTCAGATGATTACCAAACTCTTGGCTCAAGTATTCCCTCCACGATCGATCGTAGAAACTTGATAATTTTCCCTAAACGATTACGTACTTCATTCGGAATTCTTTAAACTTTTCAAAGGATTCGGACTTATGCCTCATTAAGTAGATATAACCATATCTACTAAAGTCATCGGTAAAGGTAATGAAGTACGATAACCACCTCGGCCGTTGAGCTCATTGGTCCACATACATCGGTATGTACGAGTGCCAACAAGTCACTTGCTCTCTCACTTGTGTCCCATGAAAGGTGCCTTTGTCATCTTACCAAGCAAACAAGACTCACGTGTCTCAAATGATTCAAAATCAAAAGAGTGAAGCAATCCATCCTTATGGAGCTTCTCCATGCGTTTCTTATTTATATGGCCTAAGCGACAATGCCGGATAAACGTGGGGTTTGAATCATTAGAGAGTTGCCTTTCTGTATTAATGTTATAGATGGGAGACGCTTCAAGATTCAAAACGTATAATCCATTCACCAATGGAGCATGAAAATAGAACATATCTCCGAGATATATTGAACATCCATTGTTCATTGATCTAAAATCATATCCTTCCGCTTGCAAACATGAAGCGGAAATAACGTTTTGACATAGTGTTGGAGCACAATAACTATTATTTAATTCCAAAACTAATCCGAAGGTAGATGAAGTGATACTGTGCCGACAAAGAATCGTAGCAACGGTTGCTCCATTGCCAACGCGCGGTTCACCTCGCCCCTTCTTAAGCCTCTACTTCTTCTCATTCCCCGCAACGATTTGCAAATATGAGCTACGATCCGGTATCAAATTACCCAAGAGTCGAGTAGGTGAAGTAGCAAGATTAATGTCTATAACATTAATACCGAAGCGAAGTCGTACTTTGCTTCTTTTTGAGATCCTCCATGTACTTCTTGCAGTTCCTTTTCCGGTGGCTCTGTCTCCTTGCGGTAGAAGCGACGGCATCGATGCCGCCGACCCCTTCTTGCCCTTCTTTGCATTGGAGGCACTCGGATCTCATCGGGAGTTAACTTCCTCTTGGTGCAAAGCTTCTTGACGGTGGTTTGCGCTTAGCCTTCGCATCATCATCACATGATGACCGTTTTTCTGGATACTCTCCTCACTGTCTTTAGCATCCCCTGCAATTCAGCCAAGGTCCTATCCATATTGTTCATGTGATAATTTAATATGAATGGCCCGAAGCTCGGAGGGAGCGACCGGAGAATCACGTCGTAGCCAACTCTTGGCTAAGAGGGAAACCTAGTTTCTCAAGACTTCTCGATATAGCCAATCATATTTATCACATGCGGTGACGGGATTCCCTCAACAAGGCTGCACGCAAACAAGGACTTTGAGGTGTTAAACCTCTCGGCCCGAGCTTGGTTCTCAAACATGCCATGCGAGTCCCTGAATAATAGTGTGAGCATCGCTTGCTCTCATATTGCTTACGAAGCTCGGGGAACATTGTAGCAAGCATGAGACAGCTTATGTCTAGGGCATCATTAGTGTGCTTCTCGTAAGCTCTCCGTGCGGTTGCGGTGGCATTATTTGGCAAATCCTCCGGATAAGGTACTTCAAGAACGTACTCCTTACGCTCTTGCTTGAGAACAATTCTCAAGTTGCGATACCAATCCATAAAGTTTGTTCCGTTTAATTTTTCCTTTTCGAGAATAGATCGCAAATTAAAGGTACTTGGGTGTAGTATTAGCCGCCATTTATTCTACAACGAAAAAGCAAAGTTTAGCACAATGTTTATGCTATGTCTATTGTTAAAGAATTTAACATTAGACTCCCATTACGTATTTGGCACCTTCCTCTAGGTTACGTATTGGGTCAAGATCCACATGTTAATTAATTTTCTAGTGAGCTTTGGCATCACTGCTAAAATATTAATAACATCGGTAAGCAACTCCTTGCTAATCACATCTCTATGTGACTCTTGTTGTTGGTGTGGCATCTCCATGCCCCGGCCCCAACCTATGCCCTAAGGCCCAAAACTGTTTTGATAGCCTTGTTAAGTAAACCAAATGCTCTGCGTATATGTCCGACATATACCTCCTCGTGTTATGATAGAGAATGGCACTCTGCTTTGGCGGACCCACCATTGACAAGCATAACGGTGACGGGTGCATCATTTGGAAGGGCATCATTACTACTTAATTTTGCGAGGGATGCTATCCTAACAAACAAACATATCACATGTATGAAAGCAGGTAGAATAGCATGAAATAGTATGGCCCCCTTCACATGGTGATCTCCATCTCCATGTCGGTGTAGAGGATCTCCATCTTCATCACCGTTCTTCCGAGTGTCGAATGCTTGATTTCTTCAAACTAAGCTACTACTATAGAAGCTCTAATTGAAGATTACATCGACTCGTAGGTCGTGAAAGAATATTACAAGCATTGCACGTATGAAAGAATATTACAGGGATTGCACATATGAAAGAATATTACATGTATCACATGCATCTCATACATACAATAGGGCCATACCATCTCAAAGCATTCTCTGCAAAAA
Organism: Oryza australiensis; assembly: GCA_019925245.2. Taxonomy (NCBI): domain Eukaryota; kingdom Viridiplantae; phylum Streptophyta; class Magnoliopsida; order Poales; family Poaceae; genus Oryza; species Oryza australiensis. The sequence continues at coordinate 1,069,500 of JAIFGZ020000195.1, read as the reverse complement.
CAAGTTAGTCGTAGAAACGTTTTCTACCTATCACAGAGATACGGCACCGAGATGACCTATAAGGGGGTACGCACACGGCGGTCCCGCTATGAAATCATAGATCCAATCTATGAAATCGCTTACGAAAACCATGTCGGCATAATCATATTATGCCGTCCCGATACACTATCAAGGGAGATGGTTTGCGCAGGCCCGAGGCAGCAAACAAGATCGGACTACAAGATAGCTTTGGCATAATCACATTATACCGTTCCGATACACTATCAAGGAACGCTATCTCGAAGCCGACTCAAACCGAGTTCTATGGATATTGCTTCGACGTAATCACATTACGCCGTTCCGATACACTATCAAGGAACGCAATTACCATCAACTCTCCTCAACAAATCCCATAAAACCGATTGATCTAATCAACCCGTGCGCAAAACTTGTTCTAGATCCAATCTAAAACCCGAACTAAGCAAGATTAGCTCTGATACCACTGAAGGGTTACGCGGAGGCTACGCTAGCCGAAAACAAAAACTTTTAACCGCGCAAACCAGGAACACTTGCAAGTAAGGGCCGATAGATCGTTACCAATTGGAGTGTGCAGCGGAAACAGCCAATCAGGGCTATCCGATCCGGAACAGTGTAGCCGATTCCCGCAAGCCGACAACCGATACCCGGGGACAGCCGATTCACCAATCAACCGATTCGCAGATGACGTAGCTGATCCGAGTCGTCCGACTGTGTTCTCGCGCCTCGCTCCGTTGCGCTCGACCACAGCCGATTCCTCCACAGCCGATGAACAGCGTGCAACGTAGCAGCGCCTCTACCGGTATCCACACGTCCGTGGACAGAACGTCGAACACCCATGTGCTAGCACACGATGCAAGGCTAGGGTTTGGCTCCAAAGTGGGGAGGGTTTCCGTGGAGATTGATCCTGGCGACTTCTCTTGCGGATTCGGTTCAAAGCAGTGCAATTGACGTGTCGCAGCTCTCCACCCCTCCCTCCTTTATATAGAGTTGGCCTAGTGGGACTAGTGGCCGATCAGGACTCTATTTTGAATCGGATCTCATCCGAATCTCATAGAGTTGGCCGCCCATACATCCTAAGACCATAGGACTCTATCCGATCGGATCCCTATCCGATCGAGCCGTATCCGAGTCCAACTCGAATGCCTGTTCTTATCCCCTTAAGCGTGCGACCCTGTAGGTTCAGGTATACTCGGTTTGGGCTATAGTCTAAGTTAGCCGATCGTCGGCTCGAGTCCAACTCAGGCCGACTGTCAATAGCGGCGCCTAGCGGCACATATTGACACCATAGTATACAAGAATATAATATCGGCTCGAACTCGTAATGTGTACACAAATCCTTTTGCCTCACGATACCAATTAAGCTATAGGCAAGATGTGTGCCATCCCTTCAATAGCTTAACCATTCACTCAAACCGTATTGGAATAGCGTTTGGTAGTCCCAAAGTAGGCTACTACACATGTTGGAATCCATGGTGATCTCAGGTCTAAGGACTTTGTACCAACACTACCTGAGACCAACTAATGGCACATTAATTCCTGTAGTGTCTCATGGTGGGTCTATTCAACAATGTGTTCCCTAACACATATGTCCATGTTTATTGATTTGGTATCTCCATACCCATGATCTATGAGACATGATCAACAATCACTAGACATGCCGATCTTAGAATCATATTAGTTCCAATAATATGATATATGATCAGGGATCATTTAGAAATAGATTCATACATATCGAGTCTCATAAATTAGTCATGTACTTATTGATCAATACAAGATGTCTATTTCATGGAACTGAATAACACTTTATTCATAAATACATAAACATTGATGTGATATCCAACATCTCCATGTTGCCTCTAGGGCATATCACTAACAGATACAGCAGCAGGTGCAATAGAAACCTTGGGCAAACATGATTGCCGATGTGATGAGGGAACAATTTGGCCTCAGGCCCAATGACACTGGCAACATCTATCGATATCCTTATCCTAAATATTTTGAGAGGGTTCCGTTGCTGAACCGATACAAAGTGTCAGACGTCTCCAAATTCTCAGGGCAGGACAGTGTCTCCACGTATGAACATCTCAGCCTATTCCTGGCTCAATGCGGTGAGGCATCGGCTACGGACGCTCTGAGGGTTAGACTTTCACCTGGTTTTCTTCGCTCCCATACGACTCTGTACAAAGCTGGGTCAATTTGGAAAAACAGTTTCATCGGTACTTCTATACTGGTGTCCACGAGATGAAATTGTCTGACTTGACGGCTATCAGGCAGAAGCACGATGAATCGGTCCAAGACTACATTCAAAGGTTTAGGGACATGAGGAACAGGTGCTACAGCCTGGTGCTGTCAGATTCACAACTAGCCGATCTTACTTTCCAGGGCTTGTTAACACCTATTCGGGATAGATTTTCGGCTCAATACTTTGAGAGCCTGGCACACTTGGCCCAGAAAGTTACTTCCCATGAACAACGATTCCAAGAGGCCAAGAAAGCTTTCAAGAAGGTTGGCCACGTTGCTTATGCTTCTGACTCTGATTCCGACGACAGCGAAACCGAGGTAGCAGCAGCCGATTGGACCAGAAACAAGAAGGTGATCACTTGTCAGTGGGTGAAGAATTTGGCTAAAGAGGAAAAATATAATTTTGACATCACCAAAGCTAATAAAATCTACGATCTGCTGCTTTGGGAGAAACAGATTCAACTTCCAGCCGACCATGTCATCCTATCGACCGGAGAGCTAAAGAAGAGGAAGTACTGCAAGTAGCACAACACCGGGTCTCATGGCACAAACGACTGCAAAATGTTCCGACAACAGATTCAATCGGCCATAGCGACACAAAAAATTAAATTCGAAGACCCGAAGAAGCTGATGAAAGTTGATGGAAATCTTTTTCCTGTTAACGTGGTCCATGCTAGTCACAGGCCAGCCGAAAATGAGCCCCGGGAGATGGATAGCTTGATCAAATTCATCAAGAACTTCTTAGAAAAGGAATCACCGTCTTCTGCCAAAGTCATAAAAAAATGTCGGCAGGAAGATGACAAGCATGAAGAGGAGTATTATGAGGTAGGCGACAGCTTTGATCCCCATTGGAATTGTGAGTTTTTCAGGTTTTGTTGGAACCAAGGGATGAGGCTGCCATCGTTGCAAGATTGCCCAGCGTGTGGCAGTTACAACAGACAACACGCTGCTTGGCACGTTGCAAGTTCAAGCCGATCTACACCTCGAGAAAATTGGCTGAAGCAAAAGAAACTCCCTGTTCACCAAAGGCTGGGTCCAATTCATCAAGACCTTTTCCAAGATGATGATAATGATGATGATGAGGAAACTGCCAACCCGCAATCGTGCCCCTTCGATACTTTCACAATAACCCAGAAAAGGAGGGTGCAACGGAGGGTCGGCTACATGAGGTTCAAGCCAAAATTGATCATTGGCTAAGTAAGAAGAAGAAGCGAGAGCACCCAAGGAAAGAGTGGCGTGCGAAGAACAAGACTATGTCAGCCGATGAAGCTCACACCGACAAAGCAAAACGATTGGCCAAGGGAAAAGCTGTGGCCCCTGCATCGGTCAACATGGTCTTTGTGTTGCCAGCCGAGTATGAGGCAGCTCAGGCCAATGCAGATGTGGTTGAGGAGTCCACGGCCAAGTTAGTTTTGTCCCCGGAGCAAGCATTCTTCGAAAAACCAGAGGGAACAGGGCATCGACATCTCAAACCACTATATGTCAAGGGATTTGTCAATGGCAAGCCGATGTCCAAAATATTGGTCGATGAGGGTGCAGCTGTAAACTTGATGCCCTATGCCACTTTTAGAAAGTTAGGCAAAAATTCAGACGATCTCATCAAGACCAACATGATTTTGAAGGACTTTGGAGGGAACCCATATGAGACCAAAGGAGTTCTAAACGTGGAGCTAACAATCGGCAGCAAAACTGTGCCTACAACCTTCTTTGTCATCGATGGGAAGGGATCATATAGCCTGTTGCTGGGAAGGGATTGGATCCATGCTAATTGCTGCATCCCTTCTATCATGCATCAGAGCTTAATCCAATGGCAAGGCAACAAGGTTGAGATCGTGCCAGCCGACAGGTCAGTAAACATTACCAATGCCGATTTAACCCTTTGGGAGATGGATGGTATCGATTGCTTGTCTGGCAAAGTCTGGGAAGCCGATTATCTAAAGGTGTCTGATTCTAACATACAGCCAGTTGGAGATGAAGAGCCCCAACTGCTACTTTGAAGGCGTTGTGGAGGGATCAAGCTCCTACACTGAGGACACCGTGGATGATATCGATGGCAAACTAGGACAAGGCTTCATGTCGACCGACGATTTAGAAGAGGTTGATATAGGTCGAGGAGATAGGCCTAGGCTGACATATATTAGTAAATATTTGTCTTCTCATTTTTGAACCAAGCTTATTGAGTTGTTAAAGGAATATAAAGATTGCTTTGCTTGGAAGTATTTTGAGATGCCAGGTCTTAGCCGATTGATTGTCGAACATCGACTCCCTATTAAACCAGGCTATCGGCAGTACAAACAGCCTTCTAGGAGATTTAAAGCCGATATGTATGATGCAATTAAGGCCAAAATCACTCGATTGTATGATGCTGGTTTTATTCGATCGTGCCGATATGCTGAGTGGGTTTCAAACATAGTTCCAGTTATCAAGAAATACGACAAGCTTAGGGTGTGTATCGACTTTCCAGACCTAAACAAAGCTACCCCTAAGGACGAGTACCTGATGTCGATTGCCGATTTATTGGTGGATGCTGCTTCAGGGCATAAGATTATAAGTTTTATGGATGACAATGCTAGATACAATCAAATTTTTATGGCCGAGAAAGACATCCATAAGACTGCTTTTAGGTGTCCTGGTGCAATCGACTTATATGAGTCGATTGTCATGACATTCGGACTGAAAAATGCTAGAGCTACATATCAGAGAGCCATGAATTATATTTTTTATGACCTAATCGGATTCTTGGTTTAGATCTACATCGATGATGTTGTGGTAAAATCCAAGGAAGTTGAAGATCACATAGCCGATTTAAGGAAGATTTTAGAAAGAACAAGGAAATATGGCTTGAAGATGAACCCTACCAAATGTGCATTTTGCGTATCGGCTGGACAGTTCCTAGGATTTCTTGTTCATGAGAGGGGGATTGAAGTGACACAAAGGAGTATTAATGCAATCAAGAACATTCAACCTCCACAGAACAAGAAGCAGTTGCAATCTCTAATCAGCAAGGTAAATTTCATCATAGTTTTATTGCCAATTTATCTATGAAGATGGAGTCATTTACACCTTTACTAAGGCTAAAAGCCGATCAAGAGTTTACTTGGGGGGCAGAGCAACAGAAGGCTTTGGATAATATCAAGGATTATTTGAGCTCCCCTCTAGTTTTGATTTCTTCACAGAAAGGAGTGTCTTTTAAGCTATATCTGTTAGCCGATGAGAAGTCAATCGGGTCGGTTTTAATCTAGGAGTTCGAGGGCAAGAAAAGAGAAATATTTTATCTAAGCAGAAGGCTTTTGGACACAGAAACAAGGTACTATCCTGTGGAAAAGTTGTTCTTGTGCTTGTATTTTTCCTGCACCAAGTTGAGACATTATTTACTATCCAATGAATGCACGGTAGTCTGCAAAGCCGATGTAGTTAAATATATGCTATCGGCTCTAGTGCTGAAAGGAAGAGTTGGTAAGTGGATTTATGCTTTAACAGAATTTGATCTGAGGTATAAAGCACCCAAGGCGGTTAAGGGACAAGCTATAGCCGATTTCATTGTTGAACACCGGGATGATTCAATCGGCTTAGTCGACATAGTGCCTTGGACGTTGTTTTTCGATGGTTTGTTTGTAGACATGGTTGTGGCATCGGCTTGGTCATAATATCACCTAGGGGGGCAAGTTTCGAATTTGCTTACACTATCGCGCCTTATGCAACCAATAACCAAGCTGAGTATGAGGCCATCCTCAAGGGGTTGCAACTTTTGAAAGAGGTCGAAGCCGATGTTGTTGAAATCATGGGGGATTCATTGTTGGTCATCAATCAGCTAGCAGGAGAATATGAATGCAAGAACGACATGTTGATGATCTACAATCAAAAGTGCCGAGAATGATGGATGGTTTTCGGCTAGTAACTTTCAAACATATCCCTTGAGAGCAGAATATTGAAGCTAATGATTTGGCTCAAGGGGCATCGGAATACAAGCCGATGTTGAAAGTTGTTGAAGTTGAGAATGCAACAATCATAGCTGATGATTGGAGGTATGATGTTTTCAATTATTTGAAGAATCCTTCTCAATCGGCTTCAAGGAAATTGCGTTACAAGGCTTTAAGATATGTTTTGCTCGATGATGACATTTATTATCGAACGATTGATGGAGTACTGCTTAAATGTTTGAGTGCCGATCAAGCCAAGGTTGTGATGGGAGATGTGCATGAGGGCATTTGCGGTACTCATCAATCGGCTCACAAGATGAAATGGTTACTTCAGAGAGCTGGGTATTTTTGGTCGACCATGCTGGAAGATTGTTTCAAATATTACAAAGGATGCCAGGATTGTCAAAGGTTTGGAGCAATTCAAAGGGCATCAGCGTTGGCTATGAACCCTATTATCAAGCCATGGTCATTCAGAGGATGGGGAATTGACATGATCGGCCAGATTAATCCGCCCTCGAGCAAAGGACATAAGTTCATATTGGTGGCAACCGATTACTTCACAAAGTGGGTGAAAGTAATTCGTTTGAAGAAAGTTGACTCTAGGGACGCGATCCAGTTTATTAAAGAGCACATTATCTACCGATTCGGTGTTCTTCAGACAATCACAACCGATCAGGGATCTATATCCGTATCCGATGAGTTTGTCCAGTTTGCAGAGAGCATGGGGATCAAATTGCTGAATTCTTCACCATATTATTCGCAGGCTAATGGACAAGCAGAGGCATCCAATAAAAGTCTGATCAAAATGATCAAGAGAAAGATCTTTGATTATCCAAAGCAATGGCACAACCGATTGGCCGAAGCATTATGGTCCTATCAGATGGCTTGCCATGGATCGATTCAAGTGTCCCCTTACAAGTTGGTTTATGGGCATGAAGTCGTCCTGCTATGGGAAAGTGGCATCGGCTCGAGAAGAATTGATTTACAAAATAAATTGACATCCGATGACTATCACAATCTTATGGTAGACGAGTCAGAAAGACTTGGTCCAATCCAGGCTGCATACTTTGGAAAAGGTGACTAGAGATAAGGAAAGAATCGTTCGTCATTACAACAAGAAGGTTGTGTCGAAATCGTTTTCAGAAGGTGAGTTGGTTTGAAAGTTGATCTTGTCGATTGGTACCCGTGACAATAAATTCGGCAAGTGGTCACCTAATTGGGAAAGACCCTTTAAAATCTACAAGTGTGTTTCCAAAGGAGCTTACATGCTGCAAGGGCTTGATGGAGAAATTTTTAGAAGAGCTCTCAATGGAAAGTACTTGAAAAAATATTATCCAAGTGTGTGGATCAATTCATGATTCGGCTGTGCCGAGCCTATACATGATAGCCGATGTATTTACATCACTTTTAGATGGCCGACATCGCTCATATCGCCCTTAGTCCTTTTTACCATAATCGGTTATGCTCTAACGATATTGTATGGCCGATTTCTTGTGTTGTCCTCGAGCTATAATTTTACCAATGATCGACTGACATTGTAAAATTAGGGGGGCATATATACATACACAAGTGAAATCAAGTTGGACTTCAAAAAAAGGGTTGGACTTCAAAAGGTTTTTAAATGCAGAATATATTACGAGAATCGGCAGATATTATATTACAAGTACTACTCCGGGAGTTCACAAAGATCGGCACAAAAGTCATATTACAGAAGTTGGAGTTCACAAGTGATCAAGTCCTAGCCCTATTACATAGATCGGCTTAACCAGATATGAAGCTATTGATTGCCGATATTGCTCTTTGCCGAATTCAGTCAACCTCTTCAATAGCTTTAAGATTGGCTGCATCGTTTCCGGGGATCACCTTCAAGGCTTTAGTAAGGTCTGATAAATTTTTCATTGAAGCCTTTAGCCTGGATTTCTATTCTGATATGATTCTCGGGAGATCGGCAAGCCTTTGTTCTTCAGAGGCTATATTAGCATCGCACTTGGCGAGTTTGGCTAGCAGTTCTTCTTTTTGTTTGCGCAGCCGATCGAGATTAGAAGTTGGCGCAGCTGTCATCTCATCGAGTTTGGCCTTGTCTTCTAGTATGGATCGCCGATTGGCTTCTATTGTAGCTTCAAGGGCTGTCCTTTCTCGCCGATCGGCTATCCGTTGCTTGGCTCTCTCAAACTTGTGCCGATGTTGTTCGAGGTATGCAACTTGAGAAATTGCGTCGGCTATGTGGTCTGGGAGCCGATCTTGATGTCTTCGAATTTGGCTCTGATTGACCCACAGTCAGTAACTAGGAAGTCTAAAGAACCTTCCAGCCAACGAGCCAAGTCTTGTAGTATTGTTTTCAAATCATCGGTAGCAGAGGCTAGGGTCTTGTCGGTGGTGTCCTCCTCGTCATCCATGAATTCCTTTATATCAAAAGGAAACATATCGGCTAGAGCCTGCAAAGAGGATATTGGAATTAATAAATACTGAGACTGTTAGTCATCAAGGGCTTTGAAAGTAGCCGATACGAAGAGAGAGATTTACAGGGATGACAGGAGCCGATGTTGTTTCTTCTTCAACGTTGTGGCTGCCCCTAACCGATGGAGTTCTTTCGCTTGATGCTTGGGGGGCAGGTGTTGGAGAGTGAGGAGGCTGTATGCAAACAAAGATAAGCTTGATCGAGCATCAGTTAGTTTAATAATCAAAAGGAGTTTGAAGTCAAGATTACCAATGGAGCTGTGGCCGATTTCTTCCTCGAAGCCAACTTCTTTTTCTACAAGATAGAATTTAATGAAGGATTGCATATGAATTTGAAGTGGGAGGATTATTGACAAATGTATACCGGCTGAGGTCGAGGTTTAGGCTGGCATCTTGGAGGACTTGGCATTACTTGGGGTTGGTCGTCGGCTGGTGGTGTTTGATCGGTTGCTCTCGGCTCGCCTACTTCAGCAGCGGCTTCATCGATGGCTTCTTCCATTCTCTCTTGATTCAAGAAGGCCTCTAGGTCTGGATCTAGGCCTGGTAGATCATCGGCTGTGATTTTCTTTTGTTTCTTTGAAGGTTTCTTCTGCACAGTGATGGATCAACAGTTGATGTTCTTCCATTGGAGTGGCTCGCGGGTCTGGCCATGCAGTAATGTTGATGTCTTCGGGACGTTGTAGACAATACTTGATGGGGCTAGCCCACAGCCGTTAGGAAGGATGCCGGTGGCATAGTTGATGGCCACCCCGGTATTGCTGATGTGTGGGGGAGATGAATCGGTAGTCTGCAAACAAAAAGAGTTAGTCAAGTACTAAAGAAAGACAACCGATAACAATTAGTAAGAGAAAGAAGGAGTACTTACTTCTGGGATCAACTCCGGGTATATGGTGGTGAGGTACATGGAAGCCGATTGGTGAAACAGATGTTTTTTCCATTCACTCCACCATCGGCTAAAGGCTGCAGTCCTTGTTATTACCAAATCGATGTTTTTTATACTGCCAAGAGGGGGGCCTTCGATATTCAGTAGCCTATCCATCATGAGGCCTGAGCCGATTTCGCCTCTGGTTTTGATTTTATCAGTAAAGTACAAACCAAATGGCAATGGTCCCATGCCCAGTTGTCTGGGGACGCTCATAGGATGATAAAATTCATAAGTAACTTGTACATTCCTGCTTTGATGGATGCCGACTGGGAGGATGCAAGGCGAGATAGTCAATGTGAAGATTTCCCTGGACTTTTCAAATTTCTCATAGTTTATCTCGTCAAATCTAAAGTCACTGGGGAGTTCAAAGTCTTCAGAGTTCTCATAGGCAAACCAAATTCTTGAGGTTCTTGGGAATCCATCATAGAAGTTACTGAACCGGTTCTTAAAAAGATCAGCTGAGAGCTTAGACCCTGTATACGAAGATGTTGCCTCACCGAATGACATACATTGGCGTGTTGTGATTTCATCGCCATCTTCATCTGTTGTCGGTAGTGCTAATGGGAAGCTGGCATCTTGCAAGTCTGGCCTCTGAGCAACTTTGTGTGTGTGCAAGTTTAGCCATATTTGCAGCAGCCACCAGGGACCTCCAGTGCCGATAACTGAGTTCATGTCAATTTTAGCCGATGCATTATGCAACATCTGATAAAGGTACCCTAGCAGATATTTTTCTAAGGGAATCTGTCTCTTCTCTACTAGGGCCTCGGCTATGTGTTCCCAATTGGTTGTGGGGCCGCAGCTTGATCCACAGAACATGAATTTTTCTAGCCACATGAGAAGGAAAGTTGCGTGTTCCCTGGGGTCCACTGGGCCAGTTCCCATATTTAGGCTTATGAATCCGTTCCAACCTCCAATGGCCCTGGTCTTAAAGGAGTACTGGCATTTGGTGGTTAGGCTGAAAGGATTAGCCGATGAAGTAATGTCAAGGCCCGTGGTCATGATTATGTCCAAAAGAGTGGGGATCATCTGTCCTTGGTTGAACAGGAAAGAATTCAGCGTATTGGACCAGAAGTAACTTGCAGCCGATAGCACGGGCTCGTCTTTAGGCATATCGGCTATGGTTAGGGCTAAGCATTATGCTATCCCTAGTTCTTCCCAATGGCTCTGTTTGCTAGCCAACACCCTGTTGTACCATGTTGGCCAAGTCTTATCGGTTGATGGCCATGATTTAAAGGTTTCGTTCCAATGTGCCATATTAGGGTTCGACAGCCTAAAGGGGATCTGGTTGGTTTCAGCATTTATGAACTCTGAGGGGTCTAGGTTGCCGATTGGCCCTAAGAGGTACTGGTTGGAATGGTTGAGATTGGGAATTGCAATCTAGTGAGTAAGGTGCTACAATGAACAAGAAAGAAAAAGGGCAAATTACAGAGGGTGAATGCCAGATTGCGGTAAAAAAAGAGAAGTTAAAGCCGATGGAGCTTACCTCTGGGAATTCAGCTGATGGCGCCGTGGACGGGGTGGTTGAAGTCAACTCGCCAGGGACGAGTTTGCCGCCACGCAGAGGATGCCTGCGCGTTCGCCGAGAACGTCGGGGAGATCACCGGTGCAGACTGAAGCTGTTTGGGGCTAAGGCAGCGGAGGCAAAAGTGACGGCGTGAAAAACTCTAAGGTGGTGGCTGTTATTTAAAGAAACGTTGTGACGGCCAAAACAGAAAAGTCCTAAAATCTCTCCAAGATTAGATTCGGCAAATCCGCAACATTAACAATATAGCGGACTTGGGGGGCATGTGTTAACGATCAAATTTGGTAAGCAAATTATTAGGTTTGGATCTAAGGCCGAAGCCGATGTGAAGAGAATCGGGTTCTTCCGAAGACAGAGTGCGCGCCAAAGTACTGACCAAATCAGCTAAGGAGTTCATCAGCTGGTGTTCGAATCGGCTAAGGTGACTATCGGTTGATACCGAATCGGATAAGGATAGCCAATGCAGCCGATTCCAATAAGGATAGCTGGTATGACCAATTTTGAGGAAAAGTCGTTGGAGTTATCTTCGGATTCGGTTTGAAGTGCTTCATGGAGATTGCCATACACGGATAAAGTCCTGAAAAGACAATTGTATCTATTAATTAGGATATTTTAAATAGTTTCCTGATAGATAATATCGGTGAAAGTTTGTTTTAGGCATATCTGTAATTCAAATTGTAATAGAGATAGAAATCATGTCCGCCATGGACTTATCTTGTATCTGGGTAAAAATACGACCCAGGACCATGTAAATAATAGACAATCAGATCAATACAACTATTGGTGCATCGCCACCTTTTTCTTTTAGTTTAATCTCGACAAGTTCTTGCTTTGCGTTGGGCTGCATCGGGTTTCAATCTCTGACAAGAGGTAAATCTTGTTTCAAGCGTCTTGTGCTCTCGGGATTGGTGCTTCCATCATCATGATACTCTAATCTTGTCTTCGTAATCTGCTGAGTTATCATATGCATTATATAACCTAGACCAATATCGCCATCTATTTTCAGTCAGCTTGCATCTATTGCTAGGTAACAGTCGGTGAAATTAGATGTCAAGGTTGGCTTAGATTATATAATGTGTGTACCATCTCGAAAGGCTTTTATCGACATGTTTAGATCTCATATTTCTATTTATGCTTAATGCTGCATTGGTTGGGTCTGATCTATTAAGTAATACTTAGAACTATAAAGATCTATTGTGCTTACAATTGTTATTAGAGATTGTATCGGGGTTTCAACCGATCTTATCTGATTTGACCTATCTTGCTTGTTTTATTCTCACTTGATATGTTAAATCTGCCCTCTATATCTAGATCTCATCATATTAAATATGTTAAGCTTGTTATCAATGTGTTAAGGAACTTTAACATTTGATTATTACGTGTTTAATGTATTTAGTTTATTATGATATCTGAGTATACAGTAGTATCGGAGTACTAGCCGATACATGTTAGATTCATCTCTTCGTCTATGTTGTAAACAAGTATAATCTTTATCTTATAGTATTTTTTAGATCTAAGTGATTTATACCGTCTCGGTACACTACCGATCTATCCCAGTCATTTGGTTTAAATGTGCTTTAAGACTTGGATTGCATTCTGTTAACATCTACAGCCGATCGAACGAATCTAGTTGTTGCCGATTCAATGCATATTGCATTGGCACAATATCAAACAATACGTCATCGGCCACCAGCCGATCGGCTATCGGTCTAATGTTGTTTTCTCTTTTTAGTTTCTTGTTGGTTGCAGGATCAAACCAACTAGCATGCCTACGAACCTCAAGTAACAGATTTGGACCTGTGCAAGAGTAAAGCAAATCTCTCAGGCTAGTGCATGAGAAATTTTCTCATCAACACATGTTTCTAGGGTCGGTTGCGAAATCTGGGTATCTTCGATCAATATTCCTCCATTGAATGGAATCTGCGGGGTGTCTTAGCATACCATCGTTCCTTCTCTCTGTGGCATGCCAACGTACTAACTTTGCTTCCTTGGGATTGGAAAATTTTCTCTTGAAACGATTAATGATAGGTAGGTACCACATAGCCTTCACCGGACCACCCCGCTTTGACTTCTTTCCTTCGTCAGCACCTTTTGTTCTCTTGTATCGAGAAGCCTTGCAGATAGGACACACATCTAAGTCCGCATATTGCTTGTGGTACAATATGCAGTCGTTTGGACAAGCGTGAATTCTACGGACCTCTAACCCCAGGGGACACAAAACCTGCTTTGCTTCATATGCGTCTCGGGCAATGTGTTCTCATCTGGAAGCATGGTCTTCAGAATTCCCAAAAGCTATGTGAAACTCTTGTCTGTCCATCCACTACTTTCCTTCAGTGTCATTAGCTCCAAGGTACCTGACAATTTGATGTGTTTTTCCTTGCATCCGACGTATAGAGGCTTGTCCGAGTCACTGACCAACCTGCTAAACTTCATGGAATCTCTCTCGTTGTAGGCTGGGTCCTCAACGTCACGTAACATGTCTTGTAGCAGATCGTGATCCACATCAACCCTTTCATCACCCAATGGAGAAGGTACAAACATGTCATCTTCATCTTCTTCATTTTGTGCATCACTTCTGTCTGCAGCTACACCACTGCGTAATTCTTGCTCTCCATGTTTAACGCAACATGTGTAGCCCTCCATGAATCCTCGTTGTATCAGATGAGCGTGTACGTTCACTCTGCTACCAAACATTGTCTCATTTTTGCAATCTACACATGGACAACACATGTAATCGCTCTTTCTTCTTTTCCTATCCTCCTCTGCGGCGTTTATAAAATTTAACACGCCATTTCAATACTCTTTGCTATAACATCGCACAGTTTTCCCATACATCCAACTTCGATCCATTGCTAAGCTGCAAAAAAGTTGAAAAATATTAAAATCACATTTTGTAGGTAAGTATTTCCGAGATTTATGAGAAATGATTACTATTTTTCAATTACCTTTTGTTAACACTGAAATTTGGTAATTGAGTCCCTAAGTCTGCAAAGGTGAAGCAAAATCGGATCGGCTGGTTTGGTGTGGAAACAGAGGCCGCATCGGCTGAGGAGTGATCGGCTGCAAGGCCAATCGGCTAAGGTTGGATCGGACAATAGCAGCCGATAGCCGATTCTAGGTTCGAAAGAGATAAAACCGTTTCTGATGCAGCAGTTTGAAGATAAATAGAAGATTCGGTTGTTAGTAGCGCGTTAAGCGATATTGCCACCTATGGATAGAGTCCTGTAACGGAAATTGTATCTGTAATTTAGGGGTTTGTTTAGACTGTTAGTTGTAACATGGCATGGGTCCTTTCCGGGATAATGTTGTGTTTTAAATAGTAGTTTAGATAGAGTTCAGGGTTTGTACAGATAATTGTATCTTGGGTAAATAGGACCCGAGACCCCCTGTAATGATATACAATCACAATCAATCAAACATTCGGCACATCGCCAACCTTTTTCTTTAGACGAGCACTTTGTTTGGCTACGGGCTGCATCGTTTCGATCCCCAGATCTAGGTAAATGCTTGTCATTAGTGGTATTATCTGTTGTTTCTAGTGCTTCCATCATAATGACACATTAGATTCAAGAGTTTACACTGTGCCATCCCTTCTACAATGCATCAGAGCCTTATCCAATGGGACGGCGACAAGATCGAGATCGTACCAGCCGACAGGTCAGTTAGTGTCGTCAGTGCCGATTTGCCGCTTTGGTAAATCGAAGGCATTGATTGTTTATCCGGGAAAATCTGGCAAGCCAATTTTCTAAATGTGTCCAATTCCACAGTACAGCCGATTGGAAATGACGAGCCGGAGCTGTTGCTTTGAACAAGACATGGTGGAGGGCTCAAGCATTTTTGACATGGACACCGCGGACGAAGACGATGGCAAGCTAGGGCAAGGTTTCACATCGGCCGACGAATTAGAGAAAATTAACATCAGCTCTGGTGATAAGCCGAGGCCGACGTACATTAGCAAAAATCTGTCTCCTCATTATAGATCCCAGCTTATTGAGTTGTTAAAAGAATATAAAGATTGTTTTGCTTGGGAGTACTTCGAGATGCCCGGCCGCCGATCAATAGTGGTCCATCAGCTGCCGATTAAGGCAGGCTATCGACCGTTCAAACAGCCTCCCAGGAGGTTTAAGGCCGATATGTACGATGCAATTAAAGCCAAAATCACTCGGCTATACGACGCGGGATTCATTCGGCCTTGCCGATACGTCGAGTGGGTCTCAAACATCGTCCCAGTGTTGAAGAAAAACGGTAAACTTAGGGTGTGCATCGATTTCAGAGATCTAAACAAGGCAACCCCTAAAGACGAATACCCAGTCGATAGCCGATCTGCTTGTCGATGCTGCTTTAGGCCACAGAATTATCAATTTCATGGATGGCAATGCAGGGTATAACCAAATATTCATGGCCGACGAGGACATCCACAAGATCGCTTTTTGGTGTCCCGGCGCAATCGGCCTGTACGAATGGGTAGTAATGACTTTCGGCTTGAAGAATGCTGGGGCAACATATCAACGGGCCATGAATTACATCTTTCACGATATGATCGGCTCACTAGTAGAGATATACATTGACGACGTGGTTGTCAAGTCAAGGGAGATAGAAGGCCACATAGCCGATCTAAGACAAGTGTTAGAACGAACGAGGAAGTACGTTCTGAAGATGAATCCGCTTAAGTGCGCATTCGGCGTATCGACCGGACAATTCTTGGGATTTCTTGTCCATGAAAGAGGAATTGAAGTTACAGCAAGAAGCATAAATGCTATCAAGACAATTCAACCTCCGAAGGACAAAAAACAACTCCAAGCATTGATCGGCAAGATAAACTTCATCAGACGGTTCATAGCCAATCTCTCAGAAAAGATGGAACCATTCACACCACTGCTTCGGCTGAAAGTCGATCAAACATTCACATGGGGGGCAGAGCAGCAAAAGGCGTTAGACAACATAAAATATTATCTAGGCTCCCCTCCAGTTTTAATGCCTCCACGAAAGGGAATACCGTTCAAGTTGTACTTGTCAGCCGATGACAAATCGATCGGCTCCGTCCTAATCCAAGAGGTCGACGGCAAAGAAAAAGCCATCTTCTATCTCAGCCGACGGTTGCTAGACGCAGAAACAAGGTATTCACCTGTGGAGAAGCTATGCCTATGCCTCTATTTTTCATATACGAAGTTAAGGCACTATCTGCTGTCCAATGAGTGCACAGTAATCTGCAAAGCCGATGTAGTTAAGTATATGCTATCAGCTCCAGTGCTCAAAGGAAGAATTGGGAAGTGGATTTTCGTGCTAACAGAGTTCGATCTGAGGTATCAGGAACCAAGGGCAGTCAAGGGGCAAGCCATAGCCGATTTCATTGTTGAGCACAGAGACGACTCAATCGGCTCGGTGGAAATTATGCCTTGGACTTTGACGTTCGACGGATTAGTTTGCACCAATGGCTGTGGCATCGGCTTGGTCATCATTTCGCCCAGGGGGGCAAGCTTCGAGTTTGCTTTTGCCATCGACCCCCATGCTACAAACAACCAAGCCAAATACGAAGCCGTCCTTAAAGGATTACATTTACTCAAGGAAGTTGAAGCCGATGCCATCGAAATAATGGGAGATTCATTGTTGGTCATCAGCCAATTATCAGGAGAATATGAATGCAAAAACGACGCGTTGATGGTCTATTATCGGCAATGCCAGGAATTAATGGACAACTTTCAGCTAGTTACTTTGAAACATATCCCCAGAGAGCAGAACACAGAGGCCAATGACTTGGCTCAGGGGGCATCGGGCTATCGGTTGATGCTGAAAGAAGTCAACGTAGACGTTGCCGCCATTACAGCCGACGATTGGAGGTTTGAAGTTTACAACTATCTCAAAAACCCCTCTCAATCGGCTACAAGGAAGCTACGATACAAGGCATTACGATACGTGTTGCTCGATGAAGATCTGTACTATTGAACGATTGACGACGTGCTACTTAAGTGTTTGGGAGCCGATCAGGCTACAGTGGCCATCAGAGAAGTACGTGAAGGAAGCTGTGGCACACATCAATCGGCCCACAAAATGAAGTGGCTGCTTCGCCGAGCAGGGTATTTCTGGCCGACGATGTTGGATGATTGTTTCAAGTATTACAAGGGCTGCCAGGATTGTCAGAAGTTTGGCGCCATACAACGAGCACCAGCATCGGCTATGAACCCAATTATTAAGCCGTGGCCGTTTAGAGGATGGGGCATTGATATGATCGGCCAGATCAATCCACCCTCAAGCAAAGGACACAAATTTATCCTGGTGGCGACAGATTACTTCACAAAGTGGGTGGAGGCGATTCCCCTCAGAAAAGTGGATTCTAAAGGATGCAATCAAGTTTGTCAAAGAACATATCATCTACCGATTTGGCGTTCCACAAACAATAACAACAGACCAGGGATCTATCTTTGTATCGGACGAATTTGTTCAGTTTGCCGACGGCATGGGGATCAAGCTGCTTAATTCTTTGCCGTACTACGCACAAGCCAACGGACAAGCCGAGGCCTCAAACAAGAGTTCGATGAAATTGATTAAAAGAAAGATCTCTGAGTATCCTAAACAGTGGCACAGCCGATTAGCCGAATCACTGTGGGCGTATCGGATGGCAAGCCACGGGTCAATTCAAGTCCCTCCGTACAAAATGATCTACGGACATGAGGCAGTGCTGCCATGGGAAAGTGTCGTCGGCTCAAGGCGCATTCAACTACAGGGTCAACTCACAGCCGACGATTATTATCACCTGATGGTGGACGAATCGGAAGATTTAGTTTTATCCACGATGAGGGTCTTGGAAAAAGTCACAAAAGACAAAGAACGAGTAGCCAGACATTATAATAAAAAGGTGGTGCCCAAATCTTTTGAAGAAGGCGAACTCGTTTGGAAATTGATATTGCCAATCGGATCTAGAGACAACAAATTTGGCAAGTGGTCACCAAATTGGGAAGGGCCTTTCAAAATCCACAAATGCGTCTCCAAAGGAGCTTACATGCTAAAAGGGCTGGATGGAGAAGTATTTGGAAGGGCTCTAAATGGAAAATACCTGAAGAAATATTACCCAAGTGTATGGATCAACTCGTGATTGAGCTCTGGTCGCTTGAGTCGATTTACGACAGCCGGTGTCTTGCTTTAATAAGGCATCGCCTTTATGCATTTTTATGCAACGTTTTTTGCTAAGTTTTCTACGATCAGCTAATGATTGGCCGATAGGAGCGGCAATGATGCGCGAATGGCTCGAACTCACAATTTTGTCGACACCGAAGCTATCAACAAAACTTGGGGGGCATATACGTACATGAGCCGATTGCAAATTGGGCGTCTGGATTTTTGAAAGATATTTTTGAAAGATTTCTGAAACGTTTTAGCCTCGTAATCGGCAGCCCAAATAAAGGCGTCGGGAGTGACTTGGATCGACGGCCGTAATTCAAGCGCTAACGGTTGTGGTGCGGTCTCGGAATCGACAACATAAAGCGATATGGGTGGCTGGGGCCGATTTCAGCATAAGCAATTCAAGTCACTACGCGCGGCCGAAATCCGATCTTATCTACAAGCACAGCGGCAGGAGATTGATAAATTATATTACACGATTCAAAGCCGATTACAAGCACTACTAAAGTAATTATCCAATCCCAGCACAAAAGTATAAGTATAATACAAGAGGCAGCAGCCGACACAATGGCATCGGCTAGAGCTTCCGGCAGCTGGCCTTGAATTTCTCTGAAGCACGCGTGTATCGAACCACTGTCGACCACCAGCGCATCCAGCGAGGCCTCCAGTCGTTTGCCAATGTCGGCTAGGGTGGCCCTCAGGTCCTCAGTCGGCATCACCAACGCTTCTTCGCTGATTTCGTCGGACTCCTCAAACTCCGACAAGTCAAAATTGAGGAGGTCGGCTATGTTCTGCAGCAAAAAGAGAGATGATCAGAAGACATTAAGTTGACCGAAGCCGATCGTCAGTTTTCGTCGGCTTACCATGGGCACCGGGGTTGGAGCGATCGGCTCGGCTGGATCGCCACCTGCGACCGTCGGGGCCTCTTCGTTGATGTTGTCGCCATCGCCCGCGGCAGGCGCAGCATGCTCGCTGGACGCCTGGGGGGCAGCCGATGGAGATCGTGGGGGCTGCAAAAGAAAGAGTTAGCGGACAAATCGGCTAATTACTATAGGTCAAGTGGCAAGAGACGATTACCGATGGCGTGGGGCGTGAAGTGCGGTCGGCCAATTTCTTGACCTGAAAAGAATGGTTCAGTCAGATGAGAGTGATATCATCGTGAAGCCAAATTTGGTGAAGTGAGGGCTTACCGGCCGATTTTTTGCTGGGGGACTTGGGACCGGTGGGACGTCAGCTGGGGCATTGACCGACTCATGGCTAGAACACCCGGGTTCGGCCGCCGCTCCAACAGTCGTCGACATTTCCTCGCTGGCGACGACGTCAAGGAACTACGCGACAGTCGGGTCCAAGGGGGGGAGGCCATCCGCGGCGCTTGCCGGCTTCTTCTTCACCTCTTGGGGCGGGCGCAGCGCGACGGGCGTGGGGTGGTGCGGCCAACGATCGGTGGCGCACCTACCCTCGCAGCAACGACGCCAGCTTCGGTGCCCCCCAGCCGATGGCCGACGGAGCGAGGCCGCCCCCATCCAGAACACCTAAACAGTACTCAATGGGGCGCCCGGAGTTGCTCACCGTCGGTCGCTCCGTGTAACATCCTGAAAATCGAAGAAACTAAAATCAAAAACATAAAAATCGGAACTTTCAAAAACCTTCGCTTGTTGCTTCTTCCTCGGGTTTGTTGCTTCTTATTTGCCGCTCGGTTGCATAAATCTGGTTGTGATCAATTCCCTTTCGGTGTTTTTGGATGATTTGGAGTTTGTCGGAAAGAAAACGCGAAATTCAGTATTAGGGATTTTTAAAAGAAATCGGAGAATGAAGTGCAGATTTATGAAAATACGAATTGGGAGAAATAGAATAGTAATTGTGGTTGGGGAAGATAAATTAGGACACAAAATAAATAATAAAATATTTGGGAATCTTACTCGGAATGGGAAATTTTTGGAAAATAAATGGGTGAAGTATGAAAATTAGGAGAAAGGGATTTAAATAAATAAATATGAAAAATATTGTGGGAAAAATAAAAGTGGAGAAAAAGTTGAAAATATAGTATTAAAAATTATTTTTGGAATATAGGAATTTACTTTGGAATTTTTAGAGGGAGGAAAATAGAAATAGAAATTAAAAATCAAAAATCGGGAAAATAGGAAAAAGCACTGCACGCTGCGCCAAGTGTTCGATGCCGTACCGCGCCCGCCCGCGTGCGACACGCGCTGCGCGCGCGCCGCGCCCGGCCCCGCCTCTGCACCGCGCGCGCGCCCGGCCCCTACCCCGCACGCGCCACGCGCGCCGCCACGCGCGCCGCGCGCCCGCGCCCCGCCGCGCCTCGCGCCCGCCGCTCGCTCGCGCCCTCGCGCGCCGCTGCCTCGCGCCCTCGCGCGCCCGCCCGCTCGCCGCGCCACGCACACGACGCCATACGCGGCCCCGTGCCCGCGCCGCGCCACGTCGCAAGCGCCCGCGCCGGCCCGGCCTCCCGCACCGCCGCATGGCAACCGCCGAGCCGAGCTCGCGCCGGCCCCCTTCTCTCCATTGCCTCCCCCGACCGCGCCTATAAAAGGCCGGTGTCCCCGCCCTTTCCCGCACCGCCGCCGTCCTCCCTTCTCTTTTCCCGAGCGCCAACACCGTCGCCGCCGTGCGCGAGGTCCCCGTGCCGCACCGCACCTCCCCGAGGGCCACCGTCGCTGGTAAGCCCCGCCACCGCCCCCTATTTCCTTGCGCACTAGCGCCGCCACCGTCTCTATTTTGGTGCGCCATGGTCGAGCACCTAGCGTGCAATGAATAGTGGCGCTGGAAAAAGAAAAAAATAATAAAATAAAATAGGAAAAATTTGGAAAATTTTTAAGAAATTGGGAAAAATATTTTGGAAAGATTTGAGTAAAATTTTGGGAAAAATTAAATTATTCTCTGGTTTGTTTTCTTGGTGCAAAAATTTGAAAATCAAACCGGACTTTTTCGAAATTTCGTTTTGCGTCGTTTTTGAATCCGAATTTCGTTTAGATCCTTCTCGCCATTTAAATATGTTTTTCTTTTGTGCTCGGACCTTCGAAACCTCAAGCACCAATCCCTCCGCGGATATTTTTCAAATCCGTTTTCTCGAACAAATCGCGATCGTCGTTTTGCGAAAACCCTAAGTCGTCGACCCGATGTCAAAACTTGGAGTTTTCCGGGGCGATCTTAGTACAAACCTAAGTAGGAAATTGGGGCTTAGCGCTTGGAATCATTTCTGAGGCTTTTTCGGATCTTTTTGACCTTTTGGTGTTATATGGGATTCTAATTCGGAGTCGATTGATTTTTCGCACGTACGGGTAGCACCTGAAGAGACCGGCATCAACCCCGTTGAAGACACCACTCCACAAGCGTGCGAGCAAGCCAAGTCATCACACTCTTTGAACATATTGATCCTACTTTGCGAAATGATGTTGATTTTAATTGCAAATTGCATGCTATACACAGATATGTACCTATGCTTGATATACCCTGCTTTGATGTTGATCACCATCAGAAATTATTCTTTGTAACCTTCGATGTGATATGACCGGAGGCTAACTTCGGTGAAAATGCTTAGCCCTGCTTATACTAGATCCCTGCATACTCATGATTTTACAAAGAAGCTTTGTGCTTGGGCAACTACCTTAGGGAAGGTAGTTGAAATGCGGCCTGTGGAGACATGAGCGCCACATGGCCATGAGAATGATGAACTAAGTTTGACGAAAATTGAAAGTACTATACAAATGTTTTAGACTGGGGCGGCCGGATGATTTGGGTGGATTCCGGAAAAGGCAAGTGCCGACCCTGGTCAATTAAGGACCGAGCCATGAGATAGCCAGGAAACGAGCCAGTACAACCGTACTTCTCGAATGGGTATAGACCTAGCTGACTAGATAGCCGAGCGGAGGCAGTATCCTTGCATAGATGGTTCTTTATGATGTGGTTTATGTGAAGAGGATGAGGCTGCGGCCTATGTTGCGGATGGTGGAATTAAATCGATATTAGTTGAACTTAAAGATTGAGGAAGTTTTCCCTTACCCCGGGTGCGCCAGAACTCCTCTCACTACTAGAAAATGACGGCTAGAGTGCATGAGGGCTTAAGTTCATGGAGCGGGTACTGCCAAAGTGAGGTTATCGAAAGGCTTTGCCGTGACCGTCTCATGTGTTGGGACGTAGGCTCATTCGTTGGGCAGTTGCGGAGTACGGGTAAAGTGTACATCCACTGCAGTGTGAATGAATCAATCTATTCAAATAGCCGTGCTCGTGGATATCGAGCATCGTGACAAGACTTTCGCTTGGCTAGACTTTAAACTTAAAACTGCTGGGATGGGTTTTGCATGATGATTTCATTTGCTGGTGGATCAACTTCTCGAGATGCGAGAACGGGTGGATTCCCCAGAAAATCATGACGAATCGGAGGCGGGAAGCCATCCTTGGAATCACGATGGATGGTAGACAGAACCGTCGTCGAATTAATGAACTTTGGAACTAAAACTTGGCTTGGCTAGTTGTTAGGGTTGTGAAAAGATTTGTGAAAATTGGCTTTATGCAAAAGAGCTCCAGCCATTCCTTGAATAACCCTATCATATGCATCACTTCCGTGTTGGCTTGCTGAGTACGGTTGGGACTCACCCTTGCTATACGCACAAACCTTCAGATGGTGGGAATGAAGAATCGGAGGATCCTTACGCTTACTCCCAGGAGGGTGAAGAAACTGATGGCGCCTACTAGGTCTTAGTCCCGGTCGTTGCCTGTGGCAACTGACATTCCGCTGCCTCTATTCCGCTGCCGTATCTAATTTCTGCTTTTGTGTTGTATTCGGACCATGAGGTCTGTGTGGTGAACACTGCCTTCGGGCCTATCGTTGTAATAATTTCGTTGTAAGACTATTCGTGCATGTGCACTGATTATTCATCGTATTTCGTGGGTACCAACTACTCGATCCAGGGAAATGGTACTAAGAACACGAAAGATTCCCGTTCCAAAAACGGGGGTCCACAGAGGTGGTATCAGAGCCATGCGACCGTAGGAAAAGACCAATTGGCGCCCTACCCCTGACTAGTTGGCTAAAGGGAAGTATCCCTACGTAGGACCATTTCCAAACTATTATTTCTGAAAATACAAATATACCTTTTCTATATCTGTATTTCCTTTTCTTTACCAAATGGTTTTGATGATAGCTCTCTCCCTCTAACCCTAAGTTGCCTTCAAAAGCAGATGTCGATCGGCTCCAGCCTTGGAAATACGACGTCTGTTAGTGGGAGCCGACTGGCCACCCTTTGGGTTGCCAGCACTAACCAGATCTAAAGGAACCACCAGGGGCCGCCAGTGGTGATTGGGGCGTTGCTGGCTATCTTCGCGGCGGCCTGATGCAGCATTTGATATGAATAGCCGAGGAGGTACTTCCCCGCGCGAGTTTGCCCCCATCGGCCAGGACTTCAGCTACGACCTGCCAGTTGGCGGTCGGCCCGTAGCTCGATCCACAGAACACAAATTTTTCGAGCCACATCATCAAGAACGCGGCGTGCTCCCTGTGGCCGACTGATCCGTCCTTCTTTATTTTGGGCAATGAAGTCGCTCCACCCGCCGATGACCTTGGTTTTGAACTGATGCTGCCCCTTTCGACTCAAGTTGCTGGGGTTAGCCGACGACTCGATGTCCAGTCCGGTCGTCATGTACACGTCGGCCAGCGTGATTGTCATCGGCCCTTGCCGAAAGATGAAGGCGTTGAAGCTGTCATTCCAGAAATATGTTGCAGCCGACAGAAGCAGCTCATCCTTTTCCATGCCGGCGATGGATAGTGCCAAACACTGGGCGATCCCGGTCTCCTCCCACTGTGTGTATTTAGCTGATCGCACCCTTTTGTACCACTCGACCCAGGCTGCATCGGTGGTCGGCCATGATTTGAATGTCCCGTTCCAGTGGGCGAGGGATGGCTTGGCGGTGTTGAAGGGGATCCGGTTGGTTTCGGCTATAATCACATCGGCTAGATCCGTGTTGCCGATGAGGCCGAGAAGGTACCTTTGCGCTTGTGTTAGATTTGGGATGAGCACTTAGTGTGACAGGCGCTACAGTTCCAAAAAAAGGGGGGCGCTAATCAAGAACGGTTGCATATTACAGTTCAAAGAAGGAAAAAGTACTAGTCAAGAAAAAGAAAACAAAGGAAAGTGCTACTCAAAAAATAGCTGAACGTAATATTGATGCAATGTGGTTAAAGAAATAAATCCGAATGAAAAAGGAGTTCTGGATCAAACGGGAGTACCTCAGGGAACTCAGCCATGGCAGCGGCCGGAACGGCAGCGGCGGGTGGCGCAGCGGCTACGGCTGGTGTGGCGGCGGTGGCTGGCACGACGGAGGTGCTCGATGCGATGACGGTGGAGGCCATCGGAGTGCTTGCGGGTGAAGATGCGTCTGGTCCGTGGAGCATGATGGGGTTTGACGAACGCCGGTGGGATCGCCAGAGGAGAGAGAGAAGGTAAAAGGCTTGTGTGCGAAGGAGACGAGTGCGCTTTGAAGGCGTAAGCGTCTCAGAGGAGAGTGGATATTTAAAGGGCACTCGGGGAGAAGCCGAAGCGGTTTAGGTCAAGAAAAGAGCGGGAGTTTGAACAGGCAAGCAAATCCGTAACACTTCGTATCACGGACTTGGGAGGCATGTGTTAACACTGAAATTTGGTAATTGAGTCCCCAAGTCTGCAAAGGCGAAGCAAAATCGGATCGGCTGGTTTGGTGTGGAAACAGAGGCCGCATCGGCTGAGGAGTGATCAGCTTCGAGGCCAATCGGATAAGGTTGGATCAGACAATAGCAGCCGATAGCTGATTCTAGGTCCGAAAGAGATAAAACCGTTTCTGATGCAGCAGTTTGAAGATAAATAGAAGATTCAATTGTTAGTAGCGCATTAAGTTATATTGCCACCTATGGATAGAGTCCTGTAATGGCAATTGTATCTATAATTTAGAGGTTTGTTTAGACTGTTAGTTGTAACACGGCATGGGTCCTTTTCGGGATAATGTTGTGTTTTAAATAGTAGTTTAGATAGAGTCCAGGGTTTGTACAGATAATTGTATCTTGGGTATAAATAGGACCCGAGACCCCCTGTAATGATATACAATCACAATCAATCAAATCTTCGACGCATCGCCAACCTTTTTCTTCAGACAAACACTTTGTTTGGCTATGGGCTGCATCGTTTCGATCCCCAGATCTAGGTAAATGCTTGTCATTAGCGGTATGATCTGTTGTTTCTAGTGCTTCCATCATAATGACACATTAGATTCAAGAGTTTACACTGCGCTATTTATCATATAGCGCATATAAATTAGACTAATATTTAGATCTATCCTGCCATGGGCTAGTTCTATCAAGAACTTGCAGCCGATAGGGCTAGATCTGAAGGTTGGCTGGTTTATATGCGGTATCCACCGTTTCGAGGGATATAAATCGGCTGTAATAGATTAGGTTTTTATTTTTATACTTAATGTTGCATCGGGTTCGAACTATTAAGTCATTTTTAGAACTATCAATGATCTATTAAGCTAAGATTTATATTGTTTAGAGACAGCGCCGGGGTTTCAGCCGGCCTTACCTGCCCTGATATGTTTCTTTTAATATATTTATTATTAGATTTGTATTAGGACCGCCTCTTATGTTAAGATCGCATTCTTGTCGAACGTCGCCACAAATCGGCCAGTCGGCACCGATGGCCGATTTCCAGGCTATGCATTTGATTCAAGAATGATATCTTTCTATAAGATTCATCAGAGTACTAGCCGATTTATTGTTAGCTTTCCAGTATCGGCTAGGTTATCGATTCATATATTTATTATCCTTTACTGTATTTGAGTTAAGCGACTGATGCTGTCTCGGTATAGCCGATCCATTCCAGTCACTTGGCTTAAATATAGTTTAGGATAGCATATATATGTTTATAGATTCCCTCAGCCGATCTGGTAGGGATCTAACCTAACACTTAACGTATATTTCTTTGTTTTTCTTGTTGATTAACAGATCAAATCAACCGGCACGCCCTGCACAGCACAAGCAGCCGAGAAGGACCTGCACTGGAGTTAAGCAGATCTCACAGGCCAGCGCGTGAGAGAAATTTCTCATCAACACCTTTGCACTTTATGATTTCCTTGGGGAAAAAAGACACAAATTCGCCCCCTTCCTCCTCCCACCAAAACAGTGAATAATGGGATAACCACTCCATTAGGTGGTTGGGTATTTATAGAGTGTAATAACTATTTGTAACGACCAACGAACTAGCAGCTATGACGGGTATTACAGTTATCTTTGTCAGGCCTAACTACAAGCCCGTCACCAATGGCACTTATCGGTGACGGGCCTAATTGTTATCTCAATCGGGCCATGAGTTAGAGCCCATCACCGATGACAAACATCGATGATGGGCTTATATTGGGGACTGACAAATATAACATTGGTTATCTTTGTCAGGCCATGGATTGCGCCCATCACAGATAGGTTCCATCCGTGACGGGCTCTAGATTTATGCACATATAACATGTCTGTGCGAGCATATCTTTGTCGACCTCTTTTTAGGCCTGTTTGAGCTGACTTAGTTGTGACGGTCTGCAAATCTCAGGCATGTGATGGCCCGTCATAGAGGAAAGGATATGTACTAGTGGTTGTTTTTTACAAGACCCTAGGTGTACATATTTATACCCATGAGCATAACAAATCCATATCAGATACGACATAGACTTTCTAAAGATAAAATTACAAATCCAAACCGGACTCAACTTAAGTTTTCCTAATATTATAGAAAGAAAATAATTAAATATGCCCAATTAATAATTAAATCTTTATGTCGCTTCCTTCCTGAATCTGATCCCCTTTAAGTGATAACTTTGACTTCATCAACTGAATCCATCAACAACTCAAACTTTTATTACCTATCGACAATCGCCAATTGATATCCCCTGTGTCGATGCCTCCTGTCGATATGCTTTTAGCTGATACAACCCTGTCTCTGGCAACTAAAATCATGTTGTCAATTCCGCTTCACAACCGCTCATTTTTTAATGGAATATGCCAAATTTTGTCGTTAACAGCCACTGGCCAGCGCTCTTCGGCCGTGCGCCACAACCGCTAGAGCCGCCATTGCACTGTGCAACCTTCGTCGCTAGCTTTCCCGCTGCAAGAGTAACTTTGGCCACCACTTCTTCGGCATCGAAAACCATCAGAACCTCGTGTTCACCGCAAACCCGACCCGTCGCTGCATTGTCACCTCCAGCCACCTCTCGCCGCCATTCCTGACCACCCCAAGGCGATTGTCGCCCTCGCTTCGCCATGCCGAGGAGCCCCACAGCTGCATTTCCCCCGGAGCTCCTGTGCCCCGAAATCCCGACCCCGCCGCCAACCTAAGCCACCACCGCCTTCTGCCGGCTCCAGCCGGTGCTCGACACTGCTTCAAACTACCTTAGACCACAGGGCCTTCCTCGCTGGTTTCATGACAATGAGAGGAGGCCCAGTGTCCGTTTACCCACTGTCGGAGTCCCGTCATCGCCATTGTCCCACACCGGCCATCGACACCAAACCTCGCCGCCTCTCCTCACCCGCCGCCCGTCGCTGGCTGTTAACAACAAAATTTGGCGAGATACTCGGAGTCGAACAACAAGTCGAGGCGGGTTTGGTGGGAGAAAGAGTAGTTTACAAATTTTACTGCACATCAGCTGAAGGCTGTATCGGCCAATAATGAGTTGGACTCGCCCAGTCGATATGGGCAAGGCAGCCGATACGGTTAGTTTTAGGTTGAAGTTGGGTTCAGATTAACGATTTGAAGTTATTGCCAAACAAGGATAGAGTCCATTACAGACAATTGTATCTCTTAACTAGGAATATTAGTGAGTCGTATTCGGTAGAGATATTTTGGTAAGAGTATGCTTAAGGGACTTGTTTGTATGTTTATGTAACTTAGGAGTTGGAGTCGTGTCCGCCGTGGACAAGTTTCGATGTATATTTGGGCTAAAATAGACACCCAAGGTCTTGGAACAAAAAGAACGACACTTCAGTACACACTTTCGACGTATCGCCACCCTAGTTTTCTAAGTTTTCATCTCGACGAGTTCTTGTTTTGAGTTGGGTTGCATCGGCTTCGATTTCTAACAAGAGGTAAGGCTTGTCATGGCGGTTTGTATCGACGGGATTAGTGCTTACATCGTTTTGACACTCTAATGTAGCTTATGCATCTGCCATTATCATATATCTTAATTAATCTAAGTCGACAGCTTTGTTTACCTGTATCGGCCAGGCCTTCTCTAGGGATTTGCTGGTATAGATTAAACTTTTTTGTTGATTTAGATTAGCTAAGGTATCTACCATCTTGAAGATCAGTAAAAGGCTTGATTGTTTAGACTTTATGCTTACTTTTATACTTAGTGCTGCAGCAATTGAGTTTGACCTATTAAGTCATGCTTAGAATCATAAAAGCTAACCTACCTTGGATTGCCAATAAGGGTAGTATCGGGGTTTTAGACGATCTTACCTGGCATAATTGTTTTGCTTTAAGTTACATGATTTATTTTTCTTATCTGGTTATACATTTTATCTTATTTAAGTTTATTAATCCTTTAAATCTACTAAGCTTGTTATCATCCTCGCACTATCTTGGTTAGGTCTGATCTGTTGAGGTTATAATCTATTTAGCAGATTTAATCAAGGTTGATAATCTTATATAAGGATATATCGGAGTTTTAGCTCATATATTATCTAATTGCCCAAGCTATTTCATCGGCTATGATCTAAGTCCATATAATTGTTAATTTATATAATCTTGGTTATAAGCAATTAATATTGTCTCAATTAGGTCCAATCTGTCATAATTGCTTGTAGCCAATAGAAAGATTAAATTAGTAATTACATGTTATTTGTATCTACATGATCATAATTTTTTTGGTATAATCTTCAATATTTGTCCATTTGCTAGTTATTTAGATCATATAATTATATAAAGATTGAGTTAATAATATCAATTTTATGCTTCATCGATTGGGTATGACCTATAGGATTGATTTCATTAAAGAAAAGTTGTTTATGGTTATATCTAATCCAAATATAGTTCATGAACATGATATGACATCGGCCTATTGGCCGATCGGCTATCATCTTATAACATTTACCATATCTTGTTGGTAGTAGGATCAAACCAACTGGCACACCCGCATTTCCACCGACGTTTTGGACATGACTGGAGCTAAGCAGAACTCTTCGGCCGCCGTGTTTTCACATCAACACCGGCGTGCCCTCGGTGAGCACCCCTTCTTCCTCTCTGCCCTCCTCCGTCGCTCTCCTGTGTGCGCCTTCACGTCGATGTCCGTCGCCAGTGACTATCGGGGCGGGCACCATCGCCCCCCGGTCGGTTGGCCGGCAGGCGCAACCCCATCCTTCCGTGGCCATCTGATCTGTTGTCGGGCAGATCAGGGCCGTCCATGTGGCCACCCACTGTCAATGGGTGGTCGATCAGACCTCCAAGGAGGCTACCCGAGGAGGTGAAAGAGTGGTCGGGGCATCCTACCGATGGGCCTGATGGTCGACCCGAGAACAATGCGAGCCAAGATTTTAGAAAGCTTTGATCCTTCTGGAGAATAACAAGCTTACATCCTGTGTTCTTTGTTGGGGTGGTGCTAGAGCAAGATTTGTGTACAAGTGAGAGTTCGGGATTCGATCCAGCCTCCTCCTCCCTCGCCCATGCGACCTGCCATCCCTTTTATAGCTCAAGGGGACAGTACAAAGAGGCTTAGGATGCAAGGAAGCTTGGCCATAAAGTAAAAAGCAAGTACAACGTAATCTGAAAAAGTACACAGAGACCCCTTGGACTCTAGTCGTCGTGGGCATCTTGTGCGTAGTCTTGCCTTGGAATCCATCCTCTGTAGATATCACACGCGCAGTCCTGTCGGGTGATGTCATCTTTTGTCGAATTGTCCCCTCTTTGTCCCTTCGGTGAGCCTTGCTGAGAACGCCTCCTTCCCGATGAGGAAAACATGCCCTTTCTAGGTCAGAGTCATTCATAGAGGTTGGGTCAAGGGAACTAGGGGACGGGGGTCGGGACGGCCGACCCCAGTCCGAGGCCCCTTAGTCCGACCCCACTGGTCTTCTTTCCCTTGCATGGGCTACCCCGGGGTGAAACCCCCCACAGCAGCCCCCGAGCCTAGGAGCAAATGGAACATTCGTCCTTAGGGTCTAAATTCTTTCAAGTTGTGATTCCTACTCAGGCCTTGAAGCTTCTTGAGTATGCTTTGGGAGGTGCACCGCCCAGGTGCACCTGCCAGGTGCAGCCCTCAAGGCTGGGTTGGATGGTACATGTAGGCCTAGGGTCAGGCCTGACATATCAACCTTCGGCCATCTTTAGATTACTTTGGCCAACATAGAGCCAACGGAACAACTGGAAACAAACATAGCCTAGAGGCCGGCTAAAATCAGCGGAGGTCGGTGAACTCATGGCCTGGGGATTGGCATTGATCGATGGAGTTGGAGGAGCCATTGCCCGTGGGCAGATGGCGGTCGGCGAGGTTGGAAAGGCCATAGCCCGAGGGCTGATGGCGGTCGGCGAGAGACCACAGCCCGGAGGCTGGTGGCGGTAGGCCATAGCCCAGAGGATGATGGCGGTCGGCGAGAGGCTACAGCTCGAAGGCTGGTGGCGGTAGGCCATAGCCCAGAGGCTGATGGCAGTCGGCGAGAGGCCACAACCCGGAGGCTAGTGGCAGTAGGCCACCCGGAGGCTGATGGTGGTCAGCGAGAGGCCATAGCCCGGAAGCTGGTGGCGGTAGGCAACAGCTTGGAGGCTGATGGTGGTCGGCGAGATCGGAGAGGAATTTTGGGCGGTTGGGTATCATGCCGACGTCCGGCCCTAGGCACGCATGCCGCGCACGTGGGTCGCTGACAGCTTTGATCGAGCACCTACCCCGTTCCATCAAGCCCACCAAAATCGGGGTTGCGTTACAGCTCAACCAACGTCAGACATCCCATCTGTCATCAATGGCTCGTAGATCCGACGGCCAAGATTCCTCACTTGGGTGACATGGTTGGCCCAAAGGAGGATTTACCGAGCCACGTCACACATGTCCCACATGCCATCAACCGCTTCACAGAATCAATGGACCAGATCAACCGTGTGGGTGACGTGGCGATTGGGGAGGCGAAATGGTCGGATCGCCTCGAGCACACCGCGCACGCCGTTAACGGTCTTACGCGCTTAACGAAAATAGCACTGACAAACCCATCATTACCCTTTCTTCTTCCTCACGCCTTTCGCAAAATACTTTCAAGTCCTTCGCGCTCCTCGCTCTTGCATCTGCCTCCTGGCTCCTCGCTGCTCCAGCTTGCTAAACCGCCATCCGCATTGCTGCTACGTTGTGTGCTATCACAAAGGCCGACGATTATTCTCGTTGAAGTCGATGGCCCCCAAGAAGACGACGAAGAAGGCTGCGAGGGCCTCATCTGCAGGCGGCGACGACACCGAGTGGAGCTCGTCCTTTGTCCCCTTGCACGCCGAAAGCAAGATGTTAGGGGAGCTAATGCAAGTCAGCATCCTTTCGCCATGAGATATCTCGCTATGGTGCCCGGCCTGGGGGAACAGTTTCCGACCCTCGATTCTGGCAAGTTGGTTGTCTTTTCTTCCTTTCTCCTCCGCGGATTCGGATTACCAGCCCACCCCATTGTTTGGGGCCTACTCCACTACTATGACATCACTCTTTACAATCTCAACCCAAATTCTATTCTTCAAATCTCTCTCTTCATCCATCTCTGCGAGGCCTATCTTGGGATAGACACACACTTCGACCTCTTCCGCCACTACTTTTGTCTCCAGCGGACAGGCGACAGCATGGTCGGTAGGGTCGGGATCCAGTTCTGGGACAAGATGGTCGGGCACTACATCCCCGTCGACCTAACATCCTCCAACAA
The DNA here is from genome assembly GCA_019925245.2 of Oryza australiensis. Lineage (NCBI taxonomy): Eukaryota > Viridiplantae > Streptophyta > Magnoliopsida > Poales > Poaceae > Oryza > Oryza australiensis. The sequence goes on along the minus strand of JAIFGZ020000195.1, from coordinate 1,037,401 downwards.
GGGATTGCACGTCGAGTGGTTCTACATCGAGAACCACAAGCCGACGATCTCCCCGGAGATCTACCAGGAGCCGACCCAGCAAGCACTTGCTCGGTTCCCTGCCCCGACGCCGAGCTCAACAAGGTGGCTGAGCTAGTGGCCAAGTTTGAGGGCCTCCGGGATCAGGTCCTGACCGGTGCACGGGTGGTCATCAACTTCGCTCTACGAGGTCTGCAACCTTGCAAGGAGAGGATGACCGCGGCCTTTGAGTACTCGGGTAGTCAGGACCCGACTCAGGAAGCGGCGGTCTCCCTCGATCCCATGCGGCAGAGGCTAGGGACTTTCTTTTCCAGCTCGACCAACTTCAGCAAGGAGGGCCTGCTCGCCTTCAGCCTCTCCAACCCACGACAGGAGGTAAGCTCGATCCCATCCTTGCTTCGTCTGTTTGTTTGTTTTTTGTTGTTTAGGATATCACATGCCACATGCTGAAACTTGACAGGGAATGGCCGCCTATGTGTCACTGTCGCCAGTCCTTGAGGTCACGGTGGCAAAGTGGGACATGCTGAGGATTCGGCCCGCCCAACAGACATCAGAGATGAAGAGGAAGAAGCACGAAGTCCCCCGATCGAAGACGGTGGTGCAGAGGGCGACGTCGGGGAGTCTGAAGCTTCCCAGTGTGAAGCGGATGCTTGTGGTCTCCTCTGACGAAGAGGGGTTGGGGGAGATTGGCGCACAGCCCGTGACACCGTCATCGGGCTCGAGTGGGACGCCGAGGCCAGAGACGTCGGACCCCCCGAAGAAGATGCTCTGGCGCATTGTTGTCGGGTTCAAGGCGTCGGGCAGGTAAGCACCAAGCTTGGTTATGCCCTTCTTTTTTCCTTGTTTTGGGCACTGACGGGGTGCATTGGGCAGGAAAGCGGTGGACTCTAACCTCCGCGTCGAGGAGCCACCAAGGGTGGCTGAGCCGGCCGCCCACGTCAGGGTGGAGGTGTCCGACCTGCCCATTGCCACCGTGGAGTCGGCGATCACACCGTCGGGGACCGACTAAGTCGAGGAACCACCAGCGGCGGAAGCCGAGGGGTGACGGCGACGGCGGCCAAAGAGAAGACCGCAGCGGCAGCCAAGGTGGCTCCCAAGACAGGGACCATGGCCGAGGAAAGGGCGGAGGCGGGGCCCGAGGCGGCTGCCAAGATGGGGCCGGAGCTAGTGGTGGTGGAGATGGAGGGGACTGGCCCAGGTGGGTGTTGACGAGAAATTTCTCTCACGCGTTGGCCTGGGAGATCTGCGTAGCTCCAGTGCAGGTCCTTCTCGGCTACCTATGATGTACAGGGCGTGCCAGTTGGTTTGATCTGTTAACCAACAAGAAAAATAAAGATATATGTGTTAAGTGTTAAGTTAGATCCTACTGGATCGGCTGTAAGAGTCAATTTACATATATATGCTATCCCGAAGTGTATTTAGACTAAGTGACTAGAATAGAGTATTAACCACTTAATCCAAATATACAATGGGATAATGAATATATGTTTTAACAGCCTAGCCGATACCATAAGTCTAACTGTGAATCGGCTAATACTCCGACTCATTTTATGAAAAGATATTAATCTAAGCTAAATATGCTAAACCTAGATCAATCGGCTCTCGGCTGATTTGCTGATTCTGGCTTAGGGCATTTAACTAGAGCAAGATCTTAATATAAGAGGTGGATTTAATAAACCTGATAATAAATATATCAAAAAGAATATCAAAACAAATAAGGTCGGCTGAAACCCCGGCGTTGTCTCTAAACATGTGCATCTAGCCGAATAGATCATAAAAGCTCTAAAAACAACTTAATAGATCAATATTTATGCAGCATTAAGTTTAAAAAGAACAATCAGATCTACTATGGCTGATGTACATACCTCAAGACGGTGGATATCGTATATAATCTAGGCCAACCTTTAGATCTAGCTCTATCGACTGCTGATTCTTGATAGAAACTAGCCGATGTCAAGACAGATCTAAACATTGCTCTAGATTATATGTGATATATGATAACTAGCGTAGCATAAATCATCGAATTTAGAGTATCATAGCGATGGAAGCACTAAATTTGACGAGATACACCACTAACGACAAACATTTACCTTAAATCGGGGATCGAAACGATGCAGCCCGAAGCCGGATCAATTGTTCGTCTGAAGAAAAAGGAGGCGATGCGCCGAAGGTTGTATTGAATGTGTGTTGATATGATTCACAGAGATCTCGGGTCCTATATATACCCAAGAATAACATTATCCGTGCGAACCACGGTCTCCATCTAATCTACTATTTAAAATATGACAATATCCTAGGATATGGTCCCATGCCGCATTACAATAAACATTCTAAACAAACTCCTAATTTAAAGATACAATTGCCGTTACAGGACTCTATCCGTATATGGCAATATCTTTTAACGTGTAATTTGGGAACCGAATCTTCTATTTATCTTTAAGCACTTTCATTAGAAACGGTTTTATCCTCTCCTCTGACTCAGCATCGGCTATCGGCTATCCTTGTCCGATCCAACCTCAGCCGATTGACCTCGTAGCCGATCGCACCGCAGCCGACTCGACCTCTGTTCTTCTGATCCGATTCCGTTTATATCTCGGCAGAGACTTAGGGATTTGGTTACCAAATTTAGCTGTTAACACATGCCCCCCAAGTCCGTGATAAGATAATATCGCGGATTTGCTTCTTTTCCGAATTCCCGCTCTTTCCGACCTAAATCGTTTTGGCTGCCAAAAAATACTCTTTAAATACCGCCCCCGCGGCCACCGCACGTGTCACATTGCCACAAACAAGCAGCCACCTCAGCAACTCTCGAGTTCTTGGGCGACCGGCCCGGCGACCCCGACGACCTCGAAGCCCTCATCTTCTCCGGCGAACCCTGAGAGGCAATCACCCCCAGCAATGGCTTCCCCAAGCGCTCCTTCCGCCGCGTCATAGCAACCATCTTATCCCGGTAAGTCCATCGGCTTCATTCCCTTTTTCTTTCCGCGATTTAGCTCTTGCCTCTTCATAATTCCTTGTTCCTTTCCTCATTCTGTAGCACTTAACCCACCAAATCGCAATCCCCAACCTACATCATCAGAACCAATACTTCCTAGGGTCGATCGGCAATTTGGACCCGAGTGAAATAATAAACGCAGAAACCGATCGGATCCTGTTAACGCCAAAATTTGGTAAGCCCCGAAGTCCTTATCGGCTAAGGGTTAGTGTCGGCTCGAAGCAAAATCGGCTGAGAGGACCCGTCAGCCGATGGGGGATCCATATCTCCAGCAGTCGAATTCTGGTTAGGTTCGGTTTGAGAAGATCTTATCCAGAAGAAACCGACTCCAAGGAGGACACGGCTTGTGTCTATTAATTAGGAAGAGATTGTTAGTTTCCTAGTTTATCTTTAGGAAAGTTTGTTTTGTAATCTGTTAGGATCTTTGTCACCCTACGGGTATAAATATGTAAGCCCAGGGTTCATGTAAATATCTCTCGATCAATACAACCTCGGCGCATCGCCACCTTTCACTTTTCTACTTTGTTCTTCATCCGGCGAGACTTGGCACCTGACGCGGGGCTGCATTGGCTTCGATCTCCGGCGAAGGGGTAAGTCCAAGGTTCCGCTGGCTCAGGCAATCGTATTGGTTATGTCGGCGTCGTCCAAGGTTGTATCAGTACATTCGATCTCTTGGATTGCTTCAGTTCAGTTGATATCTTTGCCTGAATATTTATCATATGTCTCTGTTGAATCTAATTTTAGTATATCGATTTGGCTCTATCGGCTGTCTCCGATACCGGTTAAATCGTTATATTAGATTAGATTGGTTTAGGCATCTACCACCCTGAAAATCAGCCAAGGGCTTGATTGTCTAGATATTGCGTTTCTTTTCATACTTAGTGTTGCATCAGTTTGAATCTGCTAAGTCATGATTAGAACCGTAATCTCTAGCCTGCCTGTTGGTTGCCACTAAGGGTTTCATTGGGGTTTCAGCCGGTGAGGTATCCAGATTTCGCATCGGCTTGCAAGGATTGCACACATGGTGGATCTAGCCGATTGCAGCAGAGGCTTCATTGAATGTTTAATCATTTGGATTTAATGACATTGAACTTCCAGCCGATGTGTGCTTTAATCTTTAAATCAGCATTTGTTTTATCATGTGATTGCTTCGTGCTATATTACATTGCTACATCATCATGTTATCATTGGCCGATCACCTTTATATAAATATTTGCTCAGCGCACAGCCAATGGATTCAAACCCTAACACCATCGGCTGGCATTGGCGTCGGCTGGAATTGCGCCATCGGCTTATCAGCCGATCAATTAGTTTTTGGGTGTTGGTCTATCGGTCGATATGATTTATGTTTTGCTCTTTTGCGTAACTTGTCAGTAGCAGGATCAAACTGACTGGCACGTCTGCGCTTCATCTATTCTAGGACCTGCACTGGAGCTAAGCAGATATCCCAGGCCGGCGTGTTGATTTTTTGCATCAACATATTTTTTGGCACGCCTAGTGGGACCATGTTTGTGACAACAGGTTTTTTTACACGGTTCTTGGGACCCATAATTGCCACAAGATGTCTGATAAGGAAGTCAAGGCCGTGGAAGAACAATCTCTCAAGCTGATTAATGAAGAGAAGGAGCAATTTATCGAGCCGACGGATGATGAGACGCTTCAAGAGATGGTTGATAACATCATTCATCATGCTGTGTTCGATCAATCTGGAGTTTTGATGAATACATTATATGGTTTGATCGAGGAAACAGTTCCCAAGGTAATTGCCTTAAGAAGTCAGCGTTGGGGGCAGATTGGCAAGCAATCTCAGCATCATCGGCAACAACAAAATTGGCTTGGGGGGCAAGATGATCAATATCAGTATGAGGAGCCACATCAGCGATATCGGCTAGAGGAAACTCAAAGGTATCTGTCCAAAGAGGATTGGGCCGATATAATTGCAAAGGTAATGGAGGAGCAGTTTGGAATTAAACGCAAAAATCAAATTTCTGTGTATCGGCTGTCATATCCTGAGTGGTTTGATAGGGTTCCCACTTCCGAGCAGATACAAGGTTCCGATTTCTCCATGTTTTCGGGGCAAGATGGTATCTCCACAATGGAACATATCAGCCGATTCTTAGCTCAATGTGGAGAAGCATCGGCTGAAGAAGCTCTGAAAGTTAGACTTTTTCCATTGTCTTTGACTGGATCGGCTTTCACATGGTTTTCATCATTGCCACCAAATTCCATTAGCAGTTGGGCCGATCTTGAAAAGCGCTTTCATATGTACTTCTTTTGCTGGGGTTAGCGAGTTGAGGCTTGCAGATTTGATATCGGTTAAACGGCAAAAAGGGAATCGGCTAAGGAATACATTCAAAGGTTTCGTAATATCCACAGCCGATGTTATAGCTTGAGCCTAACTGATGAGCAGATAGCAAATCTTGCATTCCAAGGGTTGTCGACAGCTAACCGAAGCAAGTTTTTCATCCATGAGTTCGACAGCTTGGCTCAGCTATTACAGAGGGTATCGGCTTATGAGGGCCGGTGTCAAGAAGAAGAAAAGAATCAGTTTTGGGGTGATCAAGACAGGGACAATTTTGAAGCATGACTTCTCATACTCCAAAATTGGGGGGCATGTGTTAACGCCAAAATTTGGTAAGCCCCAAAGTCCTTATCGGCTAAGGGTTAGTATTGGCTCGAAGCAAAATTGGCTGAGAGGACCCGTCAGCCGATGGGGGATCCATATCTCCAGCAGTTGAATTCTTGTTAGGTTCGATTTGAGAAGATCTTATCCAGAAGAAACCGAGTCCAAGGAGGATACGGCTTGTGTCTATTAATTAGGAAGAGATTGTTAGTTTCCTAGTTTATCTTTAGGAAAGTTTGTTTTGTAATCTGTTAGGATCTTCGTCACACTACGGGTATAAATATGTAAGCCCAGGGTTCATGTAAATATCTCTCGATCAATACAACCTCGGCGCATCACCACCTTTCACTTTTCTACTTTGTTCTTCATCCGGCGAGATTTGGCACCTGACGCGGGGCTGCATCGGCTTCGATCTCCGGCGAAGGGGTAAGTCCAAGGTTCCGCCAGCTCAGGCAATCGTATTGGTTACGTCGGCGTCGTCCAAGGCTGCATCAGTACATTCGATCTCTTGGATTGCTTCGGTTCGGTTGATATCTTTGCCTGAATATTTATCATATGTCTCTGTTGAATCTAATTTTAGTATATCGATTTGGCTCTATCGGCTGTCTCTCATTTTAGGGTTTCTGCCGATACCGGTTAAATCGTTATATTAGATTAGATTGGTCTAGGCATCTACCACCCTGAAAATCAGCCAAGGGCTTGATTGTCTAGATGTTGCGTTTCTTTTCATACTTAGTGTTGCATCAGTTTGAATCTGCTAAGTCGTGATTAGAACCGTAATCTCTAGCCTGCCTGTTGGTTGCCACTAAGGGTTTCATCGGGGTTTCAGCCGGTGAGGTATCCAGATTTCGCATCGGCTTGCAAGGATTGCACACAAGGTGGATCTAGCCGATTGCAGCAGAGGCTTCATTGAATGTTTAATCATTTGGATTTAATGACATCGGACTTCTAGCCGATGTGTGCTTTAACCTTTAAATGAGCATTTGTTTTATCATGTGATTGCTTCGTGCTATATTACATTGCTACATCGTCATGTTATCATTGGCCGATCGCCTTTATATAAATATTTGTTCAGCACACAGCCAATGGATTCAAACCCTAACACCATTAGCATTGGCGTCGGCTGGAATTGCGCCATCGGCTTATCAGCCGATCAATTAGTTTTTGGGTATCGGTCTATCGGCCGATATGATTTATGTTCTGCATTTTGCATAACTTGTCAGTAGCAGGATCAAACTGACTGGCACGTCCGTGCTTCATCTATTGTAGGACCTGCACTGGAGCTAAGCAGATCTCCCAAGCCGGCGTGTTGATTTTTCGCATCAACAGATCCCTTTTAGGTTTTCCACCCCCAACCTGTCATATTGGACCAACGCCTTCAAATCATGGCCATCAACAGACAAGTCTTGGCCAGCCTAGTTTTTAGGGATGTTGGCTAGGAAAAGGACGCACTGGACCGAGCTTGGAATAGCTCAGTGCTTAGAACTGACAATAGCCGACATGCCCAAAAACGAACCCCTTCTATCGGCTGCTCACTATTTTTGGTCCGACACACTCAATGCTTTCTTATTTAGACAAGGGCCGATGACCCCCACCCTGATGGATGTGGTAATGATAACCGGCTTGGACATTACTTCCACGGTCAACCCAAGTGATCTTCAACGCAAGTGCCAACATAACTTCAAGACCAAAAGCATTGGCAGCTGGAGCGGTTTCATCTCTATGAACATGAAGTATGGGCCGATGTCTGACAGGGAACACACCGCCTTCCTCCTTATATGGTTAGAGAAATTTGTATTCTGTGGATCTAGCTGCGGCCCAACTAGCAACTGGCAGCACATAGCCAAAGCCCTTGTAGAGAAAAAGAACATCCCTTTAGGCAAGTACCTATTGGGTTATCTATACCAAGTGTTGGGCTCGGCTTCAGCTCGGCTGGCCACCAAGCAATCTGTCGGCACTGGGGGTCCATGGTGGCTGCTACAGCTCTGGCTTAACTTACATTTGTACTAGATAGCTGAACTGCCTGCCCACCTTCAAACTGAGTTCCCATTGATAGAGCCGAGAATTGTGGATGATGAAGAAAAAAACACTCGGTGGCCGACGTCCTATGGTGAAGCCGCTTCAACCTACCCGGGCTCAAAACTGACAGCCGAAGACTTCACAGAATGGTTTGATCGGCTGTACAGCGGTTTTCCAAACGCCTCCAAAATCTGGTTCGCATATGAAGACTTCATCAAACTTGAATAGCCAGACAATCTTTGGCTAAATGAACTCGACTCAGAAGAATACACGGTGCCAAGGGAAATTTTTGTCACTGCTATCACCCCCTGCATCCTTCCCGTCGGCATTCATCAAGGCCGCAACGTCACAAAAACTTATGAGTTTTATCACCCCATGGTGGCGGCGAGGCAGTTTGGAATGGGCCAGCTGCCCATCGGCTTATGGTTTGCCGATAAGATCTAGCCGAGGGAAAGAATCGAAGGCATAGTAATGATGCTTCGGCTACTTCAACTCCCAACTCCTCCTCTCGGCAGCATGAACAGAATCAATCTGACGATAACCACATCGCTAATTTTCAACCAGTGGTGGGGCGAGTGGAAACAACACTTGTTCCACCAATCGGCTACGATGTCTCTAACCATCATCGACCCTGACAAAGTTCCATCGGTAAGAACATTTCCTAGGTCTTGTTTATTCACCGGTCATTACTCATATCATCGGCTAACCATAATTTTCTTCTGTTGAAGACAAACGACGATTCCCTCCCCCAGTTAGCCGAAGTGGGGTGGTGATCAACTACGTGCCCGGCATCCTGCCGAACGGGTGTGGGCTGGCGCCATCCCAAATCAGCTTCAACGCGCCGAAGGTAGGCACGTTACTTCACGGCCAAACCCGTGAGCCGCTTCGTCGGACAAAGAGGGCCCAGCCATCGACTGCTGCTACTCCGGTCGTCGAAGCAAGAAAAAGGGCAGCCAAGAAGGCGAAGCGAGCCCCGGCCGACGATGACTTGTCCCCAGTTGATCCGATCGTGGACGCCTTCTTGCCTCAAGAAGTGGAGGATGAAGAAGTTGCAGAAGCTATTGATGAAGCCACAGCCGATTCCAGCTCAGAAAAATATATCACAACTCCATCGGCCGACGAGAGCAGCGTCCAAAAAACTCCAAGCCCTCCGAGGCGTCCTGCTCGACCGATAATGGTAAATAACTTCACTCCTTTCCCCTCTTTAAACCACTCATCTGTATTTGCTCACGCCTTCTCTGCATCTCTAAATCGGCAGAGAACTAAACGCGTGACCGTGAAGAAATCGGCTCCCCTGTGATCAGTAAGTCCCCATCTTCTCACTTTGTGTATTGTTCAGCCGATTCCCAACTAACTCTATCTATAGCCACCACGCGCGCCAACACCTGCCCCCCAGGAATCAAGTGAGCGCCCCCAGTCAGCTGCGGACAGTGGTCATGTTGACGAAGAAGTCATTTCGGCTGCAGGCGGTGACCAAGCTGATGCGGAACCCACTCCGGCTCCGATGCCCACGATAAGCCTCGCTCAACCTCATCAGCCGATTTGATACGTTCGTTACTTTTCTAAACTGTTACTTTCTTCTTGCAGAATATAGCCGATCTCTTGGGCTTCGATTTCTCGGAGTTTGAAGATCCTGACAAAGGAGGCGAAAGGGCACTGGTGCCGCTCGACACAGACCTTAAAGCGGTTCTAGCCGATATCGGCAATCGGCTAGAGGTCCCTCTAGACACGCAGGTAGCCGACTGCGACCCAATCCGTGCTCGGTTCAAAGAAATTCAGAGCCAGCTGCCAGACGCCGTGGTCGACGCGATCGTCCTGGCCACCTTTCTAGAGGCACACCAAGTAAAGTATGAGCGAGCCTAGCAGCGCCTTGTCGATCATCGAGAGAACCAGTCACTGATGGCAGCAATCAAATCAAGTCGAGAAGATATCAAGGCCAAGAAAGCCGACTTCGATTCCAAAACGGAGCCGACCACCAGACTTGAACAACTTCGGACGCGAAGGGATCAAATAATAGCCGACTTCGTCCAAATCACTACGGAGATCCAAGTGCAAGAAGAATACATGGCTGACCTGCCTAAAGAGATCGAAGACAAGCGATCAAGCATCAAGGCGGCCGTGTCTCATCTGAAGGATTTGACCAAGGCGGTGAGGCCAGTGATAGGGTCCGATGCCGACGATGCTAAGGCCATTGAGTAAGTAGATCAAATCAGGCGCAAGGAATTGTCGGCCATAGCCAACTTTTTAAAGCAATGAGCCGATTGTAATGGCTTAGAAATTCAAACTTTTGTAATCGGCTTCGGCCTTCTGGAACTATCTTGTGATCGGCTTCTGTAAAATCTTGTCCGACGTTATAACTCTAAAAAAATTGACGTCCTCCTTTCTGTGCCACCTTTCTGTAATCGGCTTAGGTTTTGTGTATATATATGCCCCTTTAATTTTGTTGATGTCTTCAACGTTGACAAAATTAGGACCTTAGCACAATCGCGCATCGTTGTTATCGCGGTCGGCTAACACTAGCCGATTGCAGAAACTAGGGAAAAAATTTGCGTAAAAATGACCTAAAGGCGATGCTCGCTTTAATACAGAACATCAGCTAACACAAATTGCTGAACAAACAGAGCCGAATCATGAGTTGATCCAAACGCTTGGGTAGTATTTTTTCAAATATTTTCCGTTTAGAGCCCTTCCAAATACTTCTCCATTCAAACCCTCTAGCATATAAGCTCCTTTAGAGATGCATTTGTGGATCTTGAAAGGCCCTTCCCAATTTGGTGACCACTTGCCGAATTTATTGTCTCTTGTTCCAATCGGCAGTATCAATTTTCAAACGAGTTCGCCCTCTTCAAAAGACTTAGGCACAACTTTCTTATTGTAATGACGGGCTACTCGTTCCTTATCCCTTGTTACAATTTCCAAGGCCCTCATCCGTGATAAAACGAGGTCTTCTGATTCATCCACCATCAAGTGATAATAATCATCGGCTGTAAGTTGATCTTGCAGCTGAACCCGTCTCGAGCTAATGATATTTTCCCATGGCAGTACTGCCTCATGTCCATAGACCAACTTGTATGGAGCGACCTGGATAGATCCATGGCATGCCATCCGATAGGCCCATAGTGATTCAGCTAATCTGCTGTGTCATTGCTTAGGGTACTCAGAAATCTTCCTCTTTATTAGTTTGATCAAACTTTTTGTGGAGATTATGGTAATCGGATATCTACATGGCAAGTTTATCCGACTGGAGATAAGGATAGATTGCACCTGCCATATCTGTAAACCAAATATGACTTGGGTGTTACGTTGCCGATTGAGATAAGGCAACGGCCTATAGTCATGGTTTGGTAAGAATGAGGAAACCGACTTAGAGTAAGATAGGGTTTCTGATCTGTAAGCCCGCCTCCCAAGACTATATAAGGGGGGTGAGGGGCGTCCCTTGAGGGATATGCAATATCAGAGTTGATAAGCAAGAGCTTTAGACTTTAGGAGCCTTAGATCTTGAGATCAATATACACTCGGCGGATCGAATCCCCAAAACAAGAGTAAGGTATTACCTCACGAGAGGGCCTGAACCTGTCTAAATCTCGTTTTCCATCTAACCCATCGAGCTTGGCGATCTTGACTGCATCCCCAAAATTCTATTGCCGAAACCAAGTTTCGACAGTTGGCGCGCCAGGTAGGGGATCCGCGCGTCAAGACTTCTTCAACAATCTCGCCGACAAGCGTGATAGGATCTTCTTCACGATTCGGCGATTTCGCCGCCAATGACTTCGACAAATTCTCCTCCTTCGACTCGGATTCGAACCAGTCGGAAGGAGAGACCCACTCGGCGCCGTTCGGGCTCCCGAACAGCGCCAAGATCTACGACGACATCTTGGAGTCCAAGATGCAGACCACCCACTCCGACGAAGGAAATCACTCGGCACCGTTCGGACTACCGAACGCCGCCGAAATTTGCACCGATCTTCTCGTCTCCCCAACAGAGACGATCTACTCGGAAGAAGACCTCTCGGCGCCGTTTGGATTACCAAACGCCATTGAGATCTACGGCAAGCTCCTCTCCCCCGAGTCGAGGTCGACCCACTCGGAGGAGTCCACATTCTCAGGCTCTGACTCGGACTGGAACGATCCAGATCCGAGCAACCCAAGGTCAAGGGAGATCGCCGTCATCCTCCAGCCGTTCGGCTCATGCTCATCCTCGGAGCTCAACGAGTACCTCAGCTCCTCCGGCTTTGACGACCTTTATGGCATCTCCTCGGATGAAGCCGACGACTCCGACTGCAACAGGGACTACGAGCCGAAGTGCTTTGATGTCCTCATGGCTGAGGTGGCCGAGTCCGACTCAGCCATGGCCCGCAGGCTTGCGGAAGAAGAGCGAGCCAGGATCGAGCAAGAGCGCAAGCTGGCGGAAGAAGAGAAGAAGCGCAAGGAGGAAGCTGACAGAAGAAAGCAGGATCTAAGGGCAGCCGGACGATCCGCTCAAGAGGCTATTCTTCAAACGCGAGTCCGCAACACCAATATCTTCCAGACCCCACAGCAGAACGCTGTTGCGGCTCACACTCCTGGACACCGTCATCGAGACGGCGCCCCCCGACGTGACTCCAATACTAGACAAGATCAAGACCATCGTTGCAGCCACAGCCAATGGTCATCCCTCCACCTCAGCACGAAGGCCGACTGAGTCTGTGGCTGAAACGCCCGACAGAAGCCGGCTCCCGCCGCTAAGGTCAAGGGACTACAAGAGGCCCGAGCCAGACCGGTCGACAACTAGGCCTAGAGGCCCACACCACAAGTCCACGCAGAAGCATCAGCAGCAAACGGCCGACTCCCGCGAGAAGCAACATGGACGTCCACCCGTCCACCACCGCGGCCGCCGCAACAACAGCTCCAGCTACCGAACCAGCCTACCCAGGACCCCGCCGAGCGACCTACGGGAAGTCCTCGATCGTCGATACCAAGAGCGAGATCAACGCACTCGGGAAGATCGGAGGGGATCACCCGATAGCAATGACGACGGAGTGCCAGCTTTCACTTGGGAGCTTCGCCGAGTGCACTAGCCGAATGGATTCAAGCCAACCGGAATCGAGAAATATGACGGCAAGACCGACCCCGAGTCATGGCTTACCGTGTACACTCTCGCCATCCGCGCAGCAGGCGGCGACAACAAGGCTATGGCCAATTACCTGCCCGTGGCCCTCACCAACTCAGCCAGGAACTGGCTCACGAGCCTGCCAAGAGGCTCAATCGGCTCGTGGAGTGAGCTGAGGGACCACTTCATCGCAAACTTTCAGGGCACCTTCGAGAGGCCTGGGACCCACTTCGACTTGTACAACGTCATCCAGAAGCCGGACGAACCTCTGAAGGACTACATCCGGCGCTTCTCCGAAAAGCGCAACAAGATCCCCAACATCACCGACGACATCATCATCGCCGCCTTCCAGAAGGGAGTCCGTGACGAGCTGTTAATCGGAAAGTTCGGGCGCAAGCCACCGAAGACGGTGAAGCAGATGTTTGAAACGGCAAACTCTTACACCAAATCCAATGACGCCATCAAAGCGGCGCGCCAAGACCAGCCCGACAGGAGGGATGATAAGTAGGCGGGAGGAAGCCGGAATCCTAAGAAGGGTAACAACAACAACAATCAGGCCTAGAAGGACCGCAAGCACCGATCCGAAGACCTAGTCACCGCAACCTCCAACACCCAACGCCGCCCCAGAGTCGCGACCTACGACGCCATCATGAACGCTCAGTGCACGCATCACCCCAATCACAAGCACGTGGCCAAGGACTGCTTTATCTATAAACAGTTCGCCGACCAATATGCGACACAGCTCAACAAGAAGCCGACTGATGAGGCCGGTCCATCGGGCACCAAGAAGAACAACGCGGCTGAGAATGCCGAGCCCTTTTAAGACCCCGTGGGCGAGCTGAATCACATCTTCGGGGGGCCGCTAGCCTATGAATCCAAGAGGAAATAGAAGCTAACTGACCGAGAGGTCAACGCGGCGCAACCTGAGGTCCCACAGTACCTACGATGGTCGGAGGTGGCCATCACTTTCGACCGCTCGGATCATCCCGACCGAGTGGTTCACCCGGGGCGCTATCCACTCGTCTTGGACCCGTTGGTCCGCAACATCAGGCTTAAGCGCGTCCTCATCGATGGGGGCAGCGCCCTCAACATTTTGTTCGCCAAGACCATGACGAGATGCAGATCCCGATGGCCGAACTGAAGCCAAGCTCAGCCCCCTTCCATGGAGTTATCCCGGGGTTGTCATCTACACCACTCGGGCACATCACCCTCCCGGTCACCTTCGGAGTTCGAGAGAACTTTCGGACGGAGAACGTCACTTTCGAGGTGGCTGACTTCGAAACGGCCTACCACGCCATCATCGGAAGGCCTGCACTCGCCAAGTTCATGGCGATACCCCATTATACCTACCTCTGCATGAAGACGCCGGGTCCCAACGGCGTCATCACTCTTCGCAGCGACGTGAAGCAAGCCTTCACCTGTGACAAGGAGAGCTGCGACATGGCCCAATCTCGCGAGAGATCACATGGCCAGCGAGAAATCTGATTGGCTGCATCGACTTTGGCAGAGGGTGAAATCCCTGCGAAGAAGATAGCCAAATCAGGAACCGGCGACGCCAAGACCAAGAAGATCTCCCTTGATCCTTCGGATCCCTCAAAAACTGCTGTAATTGGTGCTGAACTAGATCCCAAATAGGAAAGTGTGCTCGTCACCTTCCTCCAAAATAATAAAGATGTTTTGCTTGGAAACCATCTGATATGCCTGGAATTCCTAGGGAGGTGATCGAGCACTCTTTACACGTCAAAGATGACGCAAAGCCGATAAAACAACAATTACGAAGATTCGCGTAGGATCGAAAAGATGCCATCAAGGAAGAGCTCACAAAGCTCTTGGCCGCCGGTTTTATCAAAGAGGTCCTACATCCCGACTGGTTAGCCAACCCAGTTCTGGTCCGGAAAAAGACGGGGCAATGGCGCATGTGCGTTGACTACACCGACCTCAACAAAGCCTGCCCTAAAGATCCATTCGGGCTGCCTCGCATCGACCAAGTCGTAGATTCTACAGCCGGCTGCCAACTCCTGAGCTTTTTGGACTGTTACTCGGGCTACCACCAGATCAGTTTGAAAGAATCCGACTCCTTGAAGACATCGTTCATCACGTCGTTTGGGGCCTACTGCTACATCACCATGCCTTTCGGCCTGAAGAACGCCCGCGCCACATACCAACGCATGATCCAGAGGTGTTTTCAGATGCAGATTGGCAAGAACGTGGAAGCTTATGTCGACGATGCCGTCATCAAGACCAAGCAGAAAGAAGACCTGATCACTGACCTAGAAGAAACCTTCGAAAATATTCGGGCCTTCAGAATAAAGTTGAACCCAGAGAAGTGCACTTTCGACGTCCCATCAGGCAAACTGCTCAGCTTCATGGTATCACATCGCGGCATTGAAGCCAATCTATAAAAGATCAACGCTATCTTAAACATGAAGCCCCCGAGTAACCAGAAGGATGTCCAGAAGCTCACTGGCTGCATGGCGGCGCTAAGCCGATTAATCTCTCAACTCAGCGAACGAGGCATGCCCTTCTTCAGATTGCTAAAGAAAACGGACGACTTCCAATGGACCACGGAAGCCCACAAGGCCTTTGAAGATTTTGAAGAATTCCTTACGACGCCGCCCGTCCTAGCCTCACCCCAGCCCCAGGAGCCCCTGCTGCTATACGTATCAGCCACTCACCAAGTGGTTAGTACGGTCCTCGTGGTCGAGCGCGAAGAAGAAGGGCGGGTCCAGAAGATTCAGAGGCCGATCTACTTTGTTAGCGAAGTGCTGGCAGGAGCCAAAACTCGCTACCCTCAGGTACAAAAATTGCTATATGGTGTTCTGATAACCACGAGGAAATTGGCACACTATTTTTAGGGTCACTTGGTCACCGTCGTCACTTCTTTTCCACTCGGCGATGTTATCCACAACCGGGAGGCAACTGGGCGCATTGCTAAGTGGGCTCTGGAGCTAATGTCGCTGGACTTGACTTTTAAGGCGAGAACGTCCATAAAGTCACAAGCCCTGGCGGATTTCTTGGCCGAGTGGACCGAACAACAAGAAGACGTACCTCGGGTAGACCTCCAACATTGGACCATGCACTTCGACGGATCCAAGAGGATCACCGGCTTGGGAGCAGGAGTTGTCCTGATCTCCCCGACTGGGGAAAGGCTAAGATACGTCCTCCACCTCCACTTCTTCGTCTCACATAATGTCGCCGAGTACGAAGCCCTGCTACATGGACTGCGGCTCGCAGTTTTACTCGGGATATCTCGTCGTGAAAGAGGATTCCCAGCTGGTCGTCAACCAAGTAATGAAAGACTGGTCCTGTCTAAATGACACCATGGAGGCCTACCGACAGGAGGTCCGCAAACTTGAAGACAAGTTTGACGGACTCGAGCTATCACACGTCTTAAGACACAACAACGAAGCAGCTGATGAGTTGGCGCAGTTCGGGTCCAAACGTGAAGCCGCCCCAACAGACTTTTTGTCGAGCACCTCTATGAACCAACTATTGCGGCAAAGCCAACTCCCAACGAACAAGCTGCAAACGAAGCCGCCATGATTGACGCCGACCGGAGGACACCACTCATCAAATTTTTAACACAAGAAGAGCCGCAAGACCGGGATGAGGCGTAACATGTCCGACGTCGTTGCCAAGCTTATGTCATGGTTGACTCGACTTATACAAGAGAAGCCCCTCCGAGTCCCGATGAGATGCATCACACCCGAGGAAGGACGACAGCTGCTCCAAGACATCCACTCGGGCATATGCGGAAGCCACGCGGCAGCACGCACCTTGGTGGGCAAAGCCTATAGACAGGGTTTTTTCTGGCTTACCACGGTCTCCGACGCGGACAAAGTGGTACAAACCTGTGAAGGCTGCCAATTTTTCGCCCGACAGAGCCATGTCCCAGCCCAAGAGCTACAAACAATCCCACTATCCTGGCCGTTTGCGGTATGGGGCTTAGACATGGTCGGCCCTTTCAAAAAGGCCCCAGGAGGATTCACACACTTATTCGTCGCAATCGACAAGTTCTCCAAGTGGATTGAAGCTAAGCCGGTTGCCACAATTACTGCTGACAAGGCACGGGACTTCATCCTCAACATCGTGCACCGCTTCGGCGTCCAAAACAGGATCATAACCGACAACGGGACTCAATTCACAAGAGTCATCTTTAAGGAATTCTGCGAAGACTTCGGAATCAAGATTTGCTATGAGTCAGTTAACCATCCCAAAAGCAACGGACAAGTCGAGCACGCAAACAGCATGGTCCTTCAAGGCATTAAGGCACGCGTGTTTGACCGCCTAAATCCTTACGCTGGCAAGTGGGTTCAAGAGCTCCCCTCGGTTCTATGGTCCCTGCGGACCACACCCAGTCGGGCTACCGGCCAAACTCCTTTCTTTTTGGTCTACGGTGCAGATGCCATGTTGCCAAATGAGATAGAGTATGAATCCCTCCGAGTCCGTAGCTTCAACGATGAACGCTACGACCCTGACCGAGTGGACGACCTCACATGATTGGAAGAGGCCCGAGAGGCAGCCCTCATCCAATCGGTGAAATATCTTCAAGGGCTCAGACGATACCACAGTCGCAACGTTTGAGCACGAGCTTTCATCATTGGCGATTTGGTTCTACGCAAGGTTCAGACCACCAAGGACCATCACAAGTTATCCCCCTTATGGGAAGGACCATACATAATCACTGGGGTGACTCGGCCAGGTGCATATCGGTTAAAGCGTGAAGACGGATCTATGGTGGAGAATTCCTGGAACATCGAACATTTTCGATGATTCTATGCCTAAACTGACTTAAGTTTCATGTTTCTTCTTGACTGCCAACCTCAAGCAAGATGACTTCTTGAGTTAGCAGTCGGGGGCTGTACATATGTCAATAAAGCATAGTTTTCCTTATCAACTTTTGCGTCTGATTCGGTTTATCATTGTTTAACGATCCTTGATCCGAGTTCAATGCATAAGGACTGAGGATTTTTCGATGACCTAATCAGGCTTAGGCTTGGTGACAGTCGGACGGAAATTACTTAAGAAATTGTACATGAAAACTTGGATCAAGGCGTTAACATAAATAAACTGAATATTCACAAGTCTACATCAGAAAGTTGCATACAATATTTACAAAACAATTAAGGCCGGAAGTTGTTCACTACATCAATGGCAATCTTCTTAGCCGACTCCTGCACCTCACTAATCATGTCCAGGGCTTGCTCATCCGAGGTGCCGTCGACGAAGCCTTCCCCGACTGAATTGACATCCACTCGGGGGTAGAGAGATTTGGTCTGTGCAAGAGCAAGGCCAGCCCCCATGGTAGCAGCCTCGGTGATGTTCGCCAAGTATCGGTCGGGGGCTCTCCGTAGCTTATCAAAGATTTCAACTAGGTCCAGCGAGCTAGCCCCGACTCCCTGATGAAATAAAGACAGCAGGATTGGTGTCGCTGCGTTGGCAACATCTTCCCGGACCCGTCCGGCTTGTTTAACCCTCTCAAGAAGAACGTCGTATTGAGCTCAGGTCTTGACTTTGTAAGCTGCCAAAAGAACATGATCATGCAAAGTACTCGAAGACAAAGCAGCACGAAGAATGTTACTTCAAATAAGCTTACCTTCGAACTCGGCCTCCAGCTCGGTTTTGCCGAGGCTGATTGCCTCCAGCCGGACCTGGAGCGAGTGGACCTCCGACGAATTTTCTACAAACAAGAAAGGCTATCAGCAACCAGGATCAACATGGAAACCATAAAGAGACTGGGAGGGTTAAGCTTACTCCCGACTGAACCCCGAAGGTCGAGGTTTTCTTCCCGGAGTTCAGCTATTTCCCTCCTCAGGACTGCCTCCCTCGACGCGGCCTCTTCTCGAGTGGTCTTCAACTTCCGCTAGATGTCCTCCAGGGAGTTTAGATGCAGGAACAACTTCTCGAGTGCCTCGGACTTAGCCATCGATCGGCAGTACTCCTTCTGCACGTGAAAACTGAAGTTGACCGACTGAAAAGAAATGCTGATGCAACAATAGAAAAGGATCAAGGCTTACATTGAGTAGCTGAGTCGCCTCATTCAGGCTGCTGACGAGGGCATCCCTTTCCTCGCTTTCTGCTTGCTTGTCCAAGATGATGCCCTGCCTTTGGCCTTCTGAATCTCGCCACTCGATCCTAATCGGGGGAACCCAGGTTTCAGAAGACTATAACCTGGGGATCTCCTCTACTGTGGCTGGCAGATCAGGAAGAACAGATGAAGATACGAAAGAGTTGAACTAAAGATTGAAGATGAAGTGTCAATTCAAGACTTACCGGATTCGGTGGCCGAATCCTTAACTGGAGCAGCTCGGCTGGCCTTTTCCTTCAGCCTTTGACGACCGGTCTTCGCCGGGTCTTCGAGCCGCAAATGGGCTTCTCCGTGGCCGATCGCTGCCGCCGGTGTCCCGCCGGCGGTCGGGGGCTCCCTCCTTGGGATGTTTTGGCCTGGAGGCGAGGGCCTTCTGCCCGGAGCACTCTCGCTCGGGAGAGGGCTCCGGGGTTATGGCTCCGTAGGCTTGGATGCCTCGGACACGGCAGCTGGAGTTGGCCCTTCACTCTTCCTGGCAGGATCTATATCCTGAGGCCTCCTGCCAAACCAACGACGCGCTCAGTTGGAATAAAGACAGAGAAATTTTTGAAGAGCTTAACTTCAGCCATAAGGCATACCTGGATGACCGGCGGATCTTCGGCGCCTCCTTCGGTGACGGCCTTGGAGGGGTTGCTTCGGCTGGAGGAGCTGGGACATCATCATCCGAGTCATCGATGACGAGCCTCCTTTTGCTTGCCCGTTTGCTGATGTCCTCACTCGGGCCGCCCTTTTCCCGGCTGGATCAGTCTGGATCTTTATGCC
The DNA here is from genome assembly GCA_019925245.2 of Oryza australiensis. Taxonomy (NCBI): domain Eukaryota; kingdom Viridiplantae; phylum Streptophyta; class Magnoliopsida; order Poales; family Poaceae; genus Oryza; species Oryza australiensis. The sequence goes on along the minus strand of JAIFGZ020000195.1, from coordinate 1,017,807 downwards.
GCCGGCTGACTTCTTGGCAGGCCGAGTCGGCACGTCGTCGTGAGGGATTTTATAGGGCTTCAAGATGATGGAGGCATTTTCCTGCAAGAAAAATTCTCACAATACTAAGAGGTATGACATCATGGTTGCAAGACAATAAAGGGAGTTCAGTCGGCTTACCGGAGGAGGAGGTCGGAAGAGACTGAAAGGAAGGACCGGCAGCACGAGGCTATCCTCGACTGCGACTCCAGTCGAGAAGACCTAGTACATCCGGATCTTCAGGATCTCAAAACTAAGGGAGTACCGGTCTTCCCGATTGGGGTCCCTCTCGCCTTCATACTCGAAGGCTGGCTTCAATCGTTCTTTGATTGGCGCCAGTCGGCTTCTGATGAAGTGCCGAGTGATCTGTTCGCCGCGAAGACCTTTCTACTTCATCTCCAAGATCTTCGCTAGCAGTTTGTTGGCTTCATCCCAATCTTGGGCTACTGGCACGGTGCTCCAAGTAGACCTGGGTACGGGGGGAAGGCCAACGAAGTTTGGCAGGCTGGGTTCAAGATTGGAAATATAGAACCAGCCCGCGTGCCAACCTTTGTTGGAAGACTTCAAAGGGAGAGAAAAATACTCCTTGCGGAGGGATCCGCGGAGTTGAAGCCTGCCCCACCAACGACGCAAGGCTGGTCCTTATTCGGATGTGGTTTGAGGTAAAACATGCGACGAAAAAGTTGGAAGTGGGGGAGGATGCCAAGGAAGGCTTCACATACATGAATGAAGAGGGCGATGTGAAGCATAGAGTTGGGGTTCAGATGATAGAGTCGAAGGCCGTAATAATCAAGAAGTCCCCTAAAGAACTCGGAAGTGGGGAGGCTGAATCCGCAGTAAAAGAACGATGTGAAAACAACGAGCTCACCAGTGTTCGGGGTGGGAAAATCTTTACCCGCCGTCGGGCGCCAGCCCACGATCTCCTTGGGGGGAAGCACACCGTGCTTCACCATCTCCTTGAGGGTGGATTCCCTCACATCTGAAGTGGCCCATTGCTCGAAGGGAATTTTCTTCTCATCCGCCATGAATATGGTTTGTGTGGGAAGCAGATCTAGCTAAAAAGATGGAGGTTTGAGATGGGATCTTGGGAGCTGGATGCGGAGGTTGGTTTATGGCGAAGGACGAGCTCCTGGATCAATGGATTCGGGTGTGTGCGAGTCTAGGGTTTTCCACAGGAAGCTGGTGAACAGTGCTGCGAAAAGAGGAATTTTTTTGGGAAGACGAAGAGGCGGGGATGACCTCGACTCTTTGTAAAGAGATTTGAGGGTTGCGCTAGGTTTTCTCGTGATTGGGCCGAGCCCATGAGAGACCTGCGGCCCAGCTAAGGTGTGGCCCGACGCGTGTCCTTAGGGACTTAAGTGGATGAGCTTAAGCGGATTTGCCTTGGCGATATGCACGTGTCCGAATGCCCTATACCTTTGAAAATCCTTTCATACCGTGGTTTGCTTGACTTCATGAGAAGCCAGCACGATGCAATTTGAAAGGTGACAAACAGATAAGCTTTTTATAGCTGCCTTGATGACAAGGGCTGTTTGGTTCTTTGGCATTTGATTGAGTGATTACATCAATGCTATTTTTCCACCTTGGTGAAGATCTTTATAGATTGAGACCAGTATTATGGCGAGAGCTGTTTAATAATTTGGTCATGTTTTTCAGATGACTGAAAAACTTGTTTACCCATGAGGGATGAATAAAGTATTTGTTCCGAGATGACTCGGGCAGATCTACTCGGATAAGCATGAGTTTACCGAGTGCCTTCCACCTATGAGGATTGATTGAGTTATTTGTCTTGAGGCGACTCGGGTAAATTCACTCGGATGAGCACGAGCTTGCTGAGTGATGAGATTTTTTATATTTGCTTTAACATGAGTTAAGCATTTACATGAGTATGATTTTTTATAGTCCTTGCTCGTATGTTTGGTCTATTTTTGGCTAATCATACGGTCGGGGACTACATCTAATTAGGTACATCAAGAGATGTGCTTAGATATTAATTTTGAGAATTTTTTAGATATTTTCTAGCCCTTCACAGTCTTTGGAGCCACTCGGGAGATTCAGGCAGAGATGATGGAATCACTCGGCGCTAGAAGCACTCGGCCAAAGAGGTTTTTGGTTGTGTGCTGTCTTGGTTTGAAGCTAAGTTGTTTCGTCGACTGAAAAGGACTCGGGGGCTACTGTGGAGATTATGGCAATCGGGTATCTACATGGCAAGTTTATCCGACTCGGAGATAAGGATAGATTGCACCGCCATATCTCGTAAACCAAATATGACTTGGGTGTTACATTGCTTGATTGAGATAAGGCAACGGCCTATAGTCATGGTTTGATAAGATTGAGAAAACCGACCTAGAGTAAGATAGGGTTTTCGATCTGTAAGCCTGCCTTCCAAGACGATATAAGGAGGGTGAGGACGCTCGGAGGATATGCGATATCAGAGTTGATAAGCAAGAGCTTTAGACTTTGGCGGAGATAGAGGAGGAAGAGGACGAGGACGAGGACGAGCATCTCGATGACCGGCGGCGGAGGCTGCGTCACCGGCCGCAGGTACCACCGCACGTGTCTTCGCCAGCACCGGAAACGCCGGTGACGCCTCAGCCGCCGCCGCCGCCGCCTCCACCGGACTCGAAGCCTGGAGTTGACACGTGGGACTATTTCTTCTCCATGGACGAGGGATGGCCTCCATTGCCCCCGAGGACGACGAGATCATCCAGGAGCCGGAAGACGAGAAGTATGTCCCTGCCTCGCCACCGCGCCCTCCCCTTCCCTCCTACACCGGTAGCAGCGCCGGCGCCACAGGAGGAGTTTGAGGAGGAGCCGCGGACGCCGGAGATGGTCACGCCGCCGCCATCGCTTCTGCCAAGGCCGCCTGCTGTGTCGTCCAAGAAGAAGAAGGGGAAGGGGAAGCATAGGGCGGCGCACCACCAGCACACGGAGTCGGCGCCGCCGGTCACATTAGTCGGTGGCGGGGGAAAGGCCGGGAAGGTGGTCCCTGCCGAATTGCCGCGCATCGATCTTCTGCGGGTGCTCGCCGAGATCGGCGACAGGGTTCCTGAAGGCGTCGGAGAGCGCCGGGGAGGTGTCCAAGGTTCTGGAGGCCAACAGGATGCATTACCACTCCAATTTCGTTGACACCAGAGGTCAGTGATTTGATTGCTCCTTGATTCTTGCAGTTTTGGAAGTTTTAGTCCCCAAAGTGGGGGGCTTTGTATCTGTCGCTATGATTTAATCATAAAAATTTGATCTTTTCTGGGTGATGGCGATAGCGGTGTGAAGGATTCTTGGGTTGATAGAGACCAAAAACTAGTTTCTTGGGGTTGGTGGTAGTGGTGGGGTCTGCTTGGTGACAGACACGTGAGCTGTCCAAACCCCACAATTCCATTTCTCCAAATTGGATGCTCCTGTAGTAGTAGCAGTTAGCAGGCTATAGGAAAGAAGAGGTTTTTTTGACACAACCACTGATTTTTTGACACAACCACGTGTTTTGAGTTGCAAATATACTACAATGCATATCTTGATGGATTTTGATTATGAGGGTCCAAAGAATCCATTTGGTTGACACATTTTAACTTCTGATTGAAATTAGCATACAAATGACATTCTTGGGTATAACCTATTCAATAATCAATAGAACCCTTCAGTGTACGATGATCAAGAAGGCCTAATATTTGTCCTCTCTTGTTCCAATTTTAGTGCCATATCCAGTATCTATGCATGTTGATAATGAAGAAATGAGTGCTCGTATTTATAAATAGCACACGGGAAGTTTGGGTCCATTTGAAGAATTATGGATGTGCTACAGGGCACTTGCAAGCAGGATTGACTGAATTAATGTGGTGTTATACGTTTGGAATGCACAGCTAGCTGTTTGGTGGCTAGAAGACTCTTTGGTGCTCTCTCTGAAAGAATTATGCACAAATTTTAAAGAATGTGTTTGGAAGGGTATAGAAATACTACTAGTTGTTAGAGGGTCGGAAAACAATTGCACACTCTGTTTAGCACACAGAGGGTACACTTAGGACTGCTGGTTTGTGCTGTAGCACTAGATATGTAATACACATCCCAGTTACTCCATCATTTAAATATAATTCGTGTTACTTCACATGATTGCTGTTGTCAGTTTCTCACTTCTCCGATTCAGGTTGACCATGATTCTTGATAAGAGAAAGTAATTGAGTGTCCTTTCCAAGTTTAAATTAAAACTCTATATACACAAATAAGATTTAGCTTAAATTTTAATCAGAAACAAAGGTTAAGATAGGGCTGGTTAGAGCTTACTGAAATATCCCCTTTTGTTTCACTGTTTCTACCCAGTTTTGATCTGACATTATAATGATTATTGTTCCGCGCCATGCACTCATTTCTGGATTGAGTCAATTTAATTAATTTTGAAATGCAAGCATTTTTCATCTTCTGATTAATATATTATAGTAACATCGTTTATGTTGTCTATTCTTCGTAGAACATAAGTTTCAAGTTAATTGGACATCCTCAAATGATAACAATCTTTTCTCTAATATCTTTATGTTCAGTTATATATTTATAAATATACGAGTGTAAATGACCTGTCTAACGGAATTTTTTTATTTATGTTCATAACATCTTTTTTAACAGGGCACATTGATCATTCTGCTAGAGTCATGAAAATCATAACATGGAATAGATCCTTCAGAGCCATGCAAAATGGAGATGATGGGAAGGATGACTTCGAAAATGATGAATGGGAGACTTTGGCAACTGTCATAGATAAAATTTTAGCCTGGGAGAAAAAGCTCTATGACGAAGTGAAGGTGCTATTTATTCCTTCTATAAAAAATAATTTGTGCTTTTTCTGCTAGAAATTTGAACTTCTACAGTACTAGTTTTGAAGAAGTGTTGCAATAGCAGACATTCTAATATTTATTCTCTGCTAGAATATTAGATGGTATTATTGCCAAGTTCTACTGATTTTTTTTCTTTCTTTGTGCCTTGTTCAAAGCATCAAATTGAGAGTAAACCTTAATACATATAATTACTAGGACAAACGTATACATGCAAGAATGTACAGTAATGTGGCAGAACACTTCATACTATTATGTGATACTATTATATATTATTATAGTACAGAATTTACCATTGACTTGTTAGCGTTTTATGCATACCATTCTAATACTTCAATTCAAAATGAATATTGGAAATCATTTTCTGACTGTGATGACGGTTCTCATTTGGAATAGCATACACGGAATTCATACCATGATTTAGTCTGTTACCACCTGTGGTTAGTACAAATGAAGTTGGCAAGAATCCAGCAGGTGGTAGGGGTTCTGAAAAATATGTTCCAAATGAAAATAATCATGAACTTCAAGGCAGCCTCATAGTAAAGGAGAAAAGGATCAAAATAATTGTTGATCAAATAATTAATTGATGCTGTAGCTATTCCACATTATCCTTGCTGAAAGTTGTTTCCCTTTTTGAGCTTGTACTGTCAACACAACTTATATGCCTCAATTGCACAGGCTGGAGAGCTTATGAAACTTGAATATCAAAGGAAGGTTGCTTTGTTAAATAGACAAAAGAAACACAATGCTGCCACTGAGGTTCTGGAGAAGACTAAAGCTGCTGTAACCCATTTACACACAAGATACATAGTTGATATGCAATCAATGGATTCAACTGTATCAGAAATTCAACATCTCCGTGATAATCAACTTTATCCAAGACTTTTGGATCTTGCTGACAGGTAAGTTAGACGCATGATGCAGCTTTACCGTGAATGAGTTTTCTAAATATTGTGACCATTGGCTTTTTTATTGTGCTTTAAGAACATTTTGTTCTCTTATGAATAGATCTGGCAAGTCACAACTCTTGACATTCTTCATTTGGTGCTATGCTTTCAGGATGGCAAAAATGTGGGAGGACATGCACTTGCACCATGAAAACCAGCTGAAAACTGTGTTAAATCTGAAGTCAGTTGACATTTCTGATTCCCATATTGAAACAAGTTATCATCACCACAGCCACACACGCCAGCTACGTGATATTGTTGAAAAGTGGACCGCAAATTTTAGTGATCTCATGAGTTATCAAAAGGAGTACATAAATGCTCTATATAGCTGGTTGAAACTGAACCTTATACCCATAGAGAGCAGCTTAAAGGAGAAAGTAGCATCTCCACCCAGGGTGCAGCAACCTCCTGTTAAAGCCCTCCTCCAAGCGTGGAATGAACATCTAACTAAGCTGCCTGATGATCTTGCCAAGACTGCCATTGTCAGTTTTCGTGCAGTCCTGGACACCATACTAAGTGTTCAAGATGAAGAGTTGAAACAAAAGGAGACCTGTGAACACACTCGCAAGGAATACATGCGGAAGACTCGGGCTTTTGAGGATTGGTATCACAAGCATGCACAGCGCAGGGCGTTTGATGTTGATCCAGAGAGTGGCGACGGGACAAGCCAAAAGGACGCGGTTGCGGAGAAGAGATTCGCCGTGGAGAGCTTGAAGAACAAGCTGGACGATGAGGTTGAAGCCCACAACAAGCTATCGAAGCAAGTCAGGGAGAAATCCCTTTCGATCCTGAAAGCGCACTTGCCTGAGCTGTTCCGCGCCCTGACCGACTTCTCTCTTGCTTCTTTCGAGATGTACTCGAAGATGAGGTTGATGTCACTCATGCAGGATCAGGGCAACAACTAGCTGAAGAACATGTACAGGAGTTAGGATGCTAGCGAAAATTCTATCAACTGTTGTAACGGTTATGTTGTTTCCTACCCTTTTTTGCGGTATGTGTAGCTCTTAAGATGAGAACTGGGTGAGTGAGGTGCTCTTTCTATTGAAATTTGTTGAGGTAATTTGGCATGGGTTCTCAGAATCTGCAGCCTTGGTATCTGGCAAATGTCAATTCTTTTTGCTGTGATTTTCTCCATTTTTATTGGGTCTACATGGGGGCGTTTGCCTTTGTCAGATATGTAATCTGTATGTAGCAAGTTTGCTTTGTCAGATATGAATTGACGCTTGGTTGAACGTTGATGCTCTCCATTGGCGATTGGCTGGGCCTTGGGCCCACGGTGCTGGGAGGTGAGCGAAAGGAGGCCCAGAGCCCTGGGTGACTTGACCAACAAGACGGCATTGGGCCATGCGGATGGACAGATCGAGCCCACACGTTAGATCGAACGGACCCAGACGATCGAGGACTTGCAGTTTGACGTTATTTACCGCAAGAAAAAAAAGATATCTAGTCTGTCTATCTAATCTAATATATCTAATCTATAATCTATAACTTATCTATATAATCTATAACTTATCTATAAAGTAAATAATATTTTTACCTAAAATTTTCGTTCATCTGGCTATTTTACAAAAAAAACCTTTGAGTGTTTATAAAATTAACCCACAGTCCGCCTGACTATTTTGTAGAAAACCCCTTACGTGTTTATAAAATTAACCCGTAGTATCAATGGTGAAAAGAAAGAAAGTGTTTGGATGGGAAAAAAAACCTCCTGCGTCCCTTTCTCCCTGCTATAAAGCAAGTAGTTTTTTTAATTATGATAAAAACAAAATAACGTCCGTTGCAACGCATGGACATATTTACTAGTAACTACTCCCATTAGTTTACCTTAATAAACCAAAATAAAAACCAAAAATTAAAATTTTAAACTTAATTTTAAAGTTGATTTTAAAAATATTTTCAACGTAGTTCACTATATATATACACACACACTATATACACACACTGTATATATATAATATACATTGGTTCGACCACATCGGTTCGGGCGTGACTTGTTTCGTCTGCACCTGATTGATTCGACGGATCGAATATACACTCGACGGATCGAATCCCCGAAACAGAAGTAAGGTATTACTTCACGAGAGGGTCTGAACCAACCAAGTTTCGACACTTTTGTTTGAGGCCTCTGCTCGCCCGTTGGCCTGTGCATTGTATGGTGAAGAATTAAGTAATTTGATCCCCATGTCATCGGCAAACTGAACAAACTCGTCCGATATAAAGATAGAGCCCTGATCTGTGGTTATTGTTTGTGGGACGCTAAATCGGTAGATAATGCGCTCTTTAACAAACTCGACTGCATCCCTAGAATCAACCTTTTTCAAAGGAATTGCCTCCACCCATTTTGTAAATTAATCTGTTGCCACCAGAATGAATTTATGCCCTTTGCTTGAGGGTGGATTGATCTGGCCGATCATGTCGATACCCCATCCTCTGAACGGCCAAGGCTTTATGATTGGGTTCATAGCCGATGCTGGTGCTCTTTGCACGGTGCTGAATTTCTAACAATCCTGGCAGCCTTTATAATACTTGAAACAGTCCTCCAGCATCGTCGGCCAAAAATATCCTGCTCTACGAAGCAACCACTTCATCTTGTGAGCCGATTGATGCGAGCCGCATATCCCTTCATGTACTTCTCCGACGGCCACCTTAGCTTGATCGGCACTAAGACACTTGAGCAGCACACCATCAATCATCTGATAGTAGAGATCTTCGTCGAGCAAAACATATCTTAAAGCCTTGTATCGCAATTTCCTTGAGGCCGATTGAGAGGGGTTATGTAAATAGCTGTAGACCTCAAACCTCCAATCATCAGCTGTCATGGCAGTGACTTCTATCTCAACTTCTTTTATCATCGGCCTGTAGCCTGATGCCCCTTGAGCTAAATCATTGGCTTTTGTATTCTGCTCTCTAGGGATGTGTTTCAGTGTAACTAGACAAAAGCTATCCATCAATTCTCGGTATTGTTGATAGTAGACCATCAGCGCGTCATTCTTGCATTCATACTCCCCTGACAACTGGCTGATGACCAATAGTGAATCCCCCATTATTTCTATGGCGTCGGCCTTGACTTCTTTGAGAAGACGCGATCCCTTGAGCACTGCTTCGTATTCGGCTTGATTGTTTGTAGCATGGGGGTCGATAGAAAAAGCAAATTCAAAGCTTGCCCCCCTAGGCGAAATAATGACCAATCCGATACCGCAGCTGTTGATGCACACCGAGCCATCAAATGTCAATGTCCAAGGCATAATTTTGATTGAGCCGATTGAGTCATCTCTATGCTCCACAATAAAATCGGCTATTGCTTGTCCTTTAACTGCCCTGGGTGCTTGATACCTCAGATCAAATTATATCAAGGCGAAAATCCACTTTCCAATCCACCCTTTTAAAACTGGAGCTGATAGCATGTATTTGACGACATTGGCTTTACATATTATTGTGCACTCATTGGATAGCAGATAATGCCTTAATTTCGTACAAGAAAAATATAGGCACAGGCATAGCTTCTCCACTGGTGAATATCTTGTTTCTGCGTCCAACAACCGTCGGCTGAGATAAAAGATAGCTTTTTCTTTGCCCTCAATCTCTTGGATTAGAACTGAGCCGATTGACTTGTCATCGGCTGACAGGTACAGCTTGAACGGTATTCCCTTTCGTGGAGACATTAAAACTGGAGGCGAGCTTAAATAACTCTTGATATTATCCAAGGCCTTCTGCTGCTCTGCCCCCCATGCGAATGCTTGATCGGTTTTTAAGCCAAAGCAGTAGTGTGAACAGCTCCATCTTCTCTGAAAGATTGGCTATGAACCGCCTGATGAAGTTGATTTTGCCGATCAATGATTGAAGCTGCTTCTTGTCCTTTGGAGGTTGTATCGTCTTGATAGCGTTGATGCTTCTTGGTGTAACCTCAATTCCTCTTTCATGAACAAGAAACCGCTGACACGCTGAACGCGCACTTCAACGGATTCATCTTCAGGCCATATTTTCTTGTCCGCTCCAAAACCTGTTTTAGATCGGCTATGTGGTCCTCTATCTCCCTGGACTTGACAACGACATCGTCGATGTAGATCTCCACCAGAGAGCTGATCATGTCATGGAAGATATAGTTCATGGCCCGTTGATATGTTGGCCTGGCATTTTTCAGCCCAAACGTCATAACGACCCATTCATATAAGCCGATTGCCCAAGGACATCGAAAGACAGTTTTGTGAATGTCCTCTTCAGCCATGAAAATTTGATTGTAGCCTGCATTGCCATCCATAAAGCTAATGATTTTGTGGCCTGACGCAGCGTCTACGAGCAAATCGGCTATAGGCATTGGGTATTCATCTTTGGGGGTAGCCTTATTTAACTCTCTGAAATCGATGTATACCCTCAGTTTGCCATTCTTTTTTCAATAGTGGGACAATGTTTGAGACCCACGCGGCGTATCGGCAAGGCCGAATGAATCCAACATCATATAGCCGAGTTATTTTGGCTTTGATCGCATCATACATATCAGCTTTGAACCTCCTGGGAGGTTGCTTGAACGGTCAATAGCCTGCCCTGATTGGCAGTTGATGAACGACTATAGATCGGCTAAGACCAGGCATCTGGAAGTACTCCCAAGCAAAACAATCTTTATACTCTTTTAACAAATAAATAAGCTGGGATCTACAATGAGAAGATAATTTCTGCTAATATACGTCGGTCTAGGCCTGTCTTCAGAGCCTATGTCTATTTCTTCTAATTCGTCGACCGACGTAAAACCTTGCCCTAGCTTGCCATCGTCTTCGTCCGCGATGTCCATGCCATAGACGTTCAAGCCTTCCACGACATCTTGCTCAAAGCAGCAGCTGCGGCCCGTCGTCTCCAATCGGTTGTATGGCAGAATCGGACACTTTTAGAAAATCGGCTTGCCAAATTTTCCCGGACAAACAATCAATGTCATCGATTTCCCAGAGTGGCAAATTGGCATTGGCGACGTTTACTGACCTGTCGGCTGGTACAATCTTCATCTCGTCGCCGTCTCATTGAAGTAGACACTGGTGCATAGTAGAAGGGACACAACAGTTGGCATGTATCCAGTCCCTCCCGAGCAGCAGGCTGTAAGACCCCTTCCCGTCGATGAAAAAAAAGGTTGTGGGCACGGTCTTGTTGCCGACGGTCAGCTCGACGTTCAATACGCCCTTGGTCTCTGATGAGTTGTCGCCGAAGTCCTTTAGCACCATGTTGGTTTTGATCAGGTCTTCGGCTCCCTTTTCCAATTTCCTGAATGTTGCATAGGGCATCAGGTTTACTGCGGCTCCCCCATCCACTAGCATTTTTGACATCGGCATGCCGTTGAAGAAACCTTTTACATATAGTGGCTTGAGATGCCGATTTTTGGTCCCCTCTAGCTTGTCGAAGATTGCTTGATCCGGGGACAGTGCTAGTTTGACCAAGGCGTCCTTGATATTGTCTGCATCGGCTTCAGGAGCACCGAATTCGGCTGGCAATATGAATACCATATTGACCGATGCAAAGACCTTGTCTTTCCCTTTGGCTGCCCTTCTGGCTCGATCGGCTGAACTCTCTCTGGTCTGTTCCTCGTCGGCTGTGGCGATTTTCTTTTTGGGGAACCATCGCCTCTTGATTTTACCCAGCCGACAGCGTTGTTCTTCAATCATCTGCCGAACTTATTCTTCCCTTCCTTCACACTTTAGCCTTTTAATCCTTCATTTCTGCGTTTTGGTGAAGAGGTCAGAGGGGCACCATTGGGGGTTGGCCGATTCTTCATCATTGGCCTCTTCTTCATTGTAGTAGTCGTCGTTCCCGTCTTCGTCAAAAAAGTCTTGATGGATCGGCCCTAGCTGATCATGAACGGACTGCCGGTGCCGGTTGAGCTGTATGGCCCTTGGGACGAACTGAGTTGGACTGGTGACTGGCTGGCTTCTGCGTTCGTCCTCGCGATATTCGCTGCAGGCCGGGCAATTATCCAGTGCCGGCAATGTCATCCCGGTTTCCCAGCAGTGCCTAAAAAATTTGCAATGCCAATGAGGATCGGCACCGCTGTGATTCCCATCGTACCGCCGGCCTCGCGTTTCTGCCTCTTGCCGATAAAATCCTTCAAACCGAGCCTCTTCCCGCCAAGATTGCTGTTGGAAGCGGTGTCAGTTGTTTGTGTTGATCGGCCATCGATCAGCCGATCGGGCAACGGGGCGCACCATGTTGATTGGCGCGGCTTGGCTTCCAGTCAGCTCACCCTCTTGCTTGACCCCTTCTAATGTTTCGGCTAAGCTGTACGTCATTCTGCGCTGCCGATCAGCTTGTCTGGGGCCGGCTTGAACCATATTGACCGGGAAGGGGTTGTTGTCTACCTTCATAGGTCGAGTAGAATCGACAAACTTGAGTTTCACGGCTTCTATTGCCGACTGGATCTGCTGCCTGAAGACTTTACAATCGTTAATGGCATGGGATGTAGAGTTATGCCACTTGCAGTACTTTTTCTTCTTTAGTTCATTAGCCGATGGGATCACATGGTTCTCGGGAAGCTGGATCTGCTTCTCCTTGAGTAATAGATCGAAGATCCTATCGGCCTTGGTGATGTCGAAATCATATTTCTCCTCTTTGGCCGTCTTCAGCAGCCACTGACAGACGATGGCCTTTTTATTCTTGGCCCATTCGGCGGCCGCCACCTCTGCGTCATCCTCGCTGGAATCGGAGTCTGATTCAACAATGACTTGAGTTATATTTTTGACGGCCTTCCTGGTGTCTTGGAACCTCTACTCATGGGGTGTCACCTTCTGCGCCAGATGCGCCAGGCTATCAAAGTCCTGAGCGGAGAAGCGTTCACGGATCGGCGCAATCTGGTCATGGAAGGCCAAATCGGCTAGCTGGGCGTTCGATAGCACCAGGCTATAGCATCGGTTCCTCATCTCTCTGAAGCGTTGAATGTAGTCTTGAACCGACTCGTTGTGCTTCTACCTGATACTGGTGAGGTCCGACAACTTCATTTCATGGTTGCCGGTGTAGAAGTAGCTACGAAATTGTTTTTCGAGATCGGCCCAGCTCTAAATTGAGTTGTAAGGCAATGAAGAGAACCAGGTGAAAGCTGATCCCGAAAGAGACAAGGGGAACAGTCGAACTCTCAAGGGATCTGTAGCCGACGCTTCGCCGCACTGTGCCAAGAATCGGCTGACATGATCATAGGTTGACACGCTGTCCTGCACTGAGAATTTCGAGAAGTCTGGGACTTTGTACCGGTTGGGCAATGGAATTCGCTCGAAATGCTCTGGATAAGGATACCGATACATGTTTCCTGAGTCCTTTGGCTTGAGGCCGAATTGATCGCGCATGACGTCTGCAATCAAATCGGCCCACGTCCGGTTGTCCTACTGTATCAGCTCATATTGATCATATGGTGCGGGTGCTTGCCGATACAGCGGTGGCATCTGGGGCCTATAGTGATGATCTTGATGGCCTCCTTGATACTGGTATTGGAGCGGATGGCCAGCGGGAGGCGGCCGATTTGCCGGTGGTGGCGTTGGTGGGCCCGGGAATAGTTGTCGGTCGCCGCGTTGTACTGTCTATCCAGGCCGATCTGGGCAACCGGCTCCAATTGCCAATTGTCATCGAACATATTGGCGATCTGATCCTGGGGCAGTGGTTGTTGTCGGTTCAGCATGGTGACCACCGGTCTCGTAGCCGATCCGAACGGATTCGACTAGTTGAGGACCCCTCCTGGCGGCCCTGGTTGTGCCGGTGGTGGAATCGGCTGATTCTGGGTGGCCAACGTCTTGTAACCAGGAAACTAGCCGTCTGTGAAGTAAGTCGGCCCCCGCTACAGTTGGTCGGCTATCTTGGCGTCGACCACAGTGGCAATCATATTGTTAAGGGGTTGACAAGAATGCCACTCTGGTTGACCAGCGCATGGTGGGCGGCCGAATCAATTCGGTCTTGCAAAGTATACAGGCCCGAATTGCCTTGTTCTAGAATCGGCTCCTCCGTCTTCTGCTTGTCCTTTGATCCGCCGGAGGAGGACGCGTTGAGTTCGTCCATGCTGAATTTGTACTTTTGGTGCATAGCCCCAGACCTTGTCTGGGTGAACGACTGTAGGTAGTTGGCTTGAAGCTCTTCTACCATCCTTTTGTAATCGGCTTGTTGTTCAGCCGACAATTGTTCCATCTTCACACGCACGACGTTGTCCTGAGAAACGCTGGGGCTTTTGAGGTCGACCATATTGTCAGCTGCGTCGATGCGTCCTAGCCGAGTTGACAGAGATAGTCCCACCGGGCGTGCCAAGAAGCGTGTTGACGAGAAATTTCTCTCACACATTGGCCTGGGAGATCTGCTTAGCTCCAGTGTAGGTCCTTCTTGGCTACCTGTGCTGTACAGGGCGTGCCAGTTGGTTTAATCTGTTAACCAACAAGAAAAATAAAGATATATGTGTTAAGAGTTAAGTTAGATCCTACTGGATCGGCTGTAAGAGTCAATTTACATATATGTGTGTTTAGACTAAATGACTAGAATAGATTGGCTGCGCCGAGACAGTATTAACTACTTAATCCAAATATACAATGGGATAATGAATATATGTTTTAACAGCCTAGCCGATACCATAAGTCTAACTGTGAATCGGCTAATACTCCGACTCATCTTATGAAAAGATATTTATCTAAGCTAAATGCGCTAAACCTAGATCAATCGGCTGTCGGCTGACAGGCTGATTCTGGCTTAGGGTATCTAACTAGAGCAAGATCTTAATATAAGAGGCTGTTTTAATAAACCTGATAATAATGTATCAAAAAGAATATTAAAACAGATAAGGCCAGCTGAAACCTCGGCGCTGTCTCTAAACATGTGCATCTAGCCGAATAGATCATAAAAGCTCTAAAAACGACTTAATAGATCAATATTGATGTAGCATTAAGTATAAAAAGAACAATCAGATCCACTATGGCTGATGTAAATACCTCAAGACGGTGGATATCGCATATAATCTAGGCCAACCTTTAGATCTAGCTCTATCGGCTACTGATTCTTGATAAAAACTAGCCGATGTCAAGACAGATCTAAATATTGCTCTAGATTATATGTGATATATGATAACTACCACAGCATAAATCACCTTAGAGTATCATAGCGATGGAAGCACTAAATTTGATGAGATACACCACTAACGACAAACATTTACCTTAAATCGAGGATCAAAACGATGCAGCCCGAAGCCGGATCAATTGTTCGTCTGAAGAAAAAGGAGGCGATGCGTCGAAGGTTGTATTGAATGTGTGTTGATATGATTTACAGAGATCTCGGGTCCTATTTATATCCAAGAATAACATTATCCGTGTGAACCACGGTCTCCATCTAATCTACTATTTAAAATACGACAATATCCCGGGATATGGTCCCATGCCGCATTACAATAAACAATCTAAACAAACTCCTAATTTACAGATACAATTTCTGTTACAGGACTCTATCCGTAGATGGCAATATCTTTTAGCGCGCAATTTGGGAACCGAATCTTCTATTTATCTTTAAGCACTTTCATTAGAAATGGTTTTATCCTCTCCTCTGACTCAGCATCGGCTATCGGCTATCCTTGTCTGATCCAACCTCAGCCGATTGACCTCGTAGCCGATCGCACCGCAGCTGACTCGACCTCTGTTCTTTCGATCCGATTCCGTTTATATCTCGGCAGAGACTTAGGGATTTGGTTACCAAATTTAGTTGTTAACAATGGGGTAGAACTACCAGTGATCAATTGGGACTTGTTCTCCCTCCCCTTCGTCGTCGCCACCGTCGAGGGGACCCTCGGGGCCAGGCCAGCCGAGGAGGTAGTTGAGGGCCGGCCTACCTCGGTCACCGAGGTGGCGGTCTTTAGGGGCACCGAGGACCAGACTGGCCCGGAGACCGAGGTGGCCGCCGGCGAAGGTGCCGATGGTCAGCCTGTCTTGGGCAGCGGGTCGAGGGTCAACGAGGTGTCGGGCACCAAGGCGGGAGGCACAACGGAGTTCGATCGAACTCTTCGGCACCTCCACGACCTGTATATGGTAAACGCGAACTTTCCCTCTTTCTCACCTTTTCATCGTACTCAAGGCTTTGCATTTGCAGGAGGTCGCGCACCAAACGCCATCCTCGAAGGTGGTTCGGGAGCTGGAGCCAAAGTTGGCCGAGGCTACTCGCCGTAAGTTCGCCAACCACCTATTTTGGTTTCTTTCTAAAGTTATTAGCTAAACCTTCTTGTTGTGCAGGGGCGCCAAGGCCATGGCTCACGCCGAGAGACTTCTCGCGACGACCCGGGAGGCCAACCTGTTGGCCGAGAAGGCTCTGGCGCAACGGGACGGCGCCCGAGGGCTTCTCCAGTCCTCGGACGCCACACTCAAGGACGCCACGGCCAAGTTGGTGGTGTCCGAGGCGACGAAGGCTGAGGCGGAGGAGAAGCTCACGGTGGTGGAGGCGGCGAAGGCCGAAGTCGAGGCCAAGCTGACAACGTCAGAGAAGGCAAAGGCCAAAGCCGAGAGTAAGTATCGGTATCAGGCACCTTCCTTCCTTCTCCTTTTTCATATCCTTGCTTGTGTTGACTAACCTCTTCCTGTGCAGGTCGCTGGTCGGTCGTCTGCTGGCAGATCGGCGACCTCAAAGCCCGCTCGAAGGCAGCCAAGGCCCGGTGGGAACAGTACCGAGAGGCAGCCCAAGCGCTCCTTGCCGAGGCCAACACGAGCCGTCGCCAGCCAAGGAGACCGAAGGCGTGCTCATGGTGCATCTACTCAAAAGGCCAAAGCAGCTGCAGGCCTTCGTCCGAGACGCCGCAAGACGATGATGATGCACGTCCTCGGCGTGGTGCACAAACTATACCCGCGCATCGAGGTCGAGGCGGTCATCGAAGGCCAGCCAGACGGTGTCTTTGAGGCTGACGTCGAGGGCATCTATGCTGAGGTCGAGCCAGCGGCGGAGAAGATCATTGCCGGGATGTCCCTGTAAATAGGCTGACGTGTAGTAGTCCCTAGAATAGATATACTGAATTAGTTGAATGTAATGAAGCTTGGTTTTTTGCTACGATTGGAGTACAGTTTTTACGTTTTGTAATGACATGTTTATTAATTTCATGTCTCCTATTCGCTGCGTGTTTGACCTCGGGCTCGAGCGACTCTGGTCCTCGACAGCACATGGCCGGAGGGCTTCAAGTCGTGCTCGAGTCACTTAGTCATGTACGTAGCGAACGAGTGCGTGGAGAAGTTTAAGATAGAGACGGACGAGCCCCCGAGCACCTTCGCGTAGTATCCATCTAAGTTGCGTTAGATCCCAACCCTAGTCGGCTTCGGTAGGGGGCATGCCTGTCTTAATCCGAAGTGCATCGGGCCGAGCCATTGCGCTTAGTTGGATACATTACAGATAGGTGCTCGGGAAGGCTACCGAGCTCCCGAGCAGCTCGGGTAGGCTTACTCGGGGAGACTTGCCAAGCCACCGAGTAGCTCAAATGTGCTCAATAGGCTTCCTTCTAGGGAACCTCTTCAACCGCTGGTCGGGGCCGCATGGCTTAGAGCAAACCGTAAGCGCAGCGAAGAAGTTATTGAGCTTACATAGGTTACTCGGGTGTCGGGAGGAGAACAAATTGGAGAAAAAATGAGAGCCGACAAGAGACTGCAAAAAATAGATTACTTTATTGAAAAAGTTGAGTACAAGGTACTTAGCTGCTCAAGCGTAAAATCGGCGCCAGTGCTCAATATTCCATGAGTTTGGCGCTTCTTGCCCATCTCCCGGTCATAGTACTCTTGGTGTCGCAATTCTTGGCGCCTGTGGTCAGCGGCACGACGCTCGATGGTGTTTCGGGCATCAAGCGGTGCGTATGTCCCGTGTAGGAACCGCCTGCTTGCTCTTGAGGCGGGTGTTCCTCTAGCACCCACCCGAGATAGCGAGGACAACTATGGCCCTCATCGCTTGGTTCTGGGTGTTGCATGGAGAAATGGAGTGGCTGGCGCTCTGCTGCTGCCTATTATGTGGTCGACGAGCACTTCCAGGGGAGCGCTCGGATGAGCCCGGGGCATTGAGCTGAGCGACAGCCGCCTGGGTCATGGTCATCGCCTTCCACACCTTCGAGGAGTTGGGAAGGGCAACGAGCGCGCGCTCGATGGCTACCAGGTTAGTCGCAGGTGTCAGGAACACCTGGTGCCCCTCGAACTTCATGGTGAAGTCGGGCTCCAGGCACTGGGGCTGGACACGAGTAGGCTGGGCCTGCTCGCGCCGCGCAAGTCGGGTGGGCATTGCGATGGGCGTCGAACTCCTGGGAGCCTGTGGCCTTATCATCTAAAACCACATCTGCCATCATGAAAAAATTTGCCGGCCAGCGGTTGCCGAGGGCGAACACCGGCCGACACAGCGTCTTGGCCGGCGTCGCGAGACAAGGAGGAGCGTGCCGGGCAGGCTTCTCGGGGATCATCGAGCCGGAGAGGATGGAGACACGCCCAGCAACGAAGGGAGTTTATGAAGATGCCTTCCATAGGGAGGGAGTCGGGCACGCAGCAAGACGCCCCTCGACGCGCTTGATCCGCGTCCACGCGGAGTCTGCCCTTAAGACTATTGTGTGGGCAATCAGGGGCTTGGGCGCCAGACGTACGTGGCCGGGCGAACCATGGGTGTCGAGGCCGCAAGACACATTGACGTGCACCTCGCCGTCGCCGTCACGCGCTGCTGTGTGGCAGCACGCTCCAGTGTGCCAGAAGCCTCCCGGGTGAGGGTGAGGCGGCTGAAATCATCAGCGCGGAAGACTAGGCTCCCGAAGACGAACTTCGTCCTCGCAGGCCCCGAGAAGTCGTTGGGGAAGATGACAGCCATCAAACCGCTCGGATCGGCAAAGACGACCCCTACTTGGCATGCCAACTGTCGACAGGTGGTCGATCAGTCCTCTAAGGGGGCTACCCGAGGAGGTGAAAGAGTGGTCGGGGCGTTCTACCAATGGGCATGATTGTCGACTCGAGAACAATGCAAGTCAAGATTTTAGACAGGTTTGGTCCTCCTGACGATAACAAGCCTATGTCATGTGTTCTTTGTTGGGTGGTGCTAGAGCAAGATTTGTGTACAAGTGAGAGTTCGGAATTCGATCCAGCCTCCTCCTTCCTAGCCCGCATGACCTGCCATCCCTTTTATAGCTCAAGAGGGCAGTTACAAAGAGGCTTAGGGCACAAGAAAGCTTGGCCATAAAATAAAAAGAAAGTACAATGTAATCTAAAAAAGTACACATAGACCTCTTTTACTCAAGTCGCCATGAGCATCTTGTGCGTAGTCTTGCCTTGGGATCCATCCTCCGCAGATATCACGCGTGCAGTCCTGTCGGGTGATGTCATCTTTTGTCGAGTTGTCCCCTCTTTGTCCCTTCGGCGAGCCTTGCTGAGTACGCCTCCTTCCCGATGAGAAAAACATGCCCTTTTTAGGTCAGAGTCATTCGTAGAGGTTGGTTTAAGGGACTGAGGTCGAACCAGGGGACGGGGGTTGGGACGGCCAACCCCAAATGAGGTCGGGCCATCGACCCAGCCCGAGGCCCCTTAGTCCGACCCCATTGGTCTTCTTTCCCTTGCACGGGCTACCCCAAGGTTATACCCGCCACACCCATGTGGCCACCATGTTGGTGCCCCGTCGGCGCCACGTGTGCACCACGCGGTGCACCCGCTCGTGCCTCTGTGCACACGGTCCACGGTAGGCCCGTTCCCCTTGACCCGCTGACATGTGGGGCCCGCCTATCGGTGCCGACGCCCATTTGCTGACGTCGGCATTTACCTTTTCCTTTGAGAAAATAATTAATAATATCGCAATAAATTGGTTTAGTTTTTAGAAATTCATTTAAATACCTCAAAACTTCTAAAATTCATATCTAATTTATACGAACTCCAAATTGGGCTATTAAACTTGCAAAATTCATCTAAAATTGAGCTCTACATGTTTGTTTACTTTTTATCTACCCTTTATTTGGTTTTTATTAGGGTTTTTCCTCATTTTGTGTGCCAACGTGTAGATTCCGCCGTTTTGAAAGTTCACGCTCGTGAGGAAAAGTCTTCGGAAGATTGAGTGAAGAAGAAAGGCAAGTCACACATTCCCCCTTTAACATATTGAGCCTACTTTGTAAAATGTTTTACTGTCTGCAAATAAATTTCTTGTTTTTCTAATTACATGAGAATTGGGACTACCTATCTGCTTTGCTTGTGTCATGTTTACTTGATATCCATTCTTTGTTAAACCTAGGTGATAATTTGACAAGCTTGCGTCACTTATGTTGACCTTACTAGAATGATGGTATGCTTAGCCATACTTAATTACCACTAGCTCACTTAATGGCATAATCACATTATATAATTTAATATCTTGATGAGCTGTGAGCTCGAGACATCTGGCCATACTTATTGATCATAACTATCCAACTAAAATATGGCTTAATGGTGGGCTATGCATGCATGGTTTTGATTGTCGCACCCATGGCAATTAAGGATCGATTCGCAATAAACCCTGAAAGACTTATCGTGCTTACCACAAGCAAGAATGGGCAACTGCTGGACTTGTAGCATAGCTTTTTCCTTTCTGACGTTCCCAAGCAAGGGTGGACGTGATGGAGTTTGCATGGACCCTGCGACGGTCTATGCAGCTTCCGGATTCACCTTGGCACAAGGAGGCTGCCCACCCTGGTTTCATGGGTGCAGCGAAACTTGTAGTGTGGTGCGCTTGGTCAAGGGAAGTTATGCTAAGGGTCTTGTCACGATTTCCCCCTTTGCAGTACCATGGTGGTACTTCGGGGCATGGCAAGATGTGTGGAACCGTGTCTTGTGGCTACAGTTGTACACCTCTGATCAGAGTAAAAATACTTGAATAGTCGTGCCCACGGTTATGGGCGATCGACCAGCTTCACCATGATTAGTCCCATACTATTAATTAACTTGGCTTAATAAACTGTTTTAGTTCAGGTAAAATTGTTGGGTCTGTTCAATGTGGTGTAGCGTTGTTGAGTGAAGAATTAATCTTAACTTAATTTATCAACAGTTTTACTGTTTTTAACTATAAATGTTTGCAACCGTCTTTATACAAATAGCCACAAGCATCCCTTTGTCTCCCCTTGCAAGTCTACATCATACGTGTGGCTTGCTGAGTACGGTGGTTGTACTCAACCTTGCTATTATTTTTCCTTTTCAGAAGTATAGTGCTTCTGAGTTGATGATGGAGTTAAAAGACCAAGGCTTATACTCTAGTTGAGGTTTGCCTGTGGAGTGGAGCTGGAGCCTTGCTAGGATCGTTCCCTTTTCTGCTGCTGTTATTTTCTTTTTGGTGTGAGGACTAAGTGTCTCTACTATAAATATTTACGCTTTATTTACATTTGGATCTGTATATTGGTTTGTCATGTTGTGTACCCTGGTTGATTCCTAGACAAGGATTTATACACAAAATAGTATGAAAATTTGGCTAAATTTCTAGGCGTGACACGTCCATACACTTTACTATGAATTTTTTGTTCTATCGTAGGAATATAACTCAGATAGGATAACCTCAAAGGTGGAAAGATGTTTTCTGACTAAACCCAATCTATCGCCATATAACCACTTGCAGTGTGGGTTCTGGCGCCACTGTTAGCTTCTGGAATGACTTCTGGTTGGGTAACAAGTTGAAAGACATATTTCCCCGTTTAGCTTCATATGCTAAAGTTGATTCCATCTCGGTTAAAGGAGTAATGCTCTCGGAAGACCTGGATTCTCTCTTCACACTCCCTTTGTCTCCACAGGCTCTTGAAGAACTGGAAAGATTGCAGGACGAGCTATAGCAAACACCTTACGTTGCGGAAGATGCTGATAAATGGGTCCCTATTTGGGGGAATCTCTTTTCGGCAAGAAAACTAACAGATCTTGCCTATAGTGCCATTCAATCGCACCAGATTTTCAAGATCGCATCGAAGACGCGTTGCACCCTGTGAATCAGGTTCTCTTTCTGGCTCATCCTAATGGGCCGCCTAAATACCAAAACAATGCTGACAAGACGGCACATTAGCTACAGAGATGATGACTATTGTGTTATGTGCGAGCACGACAGAAATGAAAGCATATCCAACATCTTTTTTTGACTGTTCTTTTGCCCAACATTGCTAGTCGAAGCTTGGTTTCTTTCTAGACTCTACTGTTCCTCTCCACGATCGGCTTTTGAAACTTATAACAGACCAAGGCCTAGCCTTCTCCCTTGAGGCTGCTGTGATAGCTCTTTGGGAGCTCTGGAAAATTCGCAATGATCGGGTATTTGAAAGAAAACTCTCAGTCTCTCTAATTGGGTTATCAATTTCAAGTCTCAGCGCCTTCTTCAATCAAATCGGTTCAAGATCGAGATCACAGAAGCCTTCTGTCACTGGTTAGATGGTTTTAGTTAGGTTCTCTGTTTTCTAGTCTAACCTCCCCATTTCAGCTAACTCCCCTGCTGTAAGTATTTCACCCTTTCTTTTTGTTGGCTTTAATCTAATTTTCTGTGGGGTCCTTCCCCACAGGTTTCCCCTAAAAAAACCTCGAAAGAAAATAGTGGGTTTGCTTGTCATACATACTTGATGGTTCCAGACACTTTGCTGCGGGATATATGGATGGATATATGTTAAACATCATATAAATGATAGATGAATTTAGTAGAGATACTGTGAAAATGACATGTGAAACGATGAGTTAGCATGTTTGTACGTTAAGATTTAAAATGTAATAATTTATAGATAATGTAGTATAGTTACATTTTAAGTCACTTAGGCTGTGTTTTTCTCAATTAGTCACTTCTTATTTTCCGTTAGCATATTTTTTAAACGGTTAAATGATATATTTCGTATGAAAATTTTTTATATAAAAGTTATTTAAAAATCTGATAAATTTATCTATCAATTTTTTATATATTAATATTCAATTAACTATGCTAACCATGTTTTTTGTTTTGTATGAGGCTAATTAGTCGTTTTTAATCTTTGGAAAGAATAATTGTTGGTGTGACCTACTTCATTAATTAATAAGTGATGTGGTTGCATGTTGAGGTTTAGGTGGGTAGTAGGCTGTAACTATATTATTTTGTCATCACAATGTAAGCATATGGTATCTTCTTTTCATGCATTAAGTGTAATAAATAGATCGATTTAATGGTATCATAAGTGACATAAATATTTAGGAGAATAAATTAATTGGAGCTTGCTAACAAAAAATAAATCCACCTCAACTATCCAGAATAGCCCCACGTCATCAAGAACAAAATAGCTCGATCTGACTAATTTGACAAAATCCAACATACATCGTGGATATTTTCATGGTGACTGTTATAACTGCAGTTTTAATCTCATGCCTAACTTCCACTCCATTGGGTAGTTACCACCCATGTACATGTATATATATTCAATGATCAATGAAGGAAAGAGACACTTGTCTCATTTGCCCCCATTCCATTTCTCTCAATTCAATCCATTCTACAACACGTTATCAGCATGCTTTGCTCGTGAAGAAGAGAAGAAGCGAGAAAGGTAGGAGCAACAGAGGAAGAAACAAGATCGAAAATCAAGATCACGAAGAAGGTAACAATGCCTCGCAATATACCTTTGGTGATCTTTTTCGTCGATTTGGTCTTCTTCATTCTTCACCATGCCCATGACAATTAAAGCCCGCGTTGAACTTCTTGCGATGTTCCGCTATCCCCTTCACGAACGGTAAGCCGGTGAACATCGGCTCCGTTCCTCACAGTGGTGGAAAGGGGAGAAGGGGGAGAGATGGCGTTGGCGACAACGCCCCCCACCCCACCCCTCAACACACGCACGGCGATGCCCTCCATGCGGAGGCGTCGGCGGCCCTCCCGCGCGCGTGGTGGCGCCCCCAGACGCGGCCTCTCCGAGTGCGGCGGCGGCGGCCTCCCCAAGTGGCGGCTGCCCACAGTGGTGGCCTCCCCGTGCACTAGCGGCCGACTCAGCTTTGCCCTCAGGCGTGGCTCGATGGTGGCGGCGGCAGTGCGCACAGCGCATGGCTGCGAAGCCATGCCGCGCGGCGGCGGCGCCCACCCACGTGGCGTCGACGGCGCCCTTAGGCGCGGCGCGTAGCAGCGGCCCCCGGCGCGTCAGCCTTTCCCCGTGCATGGCGGCCCCTGACGGTGCCTTTCCCGTGCGGTGGCGGCGGTTTCCTAGTGCAGCGCGGTGGCGGCCTCCCCGTGCGGCGCCGACGGCCTTCTCGTGCGGCATCGGTGCCCTCGGGTGCGGCTCGGCGTTGGCCTCCCGTGTGAGGAGGCGGTCGTTTCTCCATGCGGCGGCGGCGTTCCCGCGGTGGCGCCGACAGGCACGGCGGTTGGGGCCTCTAAATTGCGTTTCAGTCCTCAGACAGCATATTTACTACATATAAATTGCAATTAAGTACATAGGCCTTCTATGTACCTATCTATTAATCTTTTATGCAATTTACTTAATGCATTTTATATGTACTCAGTTTTCAGCTTTTCATACAAGCAATTAAAATTACTTGCGAATGCTTTGGGTTGATTTTCTCATTTTTGGAATAACAATTAATTTCTTAACTTCGATATTGGCCATACACAAGGTAGTACCTTTGTACTACTGCGGGATTTTTATCCTCAACGTGCGTACCCAATATTTTGAAGTTTTGAAATTTTGGTGTACATTTTGGGTGACTAATTTTATTTGTCTTCAAATTGGTCATACACAAGGTAGTATTTCAGTACTGCTGCGGGATTTTTATCCTCAACGTGCGTATCCAATTTGATTATGAATAATTCAAGTCTATACCCAAGTGATAACCATACAATTTATTTTTCACATTGATCACACACAAGGTAGTATTATATACTACTGCGGGATTTTTATCCTCAACGTGTGTACCCGATGTTGAAAAATGAATTAAAAACAAAGTTAACACCGTTGGTGCTTGACTATGTTATTTAATAAATAGAGAATATCCCCATTTTTCAAGTATACCTTGATTAATTGTATTTCGCATTATTTATTCAACATTGTCATGGTATTTTTATAAATCTATGGCCCTACATATGTAGGCACAATGGCTAACAAAAGAGTTCGAGACTCTCGCTCTTGATGGCCATAACTTTCCCACATGGGTGATGGATCTCAAAATGAGTCTATCATTGCACGGAATGAACGAGGCTATTACTCCTCCCCAACAGGGAGTTGTTCTATTAGCACCGTCTCTCAAATACAATACCTTATTCATTATAAGGCACCACATCCATCCGGATCTCAAAGCTGAGTATCTGATGGAGGAAGGCCCACGCGCTCTGTGGCTTGCGCTTCAAATACGGTATGAACAGCAAAGACAGTCATCCTGCCAGAGGCAACAAATGAGTGGAACAATCTCCGCCTACATGATTTTAAATCTGTTGGAGAGTTCAACCATGTTGTTCATAAACTCAGTGTTAAACTGACGTTTTTGCGAAAAGGAACCGTCTGATGCGGATAAAATTGAGAAGACATTGTCTGCCATGCTTCCCGCTCAGATGGTCCTTCAGCAACTATACCGTGAAAGAGGTTTCACCATTTATTCTGAGTTGATCAAAACATTACTTCAGGCAGAAAGGCACAATGAGCTCCTCTTTTGGAACTCCAACCTGCGACCCGTGGGAACTAAGCCTTTGCCAGAAGTGCATACCAACACTCAGAATAAACAACCAAAGAATGCTACTCATCCTAGTAATTTTGGAAACTTTAAAGGAAAGAACAAGCGCAAGAGACAGAGATAGCGTAAGTCTCATGGTGCTAATAAGGGATAGAATATTTCACTGTCGTATAACAAAAGGCATAACAAGTCAAGCACTTGTGCCAAATGTGGTTGCTACAACCACCCGACACAGAAATATCGCACCCTTTAGCACTTTGTGGAATTGTACTTGTATTCTGTGGGAAAAGGATGCTCCACTCATGGACATTCCAATCAAGGTGGAAAATTTGAAGCACACTTCAACTCCCAACCTGATGTCAACATGGAACAAGATTTTCCGCTTGACATTCCTCAGCAAGATACCCCAAGGTGCTCTTACACCGCTCCAGCGGAAACAAGCAACACCGAGGTACTACCACCACCTGATGGGAACACCACTATTGAGGATAATATGCTCGTGGAGTTTGTCTCTGGTGACATATACATGATCAACTCATGTAGGACATGGCTAATAGTTTTAATTTTGATTTTTGCATACTCATATTTGAATGGAATTTATTTTCCTACTATGAGCATTAAGATATCAATAATATTGTTGGGGGCATATGGCATCACTGCTATTTTTGCTCAACCCCAACAAAATGCTCAGTTCATTCTGCAGTATAGTCCATATACACAGAAATACCAAATCAAATATTTGGCTCAACTATACCTCCAACTCATTGGAGGCAAGCAAGTTCTTTGGAACAGTTTGAAGTTCACTTCAACAAGCAAACACTTGCAAAAGTCTTCATATTTTCATTGGAAATATTATTAGCCTAATATCGTACTACCACATGTAGTATGTTGTCCATTACCAAAAATATCATGTATTTCATACATGGTATATATATATTCTATATGAGTGCAAAGCCTTTTGGATTTAGCCTCAATCTATATAGAATCATTTGGGATTCTACCAGATGGAAAGGAATCTTGTTTAGTGGACCACTGTACCACTAAAACAATTATGAGACATTACGCTCTCTCTCCATGGGTATTCAATTAATCACGGATATGTCTATGTATCCTGATTCCACAAATACCCTATGATGTTCTCATATATTTAGTTGTATGGTTTCCAAATGGAGACTCAACACTAAGGAGCGATGATGACAATCTTCACTCCACTTAGTGCAACATATATGAAAACTATATAATTATGCACATTCCTTTCATATCATCTAGGGTGTATTATACATACATCAATCCCATAATATATGTTGCGTACAAAATAACTTTCTCTCTTGATCTCATCAAGATTTGGCATATTTGCCTTGATCATTCTAACTTCAGGATGATGAGAAAATTAGTATCAATTCTATTGGTCACAACATCCATATGAGCCACTAAATTTCTTGAAGAAATTCAAGAACATACATGTGACTCTATTTGCCATTTTATGGACCATAATGATACTATGTCATGCATATTTATGCATCTACAATGTTGTCCTAATTGTGTGCCTTACTCATAAGGTACCACAAATTTACCAAACTTATTGCTCAAATTCTTCAATTTAGAGCAAATGATCCTGGACGCGGGATCCAATCCATTTACATAGAAATATTTGGTTTTTAGGGACTACATCATTAAATATCTTATGTTCATACACATAATGGTCCAATTGAATCTCTCATTGAGAGAATCAAGCTTGTTGTTTGATGACCCACAGTAGAATTACCATTTACCAACATCTAGTTGGTGCCATGCGGATTTACACACCGCATCATAAATCCAAATTTACCATACTGCAATCATACGGTTCCCTCCGTTGCAGTTAATACGTGGAGATTTGGCTCTATAGCCATAACATTTCCCATCTGCGAATCGGTAACGTTTTGCACGTACTGATATCACCACCGCAGCATACATCAGTGGGCATTGGAGGTCTAAACGAGGTATCATTATCCGTCACTCAATAATACCTCAGATCTCTACTTGGGGATTCATTCATTGCCCGTATGCTGAATACATCTTTGAGGAAGATTCCAGGCATTAGGGGGAGATTATTACCACACATACAATATAATGCTAGGAATCAAAATAGAATGTCATTGTTGATATTTGATCCTCATATCCACGTACCAAATAATCTGAACCAAGAGTTCAGAATATCTTATATTTGCAACACATTGCAAATAGTCTGCCAAGTGCATTGTCACCAAATCCGATTCCCGTTGAATGTGCCAGAAAGAGTGGAGGTACCTAATAAAACCACTCAACTCCTGAATCTTGATAAAAGGGGGAGAAGTATGGTCACATGGGGATACAACTTCTTGAATGCATTCTCGGATTAGGGGGAGAAAATTCTCCAAGACAGTACATGCATATCAACATCATGTTGATAGACACTATGGATATTTACTATCCAAAGCCTGTGGATGTTTAACATCCAAAAGCCCAGTATAACTTGTGCACAAATTCAGGCGCTGGGTCATTGGAACACCCTAACTCTTCTATTATGGGAAATGACATGGAGTTTAAAGGGTATATATTTCCACATGCTTAATTGGTTCTATTGAATCAATCATACAAAAGACTACAAATTGTCGACATACTCCTCAAAATTGCTATGCACCTTATCTGGATCCAGACCACAAGTCCTAGGCAGAGTGTTCAAACACTCAAATTGGGTCAACTAAAGGTGGCAATTAAGGAGAATGGCTTTCACTCAATAGTGAGGAGTCATTACCTCTGAAATGACTTCTCCTCACAATGCATTCCCAATGGAAGCATTATGGATTTGAAAAATCTATAAAGTGGTGAAATAGTGAGAGCTTGTAGCATATGGTTTATGCAGAGACCAAGCATAACATACCCATTGGTATGTGTGGAAATTATGTTCCTATATCATACTACCACATGTAGTATTGGCAGATAAACTTTAATTTGGATATATTCGGATTATAAGTCCCAATGGACTTTATATTTTGAATCAAAGCACAAACCGCAACATACATTTGTGTACAAATCAAGTCACCCTATGACTTGAGATAGTCAAGTTGATTGTGGTACAACTGACTAGGTGAGTCTCTTCCATAGAAGGATGTCTCCCATCTCGATGATTTCACCTGTATGCCATTGGATTTTATACATCTCATATGGCACATATCAAAACAGGTAGTCATCATATATGACGGAATTGGAGATGACACATTTGGGTAAGACCAAATTACGCTTAAGTCTATAGCTTAAGCATATACATCAGTCATCCAATATTCAATTGATATTGTCTCTCAATATCCAAATAATATTGGACAATTATACCTCCAACACTATTGATCATTCAATCCCTAAATATGGATCAATATCCATTCAGACCCTGGGGTGATAACCTTAGTGCCATCAAAGCGCTTATGTATCTTGCATATCGCAACAGGCCTGATATTGCATTTGCAGATACTTGCTATAGCTTGAAATGCGCAACTTCTATAACACCTAAAGGTGGGAGTCAAAGAGGATATCCGCAGATATCTATATGGCAGAAAGGATCTTGATTTATTGCTATATGAATTAAGATATGATCATATATGGGTATAATGGTACTGGCTATCTAATCCCCATAATGCTAAACCATATACTGATGTGATTGTGGTAAAGTTTTCATGAGAGCCATTAAACTTGACTCTAGTGGCTACTTCCACTCCTCATTCTGAAGTATTGCATTAACATGTATAACTTCATTGAATGGTCACTTTTGGTTCTATCGAATTACTAGCCATTATTTTCAAGGATAATGCAACTTGTGTTGCTTGGATGTAAACAGGTTATATATAAGCAATATCACTATATTGCCTTATATAAATGTATTATTCTCACGAAAGTGAGGAGATAAACACCTTGCAAATAAATCAAGTGATGACTCCACGAGATTTATTCGCAAAGTCTCTACCAATTTTCACATTTCACAATCTATTATAGAGATTGGTATGCAATGACTTTGTGAGTTGCAAGGTTCAGGGGGAGATTCCTCTTGAAACAATAACCTGTTCAAAACTTCATATTGTACTCTTTTCCTCTATGAGTTTTCCTCATGCAGGTTTCTCATAGAAGGTTTTTAATGAGGCAATATCAATACAAGTTTATATGTCGTATCTCTTATTTTTCCCCATCGGGGTTTTTATATGGAGGTATCTTAGACATACATATGTCGTATTTCCTGTTTTCTCCAACGGGGTTTTTAAGGATATATCAATGACATATATTGTCCTCTAAACTATTTATGAGTTTTCTCCTGTAAAGGTTTTCTCATATTAGTTTACAATGAGGCAATAATCATTATATGTTGTATCACTTTCTCCTTATTTTTCCCATTGGGTTTTGAAGGAGTTTTTCACGGCATATCTACCAAGTATTACTCCTCGATTTTATCCTACAGGATTTCTTGGAGGATTAATATTATTCATTGATCTCAAGATGGATTCGATCAAAGGGGGAGTGTTATAACTGCAGTTTTAATCTCATCCCTAACTTCCACTCCATTGGGTAGTTACCACCCATGTACATGTATATATATCCAATGATCAATGAAGGAAAGAGACACTTGTCTCATTTGCCTCCATTCCATTTCTCTCAATTCAATCCATTCTACAACAGTGACCACTTCATCTCTCACTCGCCCTTAAACCAATCACTACGAAAAAAGTGACGGTCATTTCTTATCTAGGGATGTCCATCCAATGAAATAAATAATTGAACGCTCAATTGTTTCGTTTTCTCTTTCGGCTCCCCGTTGAAATTGAGATGAAGAGGCCGATTACGTTACTAGCCCACGAGAGCCCATTCCGCCGGTTACCACTGTTGATTTATATAGCGCATATTTCAATTTAAAAAGATAAGTATAAAATAACTATATTATTAGTTTTATACACTTTGATGTACTCGAGGTATTTTCTAAATCGTTAATCAAAATCTGTAAAATTCAACACTAGCTAATATACCTCTTGCAGAAATAAACGTAGGCATTAGCTAGGTACTCTTCTCGTCTTAAATAAGACGTGCACAAATATTTAGATTTAACTCTTTAAATATTTGATCATTAATTATTTTATTTGATGAAAATAATATTATTAGATTAACATTTAAATTTATTTTCATATAATTATTATTTTGTTAAAAATTAAATATTAATTTTAGAGATCATGTCAAAGTTTAATTTGATTTGAGAGGAAAGAAGTATACAGCAGGCAAGTTAGAGTACATGATAGTAGCAAGAAACTCTCAAGTGACATCCCCGCAATTCTCGGACACACATCCGAGACTCGTTCAGTACTCTCTAATCGCAACTCCACCTCCTAGCTAGCCTACCACCAAACCGATCGACCTACCTCTCCGATGACCCTTCATGGCTTCATGCAGCTCTTGAGTCGATCAGCGCTCTCTTGACAGCTTGCACACAGTTAAGCACCAACTGGCAACTGCACCATGCATGGATCCATCGATGCTCAGCTCGATCGATTGGCCCGTTTACTAATTTTAATAGGCATCCGGCGATCGATGGAGACGAGTGGTGGAGAAAATGGATGACATGGACACAGCTGCTTAGGGCCTCTCCTATTCCTACGACGACGCCAGGGCCAGCCCTCCACCGACGCCTCCGACCTCGCGACCTGGCGAGCCAGAGAGCCCCCGTCGCCGCTGCCGCCGCAGCTGCCGCCATGACCTCCACCACCACCACCACGAACACCACCACCACCACCAACCCCGTCTCCACCACCACCACCGCCTCCCACCAACGACAGAGCCTTCCCGTCGCCGCTCGGCCTCCGCACTCCAGCGGCAGCGGCGGCTCCGGCTCCGGCTCCGGCTCGCATCGCGGCACTGGCGGCGCAGGCGGAGGGGGAGGAGGTGGTGGTGGAGGTGGAGGGGAGGGACGAATCAGGCATGCGCGGCGTGCAAGTACCAGCGGCGCAAGTGCAACCCGGACTGCCCGATGGCGCCCTACTTCCCCGCCGACCAGCAACGCCGCTTCCTCAACGCGCATCGCCTCTTCGGCGTCAGCAACATCCTCAAGACGCTCCGCCACCTCAAGCCTGAGCTGTGCGACGACGCCATGCGCACGCTTATCTATCAGGCTGAGATGCGAGCGCACGACCCCGTCGGAGGGTGTTGCCGTGTGATCTGCGATCTTGAGCGACAGCTCGAAGTTGACACGGCCGAGCTCAACACCGTCCTCCACCACCTGGCGATGTGCCGTCAGGCAGCTGCCGCCGGTGCGTCCGGTAGCGTCGCTGCCGTGCTGCCAGCAGGCGTGTTGGACGACACGTGCGCCGATCTTGATGTCACCTCGTCAAACCAGCCTCTCCTCCTCAGCACCGAACAGGAGGTCGTTGATGCCCTCTACGCCAATCAAGAAGCTGACGCGGCGATCCTTCAACCCGACGGCCATCATAATCGGAACGAGAGTCAGCGCGAGCATCATCACGACCAACCACAGCAGCTTTATGATTACTTCTACTACGACTCGACGGCCGGTGAGGACGTCAGCAGCAAGCCGAACCTCGACATCAATGTCGATGGCATGCAGCATTTTGATTTCGATACCAACTATGATGCTGAACACAAGGTGGAGCTCACATCCGATCACCAAATGCCGATAGGGGTGGATGAGCACAACCAGATTGACGATAAGGAGTTTGAGATAAAGGCGGCACCATCACTCGTCGATGTGTTCGATATGCGGCAGGAGGAGCAAGTGCATACGGTGGACGTGAACACGGACATCGAGGTCAAGGAAATGGTCGATATGAACGCCGACATCGACATCAAGACAATGGTGGACGAGAACGGCAACATCGACGTTGTCAAGACAATGGTGGACGTGAATGTGGACCTCGACGTTGTCAAGACGGTGGTGGACGTGAACGGCTGCGACATTGGTGTAAAAGAGGAGCTGCCAGAGCTGGAAAATGGCAAGATCGTAGCAGGTGATGCGACTCAAATGGCCGAGTCGTCGCATTGCAGACTAGGGTTAGGTGTTTCTTCGTTCTAATTGTTCCGTCATCATCGTCCGTATGCGTATGAAGGACATATGCATTCGGAATTTTTTTGGAGATGATGTAGAGAATTTTGAAAATTCAGTCGAGTGTTCAAGGGAACAATTTTGATATCAGGATAGATTCTTTTTATACTTTTGCTAATAATAATATGGTACGGTGTGGATATCTGGCGTTGTAATTATTCTACCGCCAAATAATAATGAATGTATCTTGGTTCCATCACTTGTGAAAGAGCTGGTACCCTGGCGTTCATTATGCATGCAGGCATGCAGCATATAATTAAACGTGAGATGTAAGTAATAAAACCGTGGTGGGACGCTCCAAAATAATTGATGAAAAAAAGAGAGAAGGATGGAGATATGTTGAGCCAATGGGCTGCTTAGTCCTTTGCGCTAGGCTATATAGCTAGGGAATAAATTCAATTTGACTCTCTTAAATAGAGATACAGTCTTCTTCGTATCCCTCAACTACAATACTAGACATTACTACAGAAAGCATTTTTTTATACAGTCAAAACCCATTTTTTCATGCGGTTGGGCCACCCATTTGTCCGAAAGTGTCTACAAAAATCGGTATTTTTCATACGGGTACTTATATCAACCGCACGCGAAAATAAAAATCATGAAAAAAAATAATATTCCAACAATCCCATCTGTCACTGCTCGTCGTCATCGTCGTCTGACCGTTCCTCGTTGTCATCGCTGCTTGTCATCATCGCCAGCGCCGAGGGAACCATCGCCACGTGGGAGGGAGAGCCAAATCCGCCGTTGTTGTCGTGCCTCCCACCCATCACTCCTGCTCCCGCGCCCACCTTCGTCGCTCCCGCCGTCGCCATTGCTAGCCCGAGCCCGTCATCGGGAAGTGGGAGAGGTGGGAGAGAAAAGTGAATGGGGAGAGAGAGGAGATAAGGTTGTGGAAAAATGAAAGGTGAGAGAAAAGGTGAGGAGATAAGGATGAGACTTAAAAATTTTGAAGATGCTGACAGGGAAGAGAGAAGGAAGGTGAGACTTGTATCTTAAGCGACCGCATGCAAAAATACAGTTTTGCATGTGCCCCTTGAATCGATCCCGGGAAAATGATTTTTGCAGACGAGAGCAGTTATGACCCGCGTACAACCTAAGGAAGTCTCGAAAAAATTAATTCTCTAGTAGAGGGATATCTGGACCCTCCAAGTGTTAAAACCAATGCAATTTGACTCACTTAACTGTTTTAAGAATGGTTTTCGCTGATGTGGTATGTTGACTTGATCTATCTATGCCAATGTGACAGCCAGATATACATGTAAGTGAAAAAAAATTTAAAAATACGGGGCCTATTTGTCAGCCCCCTTCACCCCTCTCTATCTTTTTCCGAACAAATCCACGCTTTTGGCACCGGCAGCCTGGCCCTGGCATTGCAGCAGCCGGAGGAGGGGGAGCCGTTCGCCGTGGTGGCGTATGACGTGGACGGCGGGTGGACATTGACGGAAACGGCGACGAACCCGCCGGAAGGGGGTCAGCTTCCGAGGCGAGCTCCGCCGGACAACCCCGCGGCGGTGTGGCTGGTGAGCGCCATGGCGGCCACAGCCGCGACCGCGCCGCAGGACGGAAACGTGGCGAAGAGCAAGCGGACTCCATCGCAGAGCCTGCTTCTCCTCGTCGCCCCGATCTCACCGCCACACTGTAAACGCCGCCTAGCTCCTCCAGCTCGCCTGCCGCCGCCGCATGCCTAGGTCTCTCTAGAAGGCCGGTGGCGGCGGCGAGGAGGAGATATCATGCTCTTGCTGGCCTGGGTCGTCGACGGCATCACCGAACAGCTTAAGGCCGTCGCGGATTTCATCGAGGACGGGGAAGCAAATCCGGCGAGGTGGGCGATTGGTCATGGCGGCCCCGTCGTTGTGCCATGGCGGCCGAAAATGCCGTCCTCGCCGAGGCCGACGGACGCGCTGGCCGGGAGCATCGTTGCCGGCGGTAAAGAGGTGGACCTTGTCGCTGCCGTCGACGGAGTACCGGACGACGCGCGTCTCGGCGGAGTGGGCGTTGAGCGTGCGGAGCAGGCCCGACGACGACTGCTTGTCGGCGCGGAAGACGTGGACAGCGGCGGCGGGCCTCGCGCAGTAAACGGACAGCCGGCGGCAGGAAAGACGGCTGACGGCGACAGCGACGACATGCGCACACGCAGCAACACAGCAGAGATCAACGTAGCGGCAGCAAGGAGGAGATCGACGTAGTGGCAGACGGCCCACGGCGGTAGCGGCGAAGTGCACACACGCAGCAACATGGCGGAGACGACTCAATCAACCACTGATTATAGTAAAATTTATAGTTTGCAACTAACCCACCCGAGAGCAAAACTTGCATAAATATTTTTTTCGATATAGTTTACACATAAGCAGAGCGTTAATATAATATTGTGCGGTCTTCAGGATCGTCATCATCTGAACTGAACTGATGATGTGCAGTGCCTTGGTCTTTCATGGCATCGTCAGCGAAATTTAACATCGTTGGCGTGATCGATCAGTTTACGCCGCCGCCGTGCAATCAATCTGGACTGTGCTAGCTGCGTCGATCTCCTCCGTTGCACGTCGCCGCTGCCACCGTCGGTGGTCCGTTTCCTGCGCGCGTCGTCGTGTCGCCACTGCCGCCATCCGTTTCGTACGTGCGTGCGCATCGTTGTCGCCGGCCGAGGTTAGCGATGGCTGGTTAATTAGTTTTCGGAAGAAATTAATAATTGGTAATTGAACTATCAATTTGTATTTGATGATTATCCGATCCGGTTTTGAAAAAAAAAATCTCATATCACGTTGACGCCGAGGCTGAGTCTGTGATGAGTCAGCAGCTAACATATATTTAGATCTGAATCATCTGATCAAGGAGCCAGGAGCCAACCACTCTTTAGTGTACGGATCAATGGTCAACTATGCAAAGAATCTACTGATGTGTGCAGGCGTACGTGCAGCTCGTCAAGCTGTTTTACAAAACTCCAAGGCGCTGCTCGGCCGCTCGCCGCAGTATGCCGTCGATCATGACGTCCACGACGTCCTTCATGTCGTCGCTGAGCCCCTCCTTGTCTGCAGCGAAGTACACCAGCTTCGGTATCATCTCCACCACGTGATTCCTCATCTGTTGCACCTTCGCTTCCGGAATGGCCGCTAGAACGCCGTGAACGGTGACATTGCCGGCGCGCTGCTCGTCGCAGTCGATGAACACGGACCATTCTTCCTCCTGATTGTTGCCCACCGGCATGTACCACCCGTACTGTCAGTACGTGCTCCGCCGCCAGAAAAGCACCAGCACGGCGCCAGCAACCATGCAGTCGAACAGCGACCGTCGCGTGAAGTTGTCCCCCCGGGGCTGCAGGCAGAAGCGCGCGCCCAGGAACAGCTGTATGACGAGCTCGTTTTGCTTGATGCACCTGCCCTCGCCGCAGTCCAGCACGCAGCACGCGTCCCCGGCCGCCTGGCACTCCTCGAGCAGCAGCCCACGGAAATCCCCCTTGATTGCCGATCGCGGGGCGCCGGCGAAGGCGAAGAGCTTGGGGCGCGGGCGGGATGAGGTGTACCGCTGCCACGCGTTAACTTCGGCGGCGGTGTGCGGGTGGAAGCTGGTCGGGTAGGGGATGCCGACGTCCATGGCGTCCCAGGGGTTCGCGCTCGATGACCAGGCGGGTGATGTTGGCCAGCCCGGCCATGAGAAGGAAGCTTCCGTCTCACCCGCCGTCCGACGAGCGGCGAAAGTCCCAGGTGATGCGGCCGAGCGCGATGAAGTGGTCCCAGCCATTAGATCGCTTGTAGTACGGCTGCGCGTGGAGCCACAACAGCAGCACGAGACAGTCGCTATTGTGGTCGACGTCGTGACATGGAATATTTGTAAAACCGGGTCGGATGGCCGAAGATATAGGTTTTCATAGTTGGGGTATAGGATACCCGATTTTGTAATTGGATGGTCAAATATAAATTTTCATGATAGTTCGATAGTCAATCATAGACTTCTTAGTTTTCTGCCCTCTGTGACGTCCCCATATGCGACGATAGCCCCACCACGCTGCGTCAGCCAGGCATGTAGCAGATCGGCTGCGCATGTGGAGGAGGCACGCGGCGATGTCCGCTCCCGAGCTCCTTCGCCACTGTCGTCCTGCTGCTGCTAGCCGCCGCCCGCCGAGACCGACGAACGCGTAGGCCTGGAGCCGCGACAGAATGTCACCATTATCCTACCTGCAGTGGACCCCTGCCCCTTCCTTCAGCTGCGGTAGTGCAAGACCTGAGCTGCGTCGAGCATGAAGTGCTCGAAGAAAAGATAGTTGACAAGTAGTCTCACCCTTCTTTTATTTTTATCTCATCAGTGGATCCTACTTCTATTTTGTTACTGGGTTGTCATGTCAGCATAGGTGGACCAAGTCAACGTACCGCACGAGCAAAAACCACTCTTAAAATTGAGGAAGTTAAATTACATCGATTTTAATAGTTGAAAAATTCAAATATCGATTATTGCTGTTGATGAATATGAATCGGATTGAACATATGCAGCAACAGAGGCCTTTGGCCTTGTCCCAACTAGCGAGGAGCAACAGTAGTTGCTGCAGCATAGCAGCTCGGCAAGGTAGCAAGCAGTAACACCTATAGCGGCAATAATACCACATCCCCTTGCTAACTAGAATAGCACCGATTTATAAGTATTTTGGCCTGAGTACATTAGAGATCATGTTTTTTGCTCGAAGCGAGGAAGAAAGTTAGTGCACGCGTGATTTAACTAGATGAGTTGGGTTCTTGCTAGAGCAAAATTGAGAGTAGTGTTGGCTAGACGGGCCGCCCGGCACGGCCCGGCTTAGGCCCAACAAAGACGCGGCCTGATAAGGCACGGCCCGCCCGTGCCCACGAGCTATACCTACGGCCTAGGCACGGCCCAATAGGACTCGGGTCGTGTCGTGCCAGCCCGAAGGCACAACCAGCTCACCGTGCTCCTCCTTGGAATAAGTCTATTTTTTGCCTCTCTCATCTCTTTGAGCCCTGTATTTTTGGCTGGAATAAGTCTATTTGTCAGATCTCGTCACTTTGAGCCATGCCTTATATGGCTGAAATAAGTTTATTTTGTCTCCCTCATCTATTTTTGTCTTCCTGTTTATCAGACCGGGCAGTGTTGGGCTGGCACGTCGTGCCAAGGACAAGGCCTAAGCACGACCCAACGATTGAGCCGTGCCGTGCCAGTGCCGTGCTTTTTGGCACCGGCCCGTGCTGGCCCAGTGGGCTTGGCATGTTTGGCTAACTATAATTGAAAGATTAGGAATAGAAGAGAAGAAGGCCTCCCCAAGCAAAAGACACAAGATTTTTTCCTCATGTTTGGATCCAGGGATCATACTTTTCCTTGAGAGACTTTAAGGAGTGAGATCTCGTCACATTTGGATCCAAGGATCATACTCTTCCTTGAGAGGCTTCAAGGAGCGGGATCTCCTCACATTCGGATTCAAGGATCATACTCTTCCTTGAGAGACTACAAGGAGCGGGATCTTGATTGTGTTTATTTGCCTCACCATGAGAAAATTTTAGTCTCCAAGAAACCATCAAGGATTAGTAGGTTTTCTCCCAACCACCAAGATCCGATGAAACACCCACACCTTTCTTTGGAGAAGCTCACTCTATCAAGCAAAGTTTCATTGATTTGCCTCTTCCTTTGCGGAGGTCAGAAAAACCTTCGCAAACTTTCCCGGACTATCTATAAGGCTGAAAGCTTGCGGGCAACACCTAGGTGGCTATGAGGAAAACCTCCATGAGTAACAAGCTCAAGGACTTGGCCAACATCGATCCCAAGTGTTCAATCCAAACAATCCTAGCTCATATACTCTCTGGACCCAAACCCCTCTATAATGCCCTGATTTTTGGCATGTTAAAAACTATTTTAATAAAAACCCTAATTTTAAAATTTTGGATCTTTGTGTGCTATTATAGACCTAAGTGCCAGAGGTCTCAATTATTGTTCCTCCTTAAGATCCCAACAATCTCAAACCAAGAATTCCCATTTTAGCATAAGCCTCCGATCCAAAGTTTAAAATTTGAATTTCCCTTTATCCTTTTTGATTCTCCTATATCCAAAACCCATCAATATTTCCTTCTCTCAAATATCCAAAATCATCCACAAAATATCATTTTTCTCCCCTGGATCACTCTTCTTTGGCCTCCCTTAAACTCCTAAGTTGAAATCATAAATTTGAATTCAAATCCAAATCCAAAATCACCAAATGTCTCTCCAAACTTTCCCTATAAAATCTCAAAGGTTCATGTTCAAACGGGCCACCGTATAAAGTGTGTGTATCATGCGTTGTCGCTCGAGCCACGAGTTTGTGAAACTCCACCGCCCCGTCATGTCACCAGGCTAGCAAGCTTGTCGCCTTGTCCCTATCCTGCTACCATCTTCCTTTTTCTTCCCTCTAGCATCATCATGATGTCGCTACTTCGCCACTCTATCCTACTGCCTAGCACCGCTTGATGCCGCTCGGTCCCATCACGTCAGCCGCACCAGCCTCCTGGCTCACTGCACCATTGAAGTCAGCATCGCCCTTATCGACCCATCACATCACTGCCACCGCCCTACCCGTCTATCTTGCCCCGCTCCAGTCGGCACCATCATTGTGTGCCGCCCTCGCACCGCACAGCCACAGCGCCTTGACCAATGCAGCCTTGCCATGTTGAGAACCGTGATACCGCCTCTCTCCAGTGTCGTTTAGCACCGACCCCACCTATAAATAGGTGGAGGAATCCCTCTGCTCCATTCCACTTCCCCAAGCTCCCTCAAACCCCCAAAATCCACCACCTCCTCTTTTTCCCTCTCCTTTCCACCGTTCGACTGTTGACGATCGTTAAGTACCGATATCGACCGCCAACTATCATAATAAATAAATAGAGAACTAGTATTTCTTGCACGTATATCAATAATAAATAATGTAGTTCCACTCTACTTGAAGAACTAACATGTATGCAGAGAATAAACACCAAAGTGAAGGAGAAATGAGCTAGCATGCAAGGAAACACACCTCCAATGAATCACGTGCAAGCACAAGAATTGAGGAGCCCACAAGTTAACTTAAACCGACTTAAAGTGGGACCAAAGTACCCTCCACCGCCTTAGGGGCTTACCTGGCAGCCTCTGGTAAAAGGCGGTGGAGAAAGGTGGGGCCTAGGGTCAGGCCAAACTCCTGGTTCGGCCAAACCAATCATGGCCCACCTCATCTTCACCTTACACATGGACGATCCTGATGATCTCCCAGTGACGGTCACAAGGGGTTATCGACCTAAAACCGCCTTAATCAATTGTCATTGAAGCCTATTTAAGGAGCTCACTCTCTTTACTTAGAACACATACCTCAAGGAGCTATTCTCTCTACTCTACATTATATTATTTGTAGTATTAGTGGAAATAGGCTTAGAGTATCTTCGGTCATATAGTCTTTTCGGAGATTTCTGTATGTCTTTAGTAGTTTACTCTTCTTATAAGACTATAGTTGAATTAATATAATTATCTTATTTATATTCTTGTGTCCATAATTCATATATTGATTTAGTAATTATATGCTTTATGATTAGGATATACTTCATATATATGCTTCACTTGATTAGACTAGTTGATCTATGCTACGGTAATGGTCCAATGACCTTACTGGGTTGCACTAGTTCTTACTTGTCCATCCGTAGGGTGGGAGTCCCGGAGGAATTAGTGATATTATTTACTAGCATAAGCATGGTGCTTGGGTTAGATAAATTTCGTTAGATGCGGTATGGCCCATGAAAAGTGAGGTAGGCGGCAGGTGGTGGCAGCCCCGTTTGTTCTTTATATTTTTCCACATCTAGGTATGATGTAAGAGTGCGTAAATGTCATAACCACGCTGGCAGACCACATGGAGTGGTCTTTTGGTAATACCTGGGTGCCAAAAACTAAGTCCTAGCCTTGTAAGTATGTATGTGTTAAGTGTATACTGGACATTACTAGCATAGAAGTACATTTGTATCATAGTTCTTTTATGTTCTTTTCCCTATACATTAATATAGAGATGAATCTCCTATGTGTCACACTACCACATTATCATATTTATCCTAATCCTTGATTAGACTATGGTGAGTTAACTATAGGTTGATTAATGATGTATAAACTCTATCTTTACACCACTGTCTTTCCTGCGAAAATATAAATACGATACCCATGGGAATACTTATGGGTGAAATGCTACAGTGGTATCCATGCGCTTGTGGATTTATCTATGAACATAATAAATACCAACACCGACGTTGCCTATACCCATCCTCGCCACCAATCGAAGGTAGTGCTCACCGATGAGGAGGTCAACGAGATGATCTGTGAGGCCAACGACGATGGGTAGACCAACTATGAGGAGTTCGTAATTAAAATTCAGAATAAAAAAATAAAACAAGTAATTTGATTAAAATACACATTCAAAAATAAAATAAAATTTTCATTAATATTAGAAAAAAATAACAAGAGTCCAAATAGAATATAAAATATCAAGATTTCATATAATAGTGTAAGTTATAAATATCTGAAATTTGGAATAATGAAATAAGTGTTAAAAGAAGAGTACAGATACAATAAAAACAAGATTAAGTACAAATTTAGAATACCTAAAAAAGACAATTTAGAATAAAAACAAAAGAACAATTTGTTTTCAATACAAATACAAAACTAAAATCACTTAATCAGTAAATTAATAATAAAATAAATATTTTTAAAGAACTTTTCTATCTTTATTGATTCACATCCATAACAAAGTGCATGCATATGAATCAATTAAAGAGAGGGCTAGCAGGATGATACAAATAAAAGGCATTTATGAGCAATAAAAGTTTCTAGGGATTTCTCAAGAAAAGAGAGAGACAATGAACATTCAATTATAAACGGAAAATACATGACTTTAATTTTAATTTATTTTGTTAGAGCATGTCCAAGAGTTTTCCATATTTTTCTTCTCAAATTCTGTTATTTTGCAACTCCCCAAAAGATATTGGAAGAAAAAAAAGAGACAATCTCCAAGAGTTTTCCATAAATACTTTCCAAAAAATTAAATTTCGGCCCACAACCGTTTTTCTGTTATATCAGTTGAACGGGAAGAGGATCAGGAACACAGCCGCCGCCTTTTTTCTCTGTTTCCTGCGCCTCTTTTTCCTGCGCCAATTTTTTTCTCTGTTTCCTGCGCCTCTCCTGCACCTTGTTCTTCCTACGCATTGTTCCTTTGCCCTGGGACTGGTCAAGCGCCGAGCACTGTTGCAGCGATATCCAGTTTTGTCCTGCGTTGTTTTTTCCTTGCGCCAAACATATCGCGCAACTTTTCCTGTCGTCGCACTATTCCAGCGCTAGGCAATGTCCCGACGCCGCCGCACTGTTCCAGCGCCAAAAACTGTTCCTACAACAAGCAATTTTCCTGTGTCACGTTGATCCTAGGTCGTTGGTCGCCGCCGCTTGGAATCTTGCCATCACTTCTTCCAAATCACTCACAACAAGCCCTCCATGCTAGACGCCATGAGTGCTTCCAAATCACTTCTGCAGAGAGAGTTGGATGACTCATCATCAGATGACGATGATATTTTTGGTCTTCTCGACGGTTGCAATTGTCGAGACATATTCAAAACAAAAAGAAAGACATGGTGGTTTCGTCCCAGAGCACAAAGTTATTTATCGAGATCGACAAGGTGGGCACGAAAGGATGTTTCAAGATTACTTGGCTAAAGAGCCGACATACGGCCCAAATTTATTTCGCTGGCGGTTCATGTGCATTCACGTGTGATACGTATATAGTACGGTTGGTAAATGTTGTATGATTTATTCTTTTATGCAGTACAGGATGGCTAGAGAGCTTTTCCTACGCATAATGAATGATGTTGAATCACACGATGATTACTTTGTGAAAAAAGGAATGCGACAAATGTACTTGGATTAAGTTGCTACCAGAAAATCACCGCAACACATATGGGGTTCCAGTTGATGCAACGGATGAGTATGTTCGCATTGGCGAAAGTACCGCAATTGAGATCCTATATAGGTTCGTTGCTACAGTTGTTGACGTATTTGAAGATGAATACTTGCGATATCCTAACGATATCTATATAGTTCTTTTTTTCTCACTTCCTTTTTAATTAGTTAAGACTAATTAGTATGTATACCAGTGAGAATTCTAAAGAATGGTAGTTGACATAAGATGTAGAAATTTTGATAATTCTAGTTCTGTATAACATTATATGGTATGGCAACTGTGGAATTATTGTGGAATTATATGGTACTGCATTTGTTGATTTGCTCGCAAAATTAAAATAATATGTTCAATGTTCTCCAAAACAAATCTAATCAATGACACATTTATATACAATTTGTTTGCATCTATGCTTCTGAAGGAAAACAAGTGTTTGCATCTCTGCCCAAATTCACAAGTGTTTGCATCGCTTCTTCCAAGTAACAAGCACAGGCAAACCGCCAGCATTCGGCAGGACGCGTAGAGAGAGAAGAAGAGAACGAGGAGGGCGACGTGCTGACCTGTCGTGCAGAGACAAGATGGGGATACTCCGTGAGACTCCGGCAGGCGCATGCCCCGCCAAGCCCGGCTGGATGCGGGGTCGAGGGAGGGGAGGTGGGGTCGACCAACTGCACGCGTGCGCGTGGAGGCGGCGAGGTGGCGGCGACAGAGGCAGGCGGTGGGAGGTAGGAGAAGGGACAAGCCTGGCCGGACGCGGGGTCGAGGAAGGTGGAGGCGGGGTCGACCAACTGCACGCGTGCGTGTGAAGGCAGCGAGGCGGCGGCAGCGGAGGTGGGCGGGGGGAGGTAGGAGAAGGGCCAAGCTCAGCCGGACTCGGGGTGAAGGGAGTCGGAGGCGGGGTCGAGCAACTGCACGCATGCACGCGGAGTCGACGAGGCGGGGACGGTGGAGGTGGACGGTGGGAGGAAGGAGTAGATATCTTTGGCGATGTGGGAGGATGTGGCACTGTGGGGAAGAAGACTTGCGGCGTGGGAAGGAGGATTTGACGGTGCGGGAAGGAAGATTTGGCGGCGCAAGAAGGAACGACGCACGCTCGTCCAGAGCATGGATTTTTCCGTGCTCGTTTCTGGATTTTATCCAGAGCGTAAAGATAAGGAATAGATATGAAGAACTATTGGATACTATTTTTTTCTTTTTTCCCCAAATTCAAAGGATGGGAAAAAGATATAGGGCACTCTTGGAGATTCTCTTAAACCTCTTTCTGAAACAAACTAATATTTATGCCGGCGCGAATACGTGGGCCACCTTCCTATTTTTTAATAATTTCCTAAAATCTTCCATAGGTGTGCGAACTTGCTCTTTAATTTTGAAACTACAATTTGCTTCTAACAAATTAAATATATGGTGTTTTCTTTTCTATATGAATGTTTAGTTGTTCTTAATTTTGTAAACGATTGCCTAAAACCTTCTAAATTGGTTGATATGACTATCAATCTAAGATGCATATGACACAAAAATTATGTAGAGCAAAAAAAATTTCAGTCCTTGCTATCAAAATTGCCTCACGCAGGCACTCACATGATGTAGTGCCTACTGAAGGAAGGACGGATTAAAAGTTAGATATCATTACCCTTTTTCTCAGATATACTACCATTTCTGTTATTTTTTCTCTCCTCTAATTTAAAATTTTAAATGTTAAAAGACTAAACATAAACATATAAATAATCCATGTAACCATATGATTAACAGCTGATTATGAAACCCGTTACTATTTTCTAGAGATAGCAAGTGAGAGGATGCAGAATATTCCATATTTACAAGAAAAATAAGATATGTTATCAATTAATAAAGATATGATTACAACATTATATATACTGAATGATCTAAAGATATTTTGGCCATTAAGATTTTTAATCGATACCTAAATAGACTCAGATCGACACACATGTGATGCATTAATCAAACAATATTTGTAACTCGATCCGGTCGCAAAGGCCGGCCGG
Source organism: Oryza australiensis (assembly GCA_019925245.2). NCBI lineage: Eukaryota > Viridiplantae > Streptophyta > Magnoliopsida > Poales > Poaceae > Oryza > Oryza australiensis. The sequence continues at coordinate 973,424 of JAIFGZ020000195.1, read as the reverse complement.
CCGGTTCCGCTGCTGGCCTCAACAACGTACCTTTTTCCTGTAAAGAGAAATTAAAGGGATCTGATTAAAGTGGAGAGGAGATAGCCGATCATTGCTGCAGTGGAGGACTCTACTTTGAACCGAAAGGCCGTCCGAAATGAAGAGAAAGAAAAAGTTGGGAAAAATAATTAATTAGGAATAAATTGATTAGGAACATGGGATCTTCGCTGGGTGCCACGAGGCGCCCATCGATGTTCGCTATAGCTAATTAAGCATTATACTTAGAATAAAGTAGTGCAGCATATTAGACAACTCCTCACGTTTTCCTCGCACGAAGGCAACAGTTTAGTATCAAGCACACGCGTAGCATAAAGTACCAAAGTTAATTACTAGTACCTAATTGACAGGCCAATCGTGTGCAGCAGAATAGTATATGTTTCACTTGATAGACACGGATTAACTTTGCAAATAATCTGCACGGTTCACCAGCCGTCATGATCTTGGTATATTGGGCATATACAATGATGGCTTGAACTTTGCTTGTCACGAGTCAAATAAGGAACAGAAGAACCTAGGTAACAATTTTAAATTTACATGTCAGGTGAAGTTGTTTGCAAGCTTCCGATGCCCACCTGGATGGTCTGCATGCAACTGTAGACGCTGACAAGAGAGTAACAGCGTAGTAATCTACTACGCTAAACGCAACACGGTTCCATGTTGAATGCTTGAGTCGTTTGACTCGTGTAAAAACAAACTCCGCTCATGAAAACTCATCCGCTTTATGGTCGACTTCTATTTGGTTATCTCCCTCTTGTAAATTACTACCAGACAAATTTAATTTAAATTTAAAGGACAATATCTTTCTATTTTGCCGATATGCAATATTAGGTTTGCCCTGTTTTTTTAAAGAAATGAAGTTAGTGGACCCGAGATAATTGAGCTAAACATGTAGAAAAAATTTAATTTGTTGATTAACTCTTTACTCTTGGTGATTTTGCCACGGCCAAATAATACCCTCGAGTCCTTTTTGCCTTGCCCATTCCCTGCCCCTAAACCTAGCTACCTTGGCAGAAGCTTGGCCAGGCGGTGGGGAGGAGGTGATGGCGGCTCAGCGACGGTAGTAGCCTGGCCGGGAGGAGTTGCTTGACTTTCTGATTTGGATTTGCTTGACTTTATGATGTTTGGAGCTTTGCTATATGAAATATGACTTTTGCTAGTTGTGTAAAAAAGTGTCAAAATTGTTTCCAAATTCTGTCATTTTTTGTTCAAAGTATGTCCAAAATTTATCAAATTTGTGGCAAAATTACATCAAATTTGGAAACAAAATTTTGTTGATACTCTATAAAAATTGTAATGTTTGTAAAAGTTTGTCAAAATTGCAAGATGCATGTACAAAATGAGGGTAAATACACAGTTGATGAAAAAATAGAGGCAACGTGCAAAAGCAAGTAAGGGTATGAATGTCATTTTGTCAAAGATTTAACATCGTTAATTTGTCCATTCAAAGTAGAGAAATTTCAATATTTGCCATCGAATTGGTAGGCCTTTAAGGAATTGTCACTCAATTGGTAAGCCTTTCAGATTTAATCACTGGGAGTGCAAATTGTTTCATTGCGTGCCACTCCTGTCAAATAAAGCACATCTTCGGTCTCCTTCCATCTGCGCCGTTGCTAGCGCCGCCGCCATTGTTGAGTGCTTAGGGAGAAAACGGTTCACGCACCTCCACCGGTCCACCTCGTCGAGCTGTCGGCCGCCCCGTTTGCCACGCATGATGCCGGCCCCCTGTGCCCTCGGCCTTGTTGACTTCGTCCGCCTCGACCTCGCTCTGGCCTCATCATCCTTTGGCCAGGGAACTGTAGGGTTGAGAGACGGATGACACAAGGAGAGTAGTTTGCGGCGGCGTCTTCGTCTTCAAGTTTGCCACCCCAAGAAGGATGGCGCCGTCGACGAGGTGACCCTCGCTGGAGCTGCTGGCGAGTGCGAGGTAGGCAAACAGACAGAATCATCTTTAGGGAAGAAGATGGATGGCGCCGTCGACGAGGCGACCCTCACCGAAGCCACCGGCGAGTGTGAGGAAGTAGGGAAGATGAACGGATTCGTCGTTGGGGAAGAACACAGATGGATTCGACTTGGGAAAAAAACAGGCGGATTGGCACGAAATGAAGAAATTCACGTTCCCAGTGATAAAATCTAAAAGGCTTACGAATCAAGTGGTAATTCCTTAACGGCCTACCAATTTAATGGCAAATATTAAAATTTCTCTCCAAAGTATGAGCAAAACTTGGCTTAGTTTTTAAAAACAAGAAAAATGAAAACCTTCAAAAAAGCAAAATTAATAGTGATCATCAAAGTAGAGGTAAAAACGAAGTTGTCCCTAAATTTTGAAGTACTAAACAAATCTAATCAGTCGAGTTCAATTGCTTACTAAATCCAACAATACCTAATTAGATATTCAAAATGGTCAAAGGCTCTTCAACTCAGAGTCAAAACTCAAAACTAGTAATACTCCATCAAACCAGGTACATAATGCCGACATGTCGCTTATCAAGTGAAGTAATTTTTTCTTCAAGACCCTGATCCAGTTCATTAACTCCCTAGGCGATGCAAGGAGATTTCGAGCATATGAAGCCGCTTGCCAAGCCTTGCACGCTACTATCCCCTTGCACTTACACTCACGGCTGTACACACACGCACATGAATCTTCCTCTGCTGCTGGTGCACGGTAGCCGCAGCTTTGCTCTGCCCCCCTGATAAAAAATACTAACAGAAAGCGGTGGCCAGCTTGCCGCTACGAGCCACGCGATGCCAACCGTGGACGACGCGGCGTCGCGCGCGCGACGACGCGGGGACGCAGCAATCTGCCGCCTTTCTTCTCCTGGCGTTCTCACCGGACAGACAACCACAACAAGCTGTGCAGCACGAGGCAGAGTGTCACCCCAGCTGCCTATATAACCATGTGCTCAGCTCACCTGTGCTAGCCACCCATCCATCTCACGCCTTCCTCCGATTCACCGAACAGATCGAGCTTGAGAGAGCAACGAGTGAGGTGCGTTCTTGGATTGGATCATCGTCTTTGGCTGTGGAGATGTTGTCGTGGCTCAGCTCCGGGGTGGCGTGGTTCGTGTTCCTGAACGTCATCGTCGGCGCCATCGTCGTCATGTCGTGGCTGGGGCAGGGCGCGGGCACGACGGCGCCGTCGTCCGCGCGGCGGAGGCTGGCGCGCACCGCGTCGGTCGTTGTGATGGAGAGGCTCAGGTCCGTCGCCAACTTCCCCTTCCAGTACCTCTCCGGCGACTACAGCGTCACGCCACTTCACGTCCACTGCGACGTCTCGTCGGGGTCGGATTACTTCTACTACCCGCGAGAGGCAGAGGAGGAGGCCGTCGCGCAGGCAAGCAGGGTGGTGTTGCAGACCGAGGCGGCGCCGTTCAGGCCGGAGCCTCCGGCGCCAGTGGGAGAGATCGTGCCGGCGACGACGCCGTCCATGGCACCAGCGAACTCGCCTGTGGCCGCCGCAACAGCGGCGGCGTCGTCGATCAAGAACGAGGAAGCAGAGGAAGAGGAGTCCATCAGCTTGGACGAGGCGTACGCGCTGGCCCAGCAGGCGCAGGCGCGCGCGCCGCGTTCCGCACCAGATAACGCCAAGCAGCGGCGGGAGCGAGCAGAGGAGGTGGAAGGGAAGGCGGAGGTGAACGCGCGGGCCGAGCGGTTCATCCAGCAGTTCAGGGAGGACCTCAAGTTGCAGCGCATCAACTCTATCATCAACTACACCAACGCGCTGCGCCGTCGCGGCGCCGGCGGCGTTGCAGCGATGGCGCCGGCGCCGGCACAGTAGCCGCCTGCGTTTCGTTGCGGCTCCACTTCCACGATCCTGTCGTGGTTTCGCTTTAGTTAGATAGGGAATTTGTTTGTTCATTGAGATGGATCAACGCTAGAACACACAACAATTTTGGATTGTTTACTTACTTGTAGTACCTACAAGCTACAACAAAATTTGTGATTCGAATGCTGGAACATGTCTCGTAGTTCAAGATCAGACGCGTTTGGTCCTCCACTGCACTGCACTTGCGGATGAAATGCGGTTGGTGACGCAGTTTGCGATCCGTCCAAAGGATTTTCGATCTTGGATCTAGGCTCGTTGAGCTGCTTTTATTTGTGATTGCGAGATCGGATGGATAGAAGATGGCGTCGATCGAGCCGAAAATTAATCGGTTCTTGTGCCAGCAGGGATGTCAGGTTGTGCGGCTGTGCCATACTAGCAGTAGTGGAAAGAGATGGCGAAAAGTGTCAAGATGTCAGTACTGCGAGAAGTGTTGAGTTGGCAATTCAATTCTTAAGCAGATTCGCTAAATAACTGCCGAACAGAAACTGTGGGCAAATATTTGCAAATTGCAACATTACCGATTTGTCAGGCATTTTGTGCTTTCATACGCCATGCCCACTTGTCCAAACTTGGTTTCGGCAATATAATTTCTAGGGTCGCCGTCAAGATCGTGAAGCACGATAGGTTAGAAGGAAAAGAAGATTTAGACAGGTTCAGGCCCTCCCGTGAGGTAATACCCTACTCCTGTTTCGGTGGATTCGAGCCGCCAAGTGTCTTTATTGATCTCGTGATCTAAGGCTGAAAGCTAAAAGTTGATCTCCTATCGAAATTATCTGATATCCCTCAAGGGACGCCCCTTACCCCCCTTATATAGTTCTGGGAGGCGGGTTTACAGATCGAAAATCCTATCTTACTCTAAGTCGGTTTTCCCAATCTTACCAAACCGTGACTATAGGCCGATTGTCTTATCTCTATCGGCAATCGTAACACCCAAGTCATGTTTGGTTTACAGATATAGCAGGCGCAATCTATCCCTACCTCCAGTCGGATAAGCTTGCCATGTAGATACCCGATTGCCATAATCTCCACAATAGCCCCCGAGTCCTTTTCAGTCGACGAGACAGCTCAGCTTCAAACCAAAACAGTACACGACCAAAAATCTCTTTGGCCGAGTGCTTCTGGCGCCGAGTGATTCCATCATCTCAGCCTGAATCTTCCCGAGTGGCTCCAAAGACTGTGAAGGGCTGGAAAATATCTAAAAAATTCTCAAAAATAAATATCTAGGTGCATCTCCTGATGCACCTAATTAGATGTAGCCCCCGACTATGTGGTTAGTCAAAAACAGACTAAGCATATAGTCAAGGACTATAAAAAATTATTCTCATATGAATACTTAGCTCATGCTAAAGCAATTATATAAATCTCATTACCCGGCAAGCTCATACTCATCCGAGTGAATTTGTCCGAGTCATCTCAGAATAAATAATTCAACCAACCCTCATGGGTAGAAAAGCACTCGGCAAGCTCATACTTATCCGAATGGGTCTGCCCGAGTCATCTCGGAACAAATATTTTAATCGTCCCTCATGGGAAAACGAGTTTTTCAATCATATGAAAAACATGACCAAGCTATTAAATAGCTCTCGCCATAATACATGTCTTTAATCTATAAAGATCTTCACAAAGGTAGAAAAATAGCATTGCCATAATTTAGTCAAATGCTAAAAAACCAAACAGCCCTTGTCATCAAGGCAGCTATAAAAAGCTTAACTGTTGGTCACCTTTCAAGTTGCATCGTGCCAGCTGAAGGGTTACGCGGAAGCTACGCTAGCCGAAAACAAAATTTCTACCGCGCAAACCAGGAACACTTGCAAGTAAGGGCCGATAGATCGTTACCGATTAAAGTAGAGTGCAGCGGAATAGCCAATCGGGCAATCCGATCCGAACAAGCAGCCTATTCCCGGAGACACCGATTCGCCAATCAGCCGATTCGAGTCGTCCGGCCGCGTTCTCACGCCTCGCTCTGATGCGCCCGACCGCAGCCGATCAAGAGCGCGCAACGTAGCAGCGCCTCTACCGGTATCCACACGTCCGGGGACGAACGCCGTACACCCGTGTGCTAGCACGCGATGCAAGGCTAGGGTTTGGCTCGAAAGTGGGGAGGGTTTCCGTGGAGATTGATCTCGGCGACTTCGTTGCACGTGATGCAATTGACGCCTCACGCCCTCTCCACCCCTCCCTCCTTTATATAGAGTTGGCCGACCGGGACTAGTGGCCGATTAGGACTCTATTTTGAATCGGATCTCATCCGTATCTCATAGAGTTGGCCGCCCCACACGTCGTAAGCCCATAGGACTCTATCCGATCGGATCCCTATCCGATCGAGCCGTATCCGAGTCCAACTCGAATATCTATTCTATCCCCTTAAGCGTGCGACCACGTAGGTTCAGGTATACTCGGTTTCGGCTATAGTCTAACTTAGCCGATCGTCGGCTCGAGTCCAACTCACCGACTGTCAATAGCGGCGCCTAGCAGCACATATTGACACCATAGTATACAAGAATATAATATCGGCTCGAACCGTAATGTGTACACAAATCCCTTTGCCTCACGATACCGCTTAAGCTATAGGCAAGATGTGTGCCATCCCTTCAATAGCTTAACCATTCACTCGAACCGTATTGGATTATCCGTCCGTTGATTGACTCCTCAATCAACTTAGCATGGCCATGCATTTCCATAATCCATTACCTCGAGGGGCCCGAGATATCTCTCCAAAGGAGGGGCAAATTCCATCTTGATCACTCACATCCCACTCCATGTTTCATAGCAAACCCAAAAACTACCTTTATAACTATCCATACGGAATAGCGTTTGGTAGTCCCAAAGTAGGCTACTACACATGTTGGAATCCATGGTGATCTCGGTCTAAGGACTTTGTACCAACACTACCCGAGACCAACTAATGGCACATTAATTCCCGTAGTGTCTCATGGTGGGTCTATCCAACAATGTGTTCTCTAACACATATGTCCATGTTTATTGATTTGGTATCTCCATACCCATGATCTACGAGACATGATCATCAATCAATAAACATGCCGATCTTAGAATCATATTTGTTCCAACAATATGACATATGATCGAGGATCGTTTAGAAATAGATTCATACATATCGAGTCTCATAAATAAGTCACATACTTATTGATCAATACAAGATGTCTATTTCATGGAACCGAATAACACTTTATTCATTTATACATAAACATTGACGTGATATCCAACATCTCCATGTTGCCTCTAGTGCATATCACTAACAATCTCCCACTTGCACTAGAGTCAATCATGTAAGTATCTAATACCCATTGCTCTTGTGTGCGCCTCATGCTTCGGCCGAGGGAGAGGTTTTGTCGCGGATCGGCTATGTTGAGATCCGTGTGCACTTTGCATATCTTGACATCACCTCGTCCACAATCTCGCGGATGAGATGATATCGCCGAAGTATGTGTTTGGACTTCGATGTGACCTCGGCTCCTTGGCTTGCGCAATGGCTCCACTATTGTCACAATAGAGAGACATTGGACCGTCGTACTAGTCATCACACCAAGCTCGAAACGAATTTCTTGATCCAAACAGCCTCCTTTGCAGCTTCCGGCAAAGAATGTACTCGGCCTCCGTTGTAGAATCAGCAACGAGTATCCTGCTTGGAACTCTTCCACCGATCGCGCCTCCGTTCAGGCGAACACGAACCCGCATTGCGATCTATAATCATCCTTGTCCGTTTGGAAGCTAGCATCGGTGTAACCACTTACAACGAGCTCTTCTTCACCTCCATAGACTAGGAACATATCCTTAGTTCTTCTCAAGTACTTAAGGATATTCTTTACTGCAGTCCAGTGACCTTCACCGGATCTCGACTGTATCCGCTCGTAGCACTCAAAGCGTACGAGACATCCGGGCGTGTACAAAGCATGGCATACATGATGGATCCAATTGCCGAAGCATATGGAACCATACCCATCTTATTCCGCTCATCATGTGTCCGAGGACACCGATTCTTGCTAAGATTGATGCCATGTGACATAGGCAAGAAACCTTTCTTGGAATCATGCATGTTGAACCTTTTCAACACCTTGTCAATGTATGTACTTTGGCTTAATCCAATTAGCCTCTTGGATCTATCTCTATAGATCCGAATGCCCAATATATATGTTTGCTCCCCTAAGTCTTTCATGGAAAAACTATTTTTCAATGAAGACTTGACGGATTCAAGCATAGGGATATCATTTCCAATCGTAATATGTCATCCACATATAAGATTAGAAATACAATTGCGCTCCCACTCGACCTTTTTGTAAACACAGGCCTCTTCTTCATTTTTGATGAAACCAAACCCTTTGATTACTTCATCAAAACGAATATTCCAACTCCGAGATGCTTGCTTCAATCCATAAATGGATTTCGTAGCTTGCATATCTTTCCAGCGATTCTCGATCGACAAAACCCCGAGGTTGTATCATGTATACATCCTCGCTTAGGTTTCCATTCAGGAAAGCCGTTTTGACATCCATCTCGCCATATCTCATAATCAAAATATGCAGCAATCGCTAGCATAATCCGAATAGATTTAAGCATTGCGACGGGCGAGAAGGTTTCATCATAATCAACTCCTTGAATCTGTTTAAAACCTTTCGCCACCAATCGCGCCTTATAGATGTGAACATTTCCATCCATATCGGCCTTTTTCTTAAAAACCCATTTACACTCAATGGTTTTGACACCATCGGTGGATCAACCAAGTTCCAAACTTGATTGTCGTACATGGATTCTATTTCGGATTTCATGGCTCCAAGCCACTTGTTGGAATCGGGTCCCACCATCGCTTCCTCATAGGTCTTAGGTTCATTGTTGTCCAACAACAATATATCACGTTGTTCCGCACTGTGTACTGCCGGTGCACGACGTGATCTTTCGTCTCCGTGGGCGGTGTATCTACAACCGGTGGCGCAACACTTTGCACCTCCTGTTGTGGTTCCGTGGTCGCCGAAACATTTTCTCGGTGTTTCTTGAACTTCTTCAAGATGCACCCGCTCCCACTAACCCTTCTTGAAAGAAACTCTTTCTCTAAGAAGACACCGTGTCGGGCGACAAACACTTTGCCTTGTTCCCGATTATAAAAGTAATATCCCTTAGTTTCCTTAGGATATCCCACAAAGAAGCACTTGTCGATTTGGGTGTGAGCTTGTCGATCAAACGTTTTACATAAGCTTCGCATCCCCATATTTTGAGAAAAGACAAACTAGGGGTTGCCCTGTCCATATCTCATATGGTGTCTTTTCAACCGACTTAGATGGAACTCTATTTAGTGTGAGCGCAATGTGTTCAAGAGCATATCCCCGGAAAGATAACGGAAGATCACTTTGGCTCATCATCGACCGCACCATGTCCAACAAGGTGCGATTTCTCCGTTCGGACACTCCGTTCCATTGTGGAGTTCTGGCGGAGTTAACTGTGGAACAATTCCACAATCTTTCGAGATGATTACCAAACTCTTGGCTCAAGTATTCCCTCCACGATCGATCGTAGAAACTTGATTGTTTTCCCTAAATGATTCGTACTTCATTCGGAATTCTTTGAACTTTTCAAAGGATTCGGACTTATGCCTCATCAAGTAGATATAACCATATCTACTAAAGTCATCGGTAAAGGTAATGAAGTACGATAACCACCTCCGCCGTCGAGCTCATTGGTCCACATACATCGGTATGTACGAGTGCCAACAAGTCACTTGCTCTTTCACTGTGTCCCGTGAAAGGTGCCTTTGTCATCTTACCAAGTAAACAAGACTCACATGTCTCAAATGATTCAAAATCAAAAGAGTGAAGCAATCCATCCTTATGGAGCTTCTCCATGCGTTTCTTATTTATATGGCCTAAGCGACAATGTCGGATAAACGTGGGGTTTATATCATTAGAGAGTTGTCTTTCGTATTAATGTTATAGATGGGAGACGCTTCAAGATTCAAAACGTATAATCCATTCACCAATGGAGCATGAAAATAGAACATATCTCTCGAGATATATTGAACAACCATTGTTCATTGATCTAAAATCATATCCTTCCGCTTGCAAACATGAAGCGGAAATAACGTTTGACATAGTGTTGGAACACAATAACAATTATTCAATTCCAAAACTAATCCCGAAGGTAGATGAAGTGGTACTTGTGCCGACAGAATGTAGCAACGCTTGCTCCATTGCCGACGCGCAGTTCACCTCGCCCCTTCTCAATCCTCTACTTCTTCTCATTCCCGCAACGATTTGCAAATATGAGCTACGATCCGGTATCAAATACCCAAGAGTCGTAGGTGAAGTAGCAAGATTAATGTCTATAACATTAATACCCGAAGCGAAGTCGTACTTTGCTTCTTCTTGAGATCCTCCATGTACTTCTTGCAGTTCCTTTTCCGTGGCTCGTCTCCTTGCGGTAGAAGCAAACGGCATCGATGCCGCCGACCCCTTCTTGCCCTTCTTTGCATTAGAGGCACTCGCGATCTCATCGGGAGTTAACTTTCTCTTGGTGCAAAGTTTCTTGACAGTGGTTTGCGCTTAGCCTTCGCATCATCATCACATGATGACCGTTTTTCGGATACTCTCCTCACTGTCTTTAGCATCCCATGCAATTCAGCCAAGGTCCTATCCATATTGTTCATGTGATAATTTAATATGAATGGCTCGAAGCTCGGAGGGAGCGACCGGAGAATCACATCGGTAGCCAACTCTTGGCTAAGGGAAAACCCAGCTTTTCCGGACTCTCAATGTAGCCAATCATCTTTATCACATGCGGACGACGGGATTCCCTCGGCAAGCTCTGCACGCAAACAAGGACTTTGAGGTGTTGAACCTCTCGGCCCGAGCTTGGTTCTCAAACATGTCACGCAGTCCCGAATAATAGTGTGAGCATCGCGCTCTCATATTGCTTCGAAGCTCGGGGACATTGTAGCAAGCATGAGACACTTATATCTAGGGCATCATTAGTGTGCTTCTCATAAGCCCTCCGTGCGCTTGCGGTGGCATTAGTTGGCAAATCCTCGGGATAGGGTACTTCAAGAACGTACTCCTTACGCTCTTGCTTGAGAACAATTCTCAAGTTGCGATACCAATCCATAAAGTTTGTTCCATTTAATTTTTCCTTTTCGAGAATAGATCGCAAATTAAAGGTACGGGTGTAGTATTAGCCGCCATTTATTCTACAACGAGAAAAGCAAAGTTTAGCACAATGTTTATGCTATGTCTATTGTTAAACAATTTAACATTAGACTCCCATTACGTATTTTCCACCTTCCCTCTAGGTTACGTATTGGGTCAAGATCCACATGTTAATTAATTTTCTAGTGAGCTTTGGCATCACCGCTAGAAAATTAGTAACATCGGTAAGCAACACCTTGCTAATCACATCTCTATGTGACTCTTGTTGTTGGTGTGGCATCTCCATGCCCCGGCGCCAACCTATGCCCCAAGGCCCAAAACTGTTTTGATAGCCTTGTTAAGTAAACCAAATGCTCCTGCATGTATATGTCCGACATATACCCCCTCGTGTTATGATAGAGAATGACACTCTGCTTTGGCACCCACCATTGACGAGCATAACGGTGACGGGTGCAACATTTGGAAGGGCATCATTACTACTTAATTTTGAGAGGGATGCTATCCTATCAAACAAACATATCACATATGAAATCAAGAAGAATAGCATATAATGAAATAGTATGGCCCCCTTCACATGGTGATCTCCATCTCCATGTCGGCGGCGAGGATCTCCATCTTCGGCACCATATTCCAAGTGTCGAATGCTTGATATCTTCAAACTAAGCTACTACTATAGAAGCTCTAATTGAAGATTACATCGACTCGCAGTCGTGAAAGAATATTACAAACATTGCACGTATGAAAGAATATTACAGGGATTGCACGTATGAAAGAATATTACATGCATCACATGCATCTCATACATCTCATACATACAATAGGGCCATACCATCTCAAAGCATTCTCTCGCAAAAACAAGTTAGGCGTAGAAACGTTTTCTACCTATCGCGAGCTACGGCATCGAGACGACCTATAAGGGGGTACGCACACGGCGACCTCGCGGGCTTCCAGGGCAGCGCCGGACACACACGAAATTCATAGATCCAATCTATGAAATCGCTTATGGAAACCATATCGGCATAATCATATTATGCCGTCCCGATACACTATCAAGGGAGATGGTTTGCGTAGGCGCGAGGCAGCAACAAAGTCGGACTACGAGATAGCTTCGGTATAATCACATTATACCGTTCCGATACACTATCAAGGAACGCTATCTCGAACCCAACTCAAACCGAGTTATTTGGAAATTGCTTCGACGTAATCACATTACACCGTTCCGATACACTATCAAGGAACGCAATTACCATTAACTCTCCTCAACGAGATCCCGTTAAACCGATTGATCTAATCAACCCGTGCGCAAAACTTGTTCCGGATCCAATCTAAAACCCGAACTAAGCAAGATTAGCTCGATACCACCGAAGGGTTACGCGGAAGCTACGCTAGCCGAAAACAAAATTTCTACCGCGCAAACCAGAACACTTGCAAGTAAGGGCCGATAGATCGTTACCGATTAAAGTAGAGTGCAGCGGAATAGCCAATCGGGGCAATCCGATCCGAACAGTGTAGCCTATTCCGGAGACAGCCGATTCGCCAATCAGCCCGATTCGAGTCGTCCGGCGCGTTCTCACGCCTCGCTCCGATGCGCCCGACCGCAGGCCGATCAAGAGCGCGCAACGTAGCGGCGCCTCTACCGGTATCCACACGTCCGGGGACGAACGCCGTACACCCGTGTGCTAGCACGCGATGCAAGGCTAGGGTTTGGCTCGAAAGTGGGAGGGTTTCCGTGGAGATTGATCTCGGCGACTTCGTTGCACGTGATGCAATTGACGTCTCACGCTCTCCACCCCTCCCTCCTTTATATAGAGTTGGCCGACGGGACTAGTGGCCGATTAGGACTCTATTTTGAATCGGATCTCATCCGTATCTCATAGAGTTGGCCGCCCCACACGTCGTAAGCCCATAGGACTCTATCCGATCGGATCCCTATCCGATCGAGCCGTATCCGAGTCCAACTCGAATATCTATTCTATCCCCTTAAGCGTGCGACCACGTAGGTTCAGGTATACTCGGTTTCGGCTATAGTCTAACTTAGCCGATCGTCGGCTCGAGTCCAACTCGGCCGACTCAATAGCGGCGCCTAGCAGCACATATTGACACCATAGTATACAAGAATATAATATCGGCTCGAACCTGTAATGTGTACACAAATCCCTTTGCCTCACGATACCGGTTAAGCTATAGGCAAGATGTGTGCCATCCCTTCAATAGCTTAACCATTCACTCGAACCGTATTGGATTATCCGTCCGTTGATTGACTCCTCAATCAACTTAGCATGGCCATGCATTTCCATAATCCATTACCTCGAGGGGCCCAGAGATATCTCTCCAAAGGAGGGGCAAATTCCATCTTGATCACTCACATCCCACTCCATGTTTCATAGCAAACCCGAAAACTACCTTTATAACTATCCAGTTACGGAATAGCGTTTGGTAGTCCCAAAGTAGGCTACTACACATGTTGGAATCCATGGTGATCTCGGGTCTAAGGACTTTGTACCAACACTACCGAGACCAACTAATGGCACATTAATTCCCGTAGTGTCTCATGGTGGGTCTATCCAACAATGTGTTCTCTAACACATATGTCCATGTTTATTGATTTGGTATCTCCATACCCATGATCTACGAGACATGATCATCAATCAATAAACATGCCGATCTTAGAATCATATTTGTTCCAACAATATGACATATGATCAGGGATCGTTTAGAAATAGATTCATACATATCGAGTCTCATAAATAAGTCACGTACTTATTGATCAATACAAGATGTCTATTTCATGGAACTGAATAACACTTTATTCATTTATACATAAACATTGACGTGATATCCAACATCTCCATGTTGCCTCTAGTGCATATCACTAACACCAGCTTCTCATGAAGTCAAGCAAACCGCGGTATGAAAGTATTTCCAAAGGTATAGGACATTCGGACACACGCATATTGCCAAAGCAAATCTGCTTAAGCTCATCCGCTTAAGTCCCTAAGGACACGTGTCGGGCCACACCTTAACTGGGCCGCAGATTCTCTCATGGGCTCAGCCCAATCACGAGAAAACCTAGCGCAACCCTCAAATCTTTCTATAAAGGCTCGAGGTCGTCCCCGCCTCTTCGTCTTCCAAAAATTCCTCTTTTCACAAGACTTGTTCACCGGTTCCTGCGAAGAACCCTAGACTCGCGCGCATCCAAATCCATTCATCCAGGAGCTCGCTTCCGCCACAAACCGCTTCCGCGACCAATCTCCCAAGACCCCCTGCTTAAATCTCCATCCTTTCCGACCAGATCCACTTCCCATCCAAACCACACTCATGGCGGAGGAAAAGAGAATCCCTTTTGACCAATGGGCCACATCGGATGTGAGGGAATCTACCCTCAAGGAGATAGTGAAGCACGGCGTGCTTCCCCCCAAGGAGATCGTGGGCTGGCGTCCGGCGGCGGTGAAGATTTCCCGACCCCGAACACCGGTGAGCTCATTGTTTTCACCTCTTTCTTCTATTGCGGGTTCAGCCTTCCCACCTCCGAGTTCTTTCGGGGGCTTTTGGATTATTACGGGCTTCAACTCTACCATCTGAACCCCAACTCCATGCTTCACATCGCTCTTTTCATTCATGTATGTGAAGCATTCCTTGGCATCCTCCACCACTTCCAACTCTTCCGCCGCATGTTTTACCTCAAACCACATCCGAATAAGGACCACCCATGCGTCGTTGGCGGGGTGGGTTTCCAACTCCGCGGATCTCTCCGCAAGGAGTACTTTTCTCTTCCCTTAAAATCTTCCAATAAGGGATGGCATGCAGGCTGGTTCTATATTAGCAATCTCGAACCCAGCCTGCCAGCCTTTGTCGGGCTTCCCCCTGTACCCAGGCAAACTTGGAGCACTGTTCCAGTGGCTCAAGATTGGGACGAGGCCAACAAACTGCTTGCAAAGATCCTAGCAATGAAGCAGAAGGGTCTTCACGGCGAGCAAATCACTCGGCACTTCATCCGGTGCCGACTGGCTCCAATTAAAGAGCGATCAAAGCCGGCCTTCGAATACGAAGGCGGGAAGGACCCCAATCGGAAAGATCAAGATCCACTCAGTTACAAGATCCTGAAGATCCGGATGTACAAGATCTTCTCGATTGGAATTGCAGTCGAGCGCGCCCTCATACTGCCAGTTCTTCCCTTCAGCATCCATCGGCCTCCTCCTCCGGTAAGTCGACTGACTTCTTCGTATTGTCTTGTAACCTTGATGTCTTGTCTCTTAGTATTGTGCGAACTTCTCTTGCAGGAAAATGTTTCTGTTACTTCAAAACCGTACAAGGTGCCTCATGATGACGTGCCGGATCGCCCTGCCAAGAAGCCGCCGACTGGCGGGATAGAAATCCAAAGCGATCCAGTTGGGAAGCGGGCGGCCCCGAGTGGGGACACCAACAAGCGGGCGAGCAAGAGGAGGCTCGTTATTGACGGTCGGATGACGACATCCCGCTCCTCCGTCGAGACGCCCCTCCAAAGCCATCACCAAAAGCGGCACCAAAGATCCGCCGTCGTCGGTATGCTTCATGATCAAGTCCGGTCTTTTTGTTGAAAATTCCCTTTGTCTTCATTCATTTGCATCCGTTGTTGCGGAGGCCCCAGGGACATAGATCCTGCCGGGAAGGGTGAGGGGCACTCTCCAGTGCTGCTCTGAGGCATCCAAGCTGCGGAGCCAAGACCCGGGGCCCGCTTCCAGCGAGAGTGCCCGGCAAAAACCCTCGCCTCTCAAGAAGGATGTCCCGAGGAAGGAGCCCCCGACCGCCGGTCGGGACGTCCCGACCAGGAGCGTCGGCGGCAGGGAAACCACAAGGCTGCGGCTCGGTCGGCCCGATTGAGGATCGGTCGGCAAAAAGCCGAAGAAAGAGGCCGCCAGTAGCTGCTCCACTCGAGAACGGCAGGCTGGACCGTAGGTCTTGAATCGAGTCTTGTATTTACTCCTAGTTTGAATCTTTCATGTCTTCATTTGTTCTTCCTATCTGCCAGCCACAGTGGAGGAAATCCCCAGGTTACAGTCTTCTGAAACATGGGTTCCTCCGATCAAGATCGAGTGGCGAGACTCGGAAGGCCGAGAGCGGGGCATCGTCTTGGACAGGCAAGCCGAAAGCGAAGAAAGGGATGCCCTTGTCAACGGCCTAAATGAAGCGACTCGGCTACTCAATGTAAGCCTAGATCTTCTCTTTGTCTTGTATCATCATTTTTCTTCGGTCAATCAATCCTTGGATTTTGCGTGCGAAGAATCTTTGCCGCTCCATGGCCAAGTCGGAGGCGCCGGAGAAGCGGTCCCGCACTTAAACTCCCGGAGGATATCCGGATGAAGCGAAGACCACTCGGGGAGGAGGCCGCGTCGAGGAGGCAGCCCTAAGGAGGGAGATAGCGGAGCTCCGGGAGGAGAACCTCGATCTCCGAGGATCAGTCGGGAGTAAGCTCATCTCTCCGAGTTTCTTTATGATTCTCATGTTGATCCCGATTGCTGATGACCTTCTTTGCTTGTAGAGAATTCGTCGGAGGTCCACTCGCTCCGAGTCAGTGGAGCGGTCGGCCTTGACAAGGCCGAATTGGAGGCCGAGTTTGAAGGTAGGCTTCTTCGAAGTAACACTCTTTGTGCTGTGTTATTTCCGAGTGCTCTGCGTGATCAGATTCTTTTGGCAGCTTACAAAGTCAAGACCCGAGCTCAATACGACGTGCTTCTTGAGTGGGTCAAACGAGCCGGAGAGGTCCGGGAAGAGGTTGCCAACGCGGCTGCACCAATCTTGCTGTCCTTGTTTCACCAAGGGGTCGGGGCCAGTTCGCTAGAGCTACTGGAAATCTTTGACAAGCTGCGGAGGGCCCTTGACCAATATCTAGCGAACATCACCGAAGCCGCCAACATGGGGGCTGGTCTGGTTCTTGCATAGACCAAGTCTCTCTACCCCCGAGTGGATATCAACTCGGTCGGAGAGGGCTTTGCTGACGGGACCACGGATGAGCAGGCCTTGTACATGCTGAGTGAACCGCAGGAGTCGGCGAAGAAGATTTTCGTCGATGTAGTGAATAACTTTCGGATTTGATTTATCTTACGAACATTGTCTTGTAAATGTCGTGTGATCGTGATGCTCTAATGCAGAACTTATGATATATTTAGTTTATTTATGTTAATGCCTTGATCCGAGTTTTTGTGTGAAATTTCTTAAGTAATTTTCGTCTGACTGTCACCAAGCCTAGGCTCGATTGGGTCATCAGAAAACTCTCAGTCCTTAAACACTGAACTCGAATCAAGGAACATTAAACAATGATAAACCAAATCATGCACAGAAGTTGATGAGGAGAACTTATGCTTTATTGACATATGTACAGCCCCCGACTGCTAACTCAAGGAGTCATCTTGCTTGAGGTTGGCAGTCAAGAAAGACATGAAACTTTAGTCAAATTAAGCATAAAATCATCGAAGATGCTCGATGTTCCAGGAATTCTCCACCATAGATCCGTCTTCACGCTTTAGTCGGTATGCACCGGCCGAGTCACCTCAGCGATTATGTATGGTCCTTCCCATAAGGGGGATATCTTGTGACGGTCTTTGGTGGTTTGAATCTTGCGTAGAACCAAGTCGCCAACGATGAAAGCTCGTGCTCGAACGTTGCAACTGTGGTATCGTTTGAGCCCTTGAAGATATTTGGCCGACTGGATGAGGGCTGCCTCACGGGCCTCTTCCAATCGGGTGAGGTCGTCCACTCGGTCGGGGTCGTAGCGTTCATCGTTGAAGCTGTGGACTCGGAGGATTCATACTCCATCTCGTTTGGCAACATGGCTTCTGCGTCGTAGACCAAAAAGAAGGGAGTTTGGCCGGTAGCCCGACTGGGTGTGGTCCGCAGAGACCATAGGACCGAGGGAAGCTCTTGGACCCACTTGCCTGCGTAAGGGATTAGACGATCGAACACGCGGGCCTTGATGCCTTGAAGGACCATGCCGTTGGCCCGTTCGACTTGTCCATTGCTTTTGGGATGGGCAGCGATGCATAGCAAATCTTGATTCCGAAGTCTTCACGAGAATTCCTTGAAGATGCCTCCCGTGAATTGAGTCCCATTGTCGGTTATGATTACGTTTGGGGCGCCGAAGCGGTGCACGATATTGAGGAAGAAATCCCGTGCCTTGTCGCGGTAATTGTGGCGACCGGCTTGGCTTCAATCCACTTTGAGAACTTGTCAATTGCGACGAAGAGGTGTGTAAATCCTCCCGGAGCTTTCTTGAAGGGGCCAACCATGTCCAAGCCCCATACTGCGAACGGCCAGGATAGTGGGATTGTTTGAAGCTCTGGGCGGGACATGGCTCGTCGGGCGAAAAATTGGCAGCCTTCACGAGTCCGTACGACTTTGTCCGCGTCGGAGACCGCGGTAAGACAAGAAAACCTTGTCGTAAGCTTTGCCCACCGAGTGCGTGCTTTGCCGCGTGGCTTCCGCATATGCCCGAGTGGATGTCTTGGAGTAGTGCCTCCCTTCCTCGGGTGTGATGCATCTCATTAGGATTCCGGAGGGGCTTCTCTTGTATAAGTCGGAGTCAACCATGACATATGCTTGGCAACGACGTCAGACATGCTCTGCCACGTCCCGGTCTTCTGGCAGCTCTTGCTGAGTTAAGAATTTGATGAGTGGCGTCCTCCGGTCGGCATCGATCATGGCGACTTCGTTTGCGGCTTGTTCGTTGGAAGTTGTCTTTGCCGTGATGGTTGGCTCATAGAGGTGCTCGACAAAAACATCTGTTGGGGCAGCTTCGCGCTTGGACCCGAACTGTGCCAACTCATCGGGCTTCGTTGTTATGTCTCAAGACATGTGAGAGTTCGAGCCCGTCAATTTTGTCTTCAAGTTTGCGGACCTCTTGTCGGTAGGCCTCCATGGTGTCGTTTAGACAGGACCAGTCCTTCATTACTTGGTTGACGACCAGCTGGGAGTCGCCTTTCACGATGAGCCGACGTATTCCGAGTGAAACTGCGAGGCGTAGTCCATGTAGCAGGGCTTCGTACTCGGCAACGTTGTGTGAGGCGGAGAAGTGGAGGTGAAGGACGTATCTTAGCCTTTCCCCAGTCGGGGAGATCAGCACAACTCCTGCTCCCAAGCCGGTGATCCTCTTGGATCCGTCGAAGTGCATGGTCCAGTGTTGGAGGTCTTCCCGAGGTATGTTCTCTTGTTGCTCAGTCCACTCGGCCAGGAAATCCGCCAGGGCTTGTGATTTTATGGACGTCCTCGCCTTAAAAGTCAAGTCCAATGGCATCAGCTCTAAGGCCCACTTAGCGATGCGCCCAGTCGCCTCCCGGTTGTGGATGACATCGCCGAGTGGAAAGGAAGTGACGACGGTGACCGAGTGACCCTGAAAATAGTGTGCCAATTTCCTCGCGGTTATCAAAACACCATAGAGCAATTTTTGTACCTGAGGGTAGCGAATTTTGGCTCCTGCCAACACTTCGCTAACAAAATAGATCGGCCTCTGAATCTTCGAGCCGTCCTTCTTCTTCGCGCTCGACCACGAGGACCGTCGACCACTTGGTGAGTGGCTGAAACGCGTGACGCGGCAGAGGTTCTGGGGCGAGGCGAGGCCGGGACGGGCGGCGTTGTAAGGAACTCTTTGAAATCTTCAAAGGCCTTGTTGGCTTCCGCGGTCCACTGGAAGTCGTCTGTTTTCTTTAGCAGTCTGAAGAAGGGCATGCCTTGTTCGTCGAGTCAAGAGATGAAACGGCTTAACGCCGCCATGCGCAGCAGTGAGCTTACGGACGTCCTTACGGTTACTCGGGGCTTCATGCTCAAGATAGCGTTGATCTTCTCTGGATTAGCTTCAATGCCGCGATGTGACACTATGAAGCCGAGCAGTTTGCCTGATGGAACGCCGAAAGTGCACTTCTCCGGGTTCAACTTCATTCTGAAGGCCCAGATGTTTGCAAAGGTTTCTTCTAGGTCGGCGATCGGTCTTCTTTCTGCTTGGTCTTGATGACAACGTCGTCGACATAAGCTTCTACATTCTTGCCGATCTGCGTGCGGAAGCATCTCGAATCATGCGTTGGTATGTGGCGCCGCGTTCTTGCCGAAAGGCATGGTGATGTAGCAGTAGGCTCCAAACGGCGTGATGAACGATGTCTTCGAGCGGTGGATTCTTTCAAGCGATCGGTGATAGCCCGAGTAACAATCCAAGAAACTCGGGAGTTGGCGGCGGTGTTGAGTCTACGACTTGGTCAATGTGAGGCAGCCGAATGGATATTTGGGACGAGCTTTGTTGAGGTTGTTATAGTCAACGCACATGCGCCATTGCCTCGTCTTCTTGCGGACCGGGGCCAGGTTGGCTAACCGGTCGGGATGAAGGACTTCTTTGATGAAGCCGGCACCAAGAGCTTTGCGAGCTCTTCCTTGATAGCGTCTTTTCGGTCTGCGCGAATCTGCGTAATCGTTGTTTTATCGGTTTGGCGTCATCTTTGACGTGCAAAGAGTGCTCGATCACCTCCCTAGGAATTCCAGGCATATCAGATGGTTTCCAAGCAAAAACATCTTTATTATTTTGAAGGAAGGTGACGAGCGTGCTTTCCTATTTGGGATCTAGTTCGCGCCGATTACAGGCGGTTTTCGAGGATCCGACGGATCAAGGGAGATCTTCTTGGTCTTGGCGTCGCCGGAGCCCGATTTGGCTATCTTCTTGCGGGGACTTCGCCCTCTGCCGAAGTCGATGCAGCCAATCGGACTTCTTGCTGGTCGCGCAATCTCTCGCGAGATTGGGCCATGTCGCAGCTCTCCTTATCGTAGGTGAAGGCTTGCTTCACATCGCTGCGAAGAGTGATGACGCCGTTGGGACCCGGCATCTTCATGCAGAGGTAGGTGTAATGTGGGATCGCCATAAATTTGGCAAGCGCAGGCCTTCCGATGATGGCATGGTATGTTGTTTCGAAGTCGGCCACCTCAAAAGTGACGTTCTCCGTTCGAAAGTTCTCTCGAGCCCCGAAGGTGACAGGGAGGGAGATGTGCCCGAGTGGTGTAGATGATAGCCCCGGGATGACTCCGTGAAAGGGGGCTGAGCTTGCCTTCAATTCGGCCCTCGGGATCTGCATATCATCCATGGTCTTGGCGAACAGGATGTTGAGGGCGTTGCCCCCATCGATGAGGACGCGCTTGAGCCTGATGTTGCGGACCACGGGATCCAGGACGAGTGGATAGCGCCCCGGGTGAACCACTCGGTCAGGGTGATCCGAGCGGTCAAAAGTGATGGCCACTTCCGACCATCGCAGGTACTGAGGGACTTCGGGTTGAGCCGCGTTGACCTCTCGGTCGGTTAGCTTCTGTTTTCTCTTGGATTCATAGGCTAGTGGCCCTCCGAAGATGTGATTGAGCTCTCCCACAGGGTCTTGGAAAGGTTCGGCATTCTCAGCCGTGTTGTTTTTCTTGGCGCCCGATGGACCAGCCTCATCAGTCGGCTTCTTGTTGAGCTGCGCCGCGTACTGCTCGGCGAACTGTTTGTAGATGAAGCAGTCCTTAGCCGCGTGCTTATGATTGGGATGATGAGTGCATTGGGCGTTCACTCGGCGAAGCTCCCGAGTGAAGGCCGGCACTCCGTCGTCGCCGCTATCGGGTGATCCCCTCCGATCTTCCGGGTGCGTTGGTCTCGCTCCCGGTAGCGGCGATCGAGGACTTCCCGTAGATCACTCGACAGGGTCTTTGGTTGGCTGGTTGGGTAGCTGGAGCTGTTGTTGCGGCGGACGCGGTGGTGGACGGGTGGACGTCCATGTCGTTTGTCGCGGGAGTCGGCTGTTTGCTCCTTGTACTTCTGTGTGGACTCGCAGCGTGGGCCTCTTGGCCTTGTCGTCGACCGATCTGGCTCGGGCCTCTTGTAGTCTCCTGACTTTAGAGGCGGGAGTCGGCTTTTGTCGGGCGTTTCAGCCACGAACTCAGTCGGCCTTCGTGCCGAGGTGGTGGGATGGCCGTTGGCTGTGGCCGCGACGATGGTCTTGATCTTGTCAAGTATTGGAGTCACGTCAGCGGGTGCCGTCTCCATGACGGTGTCCAGGAGTGTGAGCGCGGCAACAGCGTTCTGCTGTGGCGTCTGGCAGATGTTGGCGTTGCAGACCCGCGTTTGAAGAATGGCCTCCTGAGCGGACCATCCAGCTGCGCGTAGATCTTGCTTTCTTTTGTGAGCCTCTTCCCTGCGTTTCTTCTCCTCTTCGGCCGTCTTGCGCTCTGCTCGATCTTGGCTCGCTCTTCCTCTGCAAGCCTTCGGGCCATGGGTGAGTCGGACTCGTCAGGCTCGACCATGGGACATCAAGCACTTCGCCTCGTAGTCCTTGTGGCAGTCGGAGTCGTCGGCTTTGTCTGAGGGGATGCCATAGAGGTCGTCAAAGCCGGCGGAGCTGAGGTATTCGTTGAGCTCGGAAGATGAGCATGAGCCGAATGACGGGAGGATGACGGCGACCTCCCTCGATCCTGGGTAGCCCGGGTCTGGATCGTTCCAGTCCGAGTCAGAGCTTGGGGATGCGGGCTCTTCCGAGTGGGTCAATCTCGACTCGGGGGAGAGGAGTTTGCTGTAGATCTCGGCGGCGTTTGGTAACCCAAACGGCACCGAGAGGTCTTCTTCTGAGTAGATCGTCTCCGTCGGGGAGACGAGAAGATCGGTGCAGATTTCGACGGTGTTCGGCAATCCGAACGGTGCCGAGTGAAGTCCTTCGTTGGAGCGAGCAGATTGCATCTTGATCTTGAGGATGTCGTCGAAGATCTCGGCGCTATTGGGAAGCCCGAACGGCGCCGGGTGGGTCTTTCCTTCCGACTAGTTTGAATCCGAGTCGAAGGAGGAGTCGTCGAAGAAGTTGGCGGCGAAGTCGCCGAATCCTGAAGGAGATCCCATCACGCTTGTCGGCGAGATTGTTGAAGAAGTCTCGACGCACGGCCCCCTACCTTGCGCGCCAACTGTCGAAACTTGGTTTCGGCAATATAATTTCTGGGGTCGCAGTCAAGATCGCCAAGCACGATGGGTTAGAAGGAAAAGAAGATTTAGACAGGTGCAGGCCCTCTCGTGAGGTAATACCCTACTCCTGTTTCGGTGGATTCGATCCGCCGAGTGTCTTTATTGCTCTCGTGATCTAAGGCTGAAAGCTAAAAGTTGATCTCCTATCGAAATTATCTGATATCCCTCAAGGGACGCCCCTTACCCCCCTTATATAGTCCTGGGAGGCGGGTTTACAGATCGGAAACCCTATCTTACTCTAAGTCGGTTTCCCCAATCTTACCAAACCGTGACTATAGGTCGATTGCCTTATCTCTATCGGCAATCGTAACACCCAAGTCATGTTTGGTTTATAGATATGGCATGCACAATCTATCCCTACCTCCAGTCGGATAAGCTTGCCATGTAGATACCCGATTGCCATAATCTCCACACCACTGCTCCTACATGGCGAGGCATAGGCTCGCCACGGAGGAGCCAAACCCTGTTTCGAGGATGATCCGTGCCCCTGTGAGGGAACGTGTCGGGTCACCGTATTGGATGAGGCCATATCGCCGCGACGTGCCCCAACCCCCAACACTGCCCGAGCGGCGACGGCCGAGGAAGCGACGGCGAGGAGGAAACGACAGCAGAGGGGAGAGGATATGAACTATATAGAAAGGGATTAGAGGTGAGAGGGTGAAAAGAGAGTAAATGAGTGGCTGCCATGAAGATTCATAGGATGTTTTTCCATAGTTCATATTCGTCCAAAACATATTTGATTATAAGAGACATTGAAAGGGCTGACATACAAATTATTAGGTATTGAAAGAAAAACACATTAAAGCAGTTTCTATTGTCGTCGGTGTTTTTAACCACCGACTAGTAAATCTCTAGTGATTCATACGTCCGGCTCGTATGGTGTGCAAAGAGAACACGAAGGTGTTTACTGTTTCGGCAGAATGCCCCTACGTTCAGTAATGAGCTGCTCGTGTTACTTGTACTAAGTTTGTAGTAGAGGGTTATAAACGGGTGGGTCTGTTGTGCTATGTCTTTGTCCCCTGTCCCTATGTTCTCCTCCTTCGTCCCCTTTTATAGCCCAAGGGGAGGAGGGAGTTACACGAGAGAGAAAGAGGGAGAAGAGAAAACATGCATCTAGCATGGAGTCGTCTCCTTTCGCTTTGACGCGGGACCTACGGGCCCTGTAGATGAAGACGCGGATGACTCTACCCGTGCTTCTGTTCCGCTGCTGTAGCCACGCGCGGGCGTGGCTCGCCGGTCGTGATTCCCTATTTCATTCGGGCGAGTGACGTAGGGGCGGACGCCCACGTCGGGCACTGTACATGGATTAGGCAGCATGGTGGCCGCCTGTCCGGTACTGTAGGCGTCGTTACCCTTCGGTACGGCCGGTTGCAGGCGAGAGTCAACTCCATTCCTACTCCCGTCCCGTTGTTAGAGATTGGTTCGTAGGTGCTTCTTTCCCACGCCCGTAGTGGTTGGGAGATAGCACGGGTCATATCCTGGGCCCCACATCCTTGGGAAAGGCAGGACCTGTTTCCTTGGTCTCGAGAGAGTAGGAGTCTGTTCTCCTGGGGTCGGGTGAGACGAAGCTCGTTCCCTTGGGGCCAGGCGAGACGGAGCTCGTTCCCCTGGGGCCGGGCGAGGCGAAGTCCGTCTCCCTAGGGTCTGGCAAGGCGGAGCCCGTACCTCTGGGGTCGGGTGAAGTGGAGTCCGTCCCCGTGGGGTCGGGTGAGACGGAGCCTGTACTTTCGGGGCCGGGCGAGATGGAGTCCGTCCCCCTGGGGTCGGGCGAGACAGAGCCCGTACCCCCTGGAGCCGGATTGAGGCGTAACCTTCTCTCCTAAGGTTAGGCGAGGCGAAGCTCATTCCTCGGGGGTAGGCTAGGTTGGGGATCATTTGCTCAAGCATTCGAGTGCCTTAGTCTTCACGACCCATAATTTTCTCCTGCTGGATATCCCTATTATTGATTCCCGACAATTGTCTCAATGAGTGGCTCATATATGATTCCCACGTGACATATGAGACGGTTGCTGTATTGTCATGCTCTTAGAGCAAGGTCAATTGTATAGTCAGTAGTTAGCTAAAAACATCCCTGTCAGCATTTGACTTAAGTTCAAAAGATGTAGTGCGTACATTAGCTATTAGATCATCTATACACATATTTGTATTTATTTTTCTTTTATCATCTTCTTTGCATCTTTCTTCTTGTCTACTTGTTTAGTAGGAGTAGGCTGCTTGGACCAAGCAGGTGCTGCTTCCCGCACCTTGAAGAGCATGTGTAGTTGGCGACTATTAGTCGCACAATAATTCTCTCCACTTATTTCTTTGCCAAGTCATCACTACTTTTGTCGATGTGAACGCACTATCATCGTGTTGATGGTAAAAATATCACACACTGGCCTAAAAAGTCTGCTTAACTCTAGTATAGGTCCAAATATTGCTTTTAAGGTTCGTAGGACGTGTCAATTGATTTGATCCTACAACCAACAAGAAACAAAGAAAGATAGTCCGCAAATGATAGCTGATCAACTAGTGCGATGATGTATCGTTCGATATTGAGCCAATGTTGTATGCATAGAATCGACCAAGGAAAATTAGATCTAATCGATCGGCTATAGATATTCATAATATATAATCTAAGCCTCAAAATACGTTTAAACCAAGTGATTGGGATAGATCGATAACGTACCGAGACAGTATAAATCACTTATGTCTAAAAATACTTTAAGAAAAGATTATACATATTTATAGCATAGCCGATGTCACAGATCTAATGCGTATCGGCTAGTACTCCGATACCACTTTATACTAAGATATCACTATAGATTAAATACATTAAACAAGAATCGATCAAGTGTTAAGATATTCTAACAGATCGATAACAAGCCTAATATATTTTCTCACAGTAAGATCTTAATATAAAGGGCAGATTTAGCATATCAAGTAAACATATAATAAATAAGACAGCTAAAACAGATAGATCGAAAACTCTGATACTATCTCTAATAGCACTCATAAAACATGATAGATATTATGATTCTAAATATTACTTAGTATGTCAGATTCAACCGATGCAACACTAAGTATAAGAAGAAGCATAAGATCTAAAAAAATATATGAAAACCTTTCGAGATGGTGGATACACTATATAGTCTAAATCGACAATGATATCTAACCCTATTCGCTATTATCCAGTAATAGAGGCTAACCGATTAGGGTTAGACAACAATATCGATCTAGATTATATAGCATACATGATACTAGACGATTTATGTAAACAAGATTAGAGTGTCGTAAAAATGGAAGCACTAATCCCGAGAATGCAACCGCCATACAAGCTTTACCTCTCGTCGGAGATCGATCCCGATGCAGCCCAACTTGAAAGAAAGAACTTGTCGAAGTAATTAAAAGGAAAAAGGTGACGATGCGTCGAAGTTATATTGAATTGATTGTTGTTTAATTACATGGGCGTAGGTCGTATTTATACCCAGATACAAGATATGTCATTGTCAGACATAATTCCTATCTTTATTATAATTCAAATTACAGATAAGTCCCTTAGACGGACTCTTACCGACATAATCTATAAGGGAACTATTTAAAATAACCTAATTAATAGATACAATTGCCTTTCTTGAACTCTATCCGTCTATGATAATCCTCATTAAGCACTTCAAACGAATCCGAAGATGGTTTCAATGTTACTTTACCGGAATCGGCTACATCAGCTTATCTTGTCTGATTCGGTATCGGCGGACGAACACCTTAGCATATTCGATCATCAGCCAACGAACTCTCTAACCGATTCGGTGCATGGTGGCACACACTGTTTATGAGCATCCGGATTTTCTCTAAATCGACTTCGGCCGTAACTTCAAATCCGATGCATGATTTGTCAAATTTGATGGTTACCACGTTGATAAACATATTTATTTTTGTCTGCTGTTATTTAACCTTGCGACGTTAATGAACTCCAATGGTAGTGGTGGCGACATCACTGAGGACTAGACAACTTAGACCAGTAAGAGCAGGTGCTGTGCTGCTTCCCACGTCTAGAAGAGCATGTGTAGCTGGTGATTATTTAGTCACGCTATTTCTCTCCACTTATTTCTCTGCCACCTCGTCACTTTTTCTAGTATGAACGTACTATCATCGGTTAAGCTATTTTTATTTTACATGCTTGTGACGTTAATGAACTTCAATGGTGATGGTGGCGACATTATTGAATAATATAAACACAAAAAAATGACAAACTATGTCCCAAAATCCTGTCAGTTTACTTCATTTCAAAAAGCCAGAAAAGAGGACCATCAAGAAATTTATTTCATGCGCACTGCACTGCATAACCCTTGTGTCGAGGGAAATTTAATTATTTGTCACTGTTAAATTTAGCAATTATTCAAATAATTTTTTAGATTTACACTTATTTTTTTACTTATAAGATGTAGCTTCTTAACTATTTATTATTTTTCACATGTCTTGTCAATGTGACAACCCAAGGTGAAAAAGGGATATGGACCCGTTGATCGGTGTCTCTCCCTTTCTTTTGGTATGCCACATAAATAAAAGTAATAAATAATTAAGAAGCTGTTTCTAATGAAAAGTAAAAAAGTAAATACAAATCAGAAACATATTTGGATAATTATCGAACGTAACAGATAATTAAATTTCCCTCGTCCTAAACCTCACAAAACTCCTAAACCATCGGGAAGAGAGGAAGTGATGAGGAAGGAGGCCGCGGTCCCAAATGTCTCGGCTCCTCCCCGGTCGCTCCCTGTGCTCCGCAGCCGCCGCCCACCTCCACGAGCTCGCCTCCCTCCTCGCCGCCGGCCGCTTCCACGCCTCCGTCGACCTCGCGAAGTCTCTCCTCCTCACTGCGCAGCCGCCCGCCGCCTCCGTACCCGACCTCTACCACGCCCTCGCCGCCAGCGCCGCCGCCGCTGCCACCGCCTCGCCGACCTCCTCTTTCCTCTGCGACGCCGCCTCCGCCCTTGTGGTAGCATCCGCGCGGCTCCGCCTCCCCGACGGCGCGCTCCGGCTTCTGTCCGACCTCGCCGACGAAGCCCGCGCGCCGCTGCCGTCCCTCTCCTCCTGCAACCTCCTCCTCGAGACCCTCCTCTCGCTCGGCCGCCACGCCGACGTGCGCCGCGCGTTTGGGATCCTCGCCGCCGCCGCCTCCCCCGGAGCGCGCCCGGACACCTTCGCGTGGAACAAGGCCGTCCAGGCTTGCGTGGCGGCGGGGGACCTCGATGAGGCCGTCGGGGTGCTCCGGCGGATGGGCCGCGACGGCGCGCCGCCGCCCAACGCGTTCTCGTACAACGTGGTCATTGCGGGGATGTGGAGGGCGGGGAGGGGTGGTGACGCCGTTGAGGTGTTCGATGAAATGGCGGAGAGGGCCGTGCTGCCGAATCATATCACGTACAATACGATGATTGATGGGCACATCAACGGCGGGGACCTGGAGGCTGGTTTCAGGCTGCGGGATCAGATGGTGCATCATGGCTTGAAGCTGAATGTGATCACGTACAATGTGCTCCTGTCCGGTCTGTGCCATGCTGGCAGGATGGGAGAAACGTCGGCCTTGTTGGATGAAATGGCATCACAAAAGATGATGCCTGATGGCTTTACATATAGCGTTTTATTTGATGGTCTCTCAAGAAACGGAGACTCGAAGGCAATGCTTTCATTGGTTGGAAAATCTGTGAAGAATGGAGTGAAGATTGGAGATTACACTTGTAGTATCTTGTTGAATGGCCTATGCAAAAATGGCAAAGTTTCAATCGCTGAACAGGTTCTTCAGGAACTGGTAAATGCAGGATTAGTCCCAACAAGGGTGATATATAACACTTTAATCAATGGATATTGCCAGACTGGAGAGCTTGAAGGGGCCTTCTCGACCTTTCGGCAGATGAAGTCGCAGCATATCAAGCCAGATCACATTACCTACAATGCATTAATCAATGGTTTGTGTAAGGCTGAAAGAATCACCAATGCACAAGATCTGTTAATGGAGATGGAGGACAATGGAGTGAATCCAACTGTGGAAACTTTCAATACGCTGATTGATGCTTATGGAAGGACTAGGCAACTCGAGAAATGTTTCATTGTTCTTTCTGAAATGCAAGAGAAAGGGCTAAAACCAAATGTTGTCTCCTATGGTTCAATTGTCAATGCTTTTTGTAAGAATGGAAAAATCCCAGAAGCTGTAGCTATATTGGATGATATGTTTCATAAAAATGTTTTACCAAATGCCCAGGTGTACAATGCTATCATAGATGCATATATAGAGCATGGTTCCAATGATCAGGCTTTTATTTTAGTTGAGAAGATGAAGAGTAGTGGAATATCTCCAAGTATAGTGACCTACAATTTGCTTATAAAAGGCCTTTGCAACCAGTCGCAGATATCTGAAGCTGAGGAAATGATTAACAGCTTAAGTAATCACAGGTTGATACCTGATGCTGTCAGCTATAATACTTTAATATCAGCATGCTGTTACAGAGGCAATATTGATAAAGCCTTGGATTTTCAGCAAGAAATGCATAAGTATTGCATTAAACCTACGGTGAGAACATACCATCTACTTATTAGCGCATTAGGTGGTGCAGGGAGATTAAATGAAATGGAAGATCTGTATCAGCAAACAATGCAAAAGAATGTTGTTCCCAGTAATGCAATATATAATATCATGGTTGAGGCCTACTCAAAATATGGAAATGAAATTAAGGCAGAAGCTCTGAGGAAGCAAATGTCACAGAAAAGGAACAACCATGATGACGCACGATAAAATAACAGTGAGATGAATAGCTGTATAGCAAGTCCAACATGAAACTTTTGATGTTGATCATAATGAGCCAATGTTAGTGGATTGGTTTGATTGTTTGCCTTATCTTTGTGAACCATTGAAGCATTGAATTGTCGAATACCATATTTTATTTTTTGTCCAACAAATCCAAAATGGAGCTAGAATAGCAGATATGGTGTTGACTAAATCATCCGAGCAACATGAAAGCTGATGATACACATAATGGATGTCAATGGATAGAAAAGTGGGGCAGGTAATTGTAAGTTATATTTCTGCAATTTTCCTTTTGATGAACTGCTTTCATTTTTCATGTGTAATTACCTTTGTAAAATGGCATGTTGCAGAGGTTGGAAATTGTAGATATAAGCGGGTTGCTGTCAAGAGAATATTTGTGTGCATGAAGGTAATGCATCATCTCACTGTTTATCCTCCTGGCTGGTTTATCTTTAAATGCAAAGGCAATGAAAAAGAATCATTGTTTGCCCCTGTAGTGTCTGTGATTATGATCTCTCTCTCTCTCTACTTCTGAATCAGTTATACTAAAATTAGAATTCATTTATTCATTACCTGTTACTCTGTTAGCATTGTGCTTCATCTGAATTTGGCTACGAGATTATTCTCAAACTGAACAGACTTCCGATGTTTTTGATTAATTTCAGATTTCCAGTTTATTTTGTTTATGGTGATGTAAGCATATTTTCAAAAAAGAATTTTGGCTGCCCAGAGAGCTGGGCGGGGATTGTTACTATTTCTAGGGGCTGATATTCATTGTTTTGCTAACTGGTAAATATTAATCTCCATTTGTTACCTTTGTCATGGACATTGCATATTAAGTTGTGGTGGTATGGTGTCGTTGCGTTAAACTGGGATGCTTATGTACTAGTTCTCTCCTCCTGTGATATTTATTTCTGAGAATCCTTTGATTAGGCTTTCAATCGACAACATTTATCCACGCTGCTAATATTATCATGGTCTATTAGCACTTGTTCGCTGTTCGCTCTTCCAAAAGTTAAATGATTGCAAGGAAACTCAATAACTGATATTATGTTGTTTTGTTCATGGGCAGTTTGTGGCACATGTTCTAGGGTAGGGGCAGTCATGACATAGTCATCATAAATTACAACATGAATAGTGGTCATGAAGGGTCACTGAGGTCAGACTCACGCACCGCATGACGAATCAGGAAAAGAAGATTCTTCAGAGATTGCGAGATTATTAGAATTAATGTTCAAAAACTGCCAGGCGTTAATACGTGACAAGAAGTACAAGAAGTACCTCTCTCTATTGCCCTACATTACATGCAAGACGTACAATGTCCTTGGATAGCCCTAATCCAAGTATCAATCACCTGAATCTCTATTGCGGGAAGTAATTACTAACTCTATTCAATGGTACAAGTATAATTTAGTTTTTATTTTTTTTCTAAACTTGTTTTACAAAATAGACTTGCACTTCAACTTGATTATGAGTTGGGAATAATGATGGTGTAGAACATAAATATAGAATATTACATTATTAGTTATTTCTGCATCCATATTTTGTACCGTTGACTCACGAAATACGCAAGTACTCACCATTGCTTAGCATGCCGCACAGCTGACATCGGATGGCTCATCGCTCCTTCAAGCCATATTGCCATGATGCCTACATGTGGTGGCTTCAACCTTGAGATTGTTGAAACTTGATGGTGGATCCACCGTCCACCACCCTCTGATTCAATTGATGTTCATTCTCATAGAAAATATTCTTTAGTTTTATCTCTCTTATACATATGTTTTTTCTATAGCCTATCCAAACAGTTAAATTTGGATTTAACCTATGTTTTGCATGTGCAAACTGCAAACTACTAAAATCTTGTCTTTTTTTCCTGTGCTTTGTCATTTGTACTTTCCAAAGGCGACCTAAGGAAGGAATGTAATGTTGGACATGGCCACATGAGAATCACGAGTTCACGACCACCAACATGTTCTTTTATAGGCGTAAAGTAGTAAGAGAAGGGGCCGATCAACAATATTTTCTTTTAACATTGTTATGAAATACCATAGTATTCATTAACAGCAAATAAACAAACATTACAAGTAAGCTATCCGCATCAAGAATATGATGCTTAATTTCGCATTTAAATAACTGTGCTGCATACATCTCATTGTGTACATAAACAACTCCTGCGTGTTGTTTGGCTACCGGGACTTTTGTAGAATATACTATGTTGACTTCTTAGGTATTTCTCGTGCTTTGGCCCAGAGAAAAAGGTAGAGCCCGACAATCACCAATGCTGTGCCTATAAGACTGCACATTGAGAATAGGAGAACAATTAAATCGATTGCTGCCAATGGTAAAAAAAATAAACTGTACTGCAAATACACTTCATAGAGTTCGTAAAACAGTAAATTTCACAAAACCACATGCTTTATGGCCTGTATTGTAGGAAACCATAGATGTTTTGGCATTTGACACTTAACCATAGTAATTATGATATTAGATGTTCATTAAACCACACTATTAATAAACTGAGCTATTCTTACGCACAGGGTCAGTATGGCTAATCGTTGATGGAATAGTCACGTGGACTTGTAGACAGAGTACACATAAGAATGTCTAAATTTGTGTATGGGTGTGGTTTTGTAAATCATTACTATTATAATCATAATTGTTGTGGTTATGTGTTCAGTCCTAAACTCTTATGGTTTTCATAACTTGCAACATAATACATGTAGTCCTGTAAAATTTATTCTAAGAGTCATCCATGTTATACTCGTATCTTGTGTGCTTCATAATTTTTGTACACGTAAAAGTGAGTAGAAAAGAACAAGTTGCAATTGTTGAAAAGTGCATGTACTATTCATATCACCGACTTCTTTGATTCTTCCTTTTGCTGTTGTGCGTAGTATATCATTACGTATAATATTTCTTGGAAATATTCATAGACAATTTCTAAAGTTTGCTTTCCTTTTACGATGTAAACTTAGTCTTATTCAGTTCGGCAAAGAAATACATTTGCCACATTGACTGACTAAATCCATTTTCCTTTTGCAACATTAAACATGCATGATAGACAAAATGAAAGCAACTGACCTTCCAGATGTAACATTGTTTCCTAGAAGGACTGAATCCAACACAACAGTAAAGACGACTGATAATGGATTGAACATTGTGGGATAGGTTGGGCCTCGCTTAGTTATTGCCCATGAATTCAATATATATTTCCCGGCTGTTGCAAGTGCCCCCTACACCAAAATATTTTTCATGTCAAATCCCTCAAAAACAGTTAGTCCCGTACCTCATTTCCTAGAATTTCATCATTCCCCCAAAATCATAGCATAACTCAAGCTTGTTAGTTAATACAATTCAAGCTTCAGTGGATACCAAAAAACAGAAAAAAATGTTCCTTATAAATGGCTTTCTTATTTTAAGCATAACTGAACACAAAAAAAACACAAAACTTATTTTATAAAAATACATTTATTGTTCTAACTTATTAAATTAATTTCAAGGGTTAGGAAGGTTTGAAGGCATACTGTGTACACAATGGTAACAAGGTTGAGATTCCATCCTAGCTTCCACGCACTCTTGTCTCTCCTTAATATGATTCCAACCAATGTAGTCTGAAATACTCCGACCAAACATGTCACCATGGATGTCCAATATTTGTATGGATACACTTTGAGAATCTTTGACTGTGACAATAGTTATAAGATGTCATTGAATGAGGATAAAATTTACTCT
This sequence comes from Oryza australiensis, assembly GCA_019925245.2. Lineage (NCBI taxonomy): Eukaryota > Viridiplantae > Streptophyta > Magnoliopsida > Poales > Poaceae > Oryza > Oryza australiensis. The sequence goes on along the minus strand of JAIFGZ020000195.1, from coordinate 939,918 downwards.
GATATATAAATATATGAGAAATTTTACGGTCCTTAAAGAAAATAACTCAAGGTACTAGAAAATATAAAATCTTCTCAAACAAGTTAAAATTACCCTAAATATATACATTTTATTAGAAGCGATGGTTATAATTACCTGAATAAGAAACCAGCAAGCAAAGGTGAAGCTGCTGCCAACCAATAGAATTGTCCCTCTTAGCTGATTGGTTGCTGACTTTATCTGGTGTTCATTTTGGAGCTGTATGATTGAATCCCAGAGATGCAATGACTTGCCTTTGTAAAGGCTTATAAGCATTGTCCCTCCAATGGAGAGCAGTATGCTCGCTATTTTCAGTACTCCAGCCATGCTTCTAAGTTTGAATGCCTCCAACCTATGACCATGTTCATACATATGCATGTTTCAGTGAGATGGAAAATTAATTTTTGAGACACGATTTGAATTTTACCGATATGACCATTTTTTTGCATGACATGAAACTGTTGTTGTTGTTGTTGGAACCAAGTACTACATTGTGCACAACAAACTAGGTGAGTGGGATTCTTACCTGAAGAGAAGTGAGAGGATGAAGGTGAACAGGGGAGTTATATTCAGAAAGATGACGGAATAGGATGATGTGGTATCCTTGAGGCCATAGTAGTAGAGGCTCATTGGCACAGAGTACCTACATATTTTGGCATGTCAGAAGAAAAGCTAAAAGCAATTTCTCTCAGAAAATAATAAATAGCCATCGAAATTGGTTATTGACTAGGTATAATCAAATTGGTGATTCTTTGATGTTTACCCTTGCTCGGGTTGATGTTATTTCCCTTCTCTATCAATAAAATAAGGCAAAGCCTTTATCTTTGCCTTCTCTTTTTTAAACAAAGGTGGTTGTAGTGTTGTCTTTCACCAGATTGCCACTGTCATCAGCAAATTAATATCTTATTATTGGAGGTTATGTTTTCTTTATCCCAACAGCTCTGAACAGGCAAATGGTCTATATTTGTATCTTTGTTTTTGAAAAAAAACCTTTCATCAAAGTTTATGCTGTTATCCTTTAAAAAACACTCTTAGCGGACTTATGAGTTCATTTTTGTTGTTGAAGCACATATGTAGAGTTTGCAGCTTTGTGCAACAGATCCTTGTAACAACTTAAGTGCTTGTGTACTCTCTCTGTCTCAAAATATAACAACCTTTGTAAGGTAGCTATATTTTAAGATGAAGCGAATACATCCTAGTATACAAATTGCAACCGAAATCAGAATGTGCATAGTCAAAACATTTTAATCTTAATAAATGTTCATTTTATTTTCTTCTGTGCTGAACTATTTTGAGAGAAATATGAGAGTATATAAAATCAACAATATCCTCTGCTTTGAAATTTATGCTTTTGTGTTACATAATGGTTTTGTAAAGATGAATCACATGTGCAGTAGGCCGCCTGGATGCACATAGACAGAGGGAAACAAACAGAAATATGAAAATTTATGCTTTTAGTGTTACATAATTGTTCTGTAAAATTGAATCATACGTGCAAGAGCATGCCTGAATGCACATAGTCACATGGAAATAGACAGCAATCCGAAGTCCAACACAGACCTGGAAGGAAAAGTCAGATCAATCTTTTCTATAAGAAAGTGATGAAGTTAAGAACCAAGAAGTGAGCACTATGTTCTAATGCTAAGTTCATGTAAGTTCGTCCTTCTCCCTCTCAATTTACTTGAGTTTGCTATCGTTGCGTTGTACATTTTCCTTATAGTTGATGTTAAAAAAAGTCGACTCTTCTCTCTTTGCCCTCTCTCTCCTCCACCATGGCCTTAAGTTATAGCTGGCCATTTGGCCCGCCTGGTTCGGCCCGCGCCCAAGCACGAAAAGGCCTGACACATTTTCTTCGGACCAGGCCCGACACGAAACTATTTTGGGCCGGGGCGTGCGAGCCCGCGTGGTCAACTGCCGGCCCAGGCACGGCACGACGGACCGATTTCGGGCCGGACCGGCAAAAAAAAGCTCGGTCCAACCAAGGAACACGGACCGACACGAAGCCTGAGTTGAATACACACAGTCACGCAGAAGGCCAGAATCACAGAAGAGTTAAATACACACAGCAGAACAGAATCGAAGCCACACAGTGACATAGAGATGCAAAATATAAAGTGATAACTGATAAGGAGTGAGGACGGGTGGCGTGCGTGGCGGCGGGCACCCGATGGCTGCACTGCAACCAGAAACGGAGAAACCCCGACCGCTAGGGTTAGGGCATTGCTAGGGTTAGGGGGAGGCGCCAGGCCGCCGGCGCGTCGCGTTTTATATGGGGATGCAGAGTTGCCCGTTGGGCTGCTTTCCTGCTTGGGCTGTTGGGCCGCCAAGGGGGAGGCTGGACTGTGAGAGGGGGGATGTTCGGGCCGCTCTCAGGCCGCGACCTATTTTCTGGGCCGTGTCGTGCCCGCCCGCTAGGCCGACGGTTTGGCCCAAGCACGGCCCGGTGCCCCGTGCCGGGCCGGCTTGGGCACGGTAGAGTTCGGCCCGGGCCATGCTTGGGCTGGGCCAAAAAAGGGGCTTCATGCCGGGCTATCAGGCTCCGGGCCAAATGGCCAGCTATACCTTAAGCCTACGTGTGATAAGGACCAGTTCATTTATTGCTTTTGTACATGCTGATCACTTCTAGAATTCCACAACCAGAATTTCAGACGAAATGTGTGTTAAATTCATGTCTAGGGCTAGCCAAGGTACATAAGAGACAAAGTTGATACACAAATCCATGTCTTACAAGGCATCATAGTCTTACATAAATGCACCAGAAGCTTAAAACGAACTAAATGGTAAATTCATACTAGGCGCGAAGCGGCGCCACTCCATGTGCATCTTCACAACAGCGACAAACCTACTATGAGTTGCCACTATTTGAGTAGCACTACATCTCTAGGGGAGGAGAATTTCAGCAAGATTGAGAACTATCCATTGTACTTAGTAAGGTCATACTAAAATTAAGCTATGGTGCATGTGAATAACAAGGGAGACATATGGGTTTTTTTTGAGTAAAGAAGTTATAAACAATTGCATTTATAAATAGTAAAATGGTTGATAAATTCGAACAATGTTAAACATGACTAATCAACAGCTATACCATATTGATTAGGCCCAACCATCCATCAACTATCTGAGCCATTTTCGTCATGTCAAATTAATTAATTAAAAGGGTGGGACTAACTACAATCAATCTCGATCGATCGCTCATAACCATAGGCACGACTATTTGAATAAATTTTAAATCTGGTTAGAGGTGTACATCTCTACTAACAAAACACAGCCCCATGACATGTTTTCGTGCACCAGTATGCCACCACGGCATCTCGAAAAGAGATTGAGGTTGCACCTTCTGCACAGGGCACACCTGTCGGGAAGGCTACTCCCTTGCGCCACGGTCGATCCTACTGCTGACCAACACTAAACCCCAGTCCTACCCAACTCCATCGCACCCACCCTCTCCTAGGCACATAGAAGAGAGGCGAGCTATACTACAACTCTAGCCATTGCCCGCTCTGACTTGTGGTAAGTATGATTATGTCCCACAAGGGTTTTTCGCAAACTGGTTCTTAAATTTCATGAGTGCTTCCAACAAAAGTATGCACCCACAACCCATCATTTAGTCATATTTTAGTAGGATAATTACCAAGGTGAAACATGTCCATCATATTAACGTTAATCAAGGGTATAAAGGGCTGAAATGTTTATCCCAAAGCGTGCTAGTTGAACTATGCATGGCTATGCATTCCTATTTCCTAAACCTAGTCAAATTATTATCCAAGTTTACAAGAAACAACGTAAACAAGCTAGAGCCATAAGCATTATACATAGGCCATCACAAATCACATGAATATAAATAAAAAATAGGTTCAATATCACAAGGCAAGAATTATAACTTGCCTTGCTGGGCTCCAGAGACATCTACGACAATCTCGTAATATGGCGGCGCTTCAAAAAAAATCAAAATCTAGCGACAATTAAAGAGAACAAGGAAAAAAATAGTACATAAAATACGAAAATAGCACATGGAACCATTTTAATGGATTTTTGACATTTTAGAAAAAATAATGCAAGGCAAATGGAATTAATCGGAGCTCGTATAAAATAGTTATGATATTTAGAAAGTTCACTTTGTTTTTCCATAAACATAAAAATCCTTACTGATTTATTGCATATTTAATGCACATTGTTGATTTATCATCTCCTTCAATGCAAATAAATCAATAACGTTTTTTCTGTTCATAGTAAAAATACATTGAATCTCCTAAAATCATAACTAGTTCATACATGCACCGATTAATTCCATTAAAATTGCAATAATTTTCTAAAAGTGCTAAGAATCCATTAAAAGTGGTTCCATGTGCTGTTTCAGTTGTCTTACGTACTATTTTTGCTTGTTCTATCTGATTCTTGCTAGATTTTGATGTTTCCAAAGTGCCGTTGTATTACAAGATTGTCGCAGAAGTCCCAAGAGGCCATCAAGGCAAATTATACTTCATGCTTTTGACTATATTGAGCCTGTTTTGTGCAATACTTTGCTTTACTTAATAACATGCATGCTTTATTAATATTCATGTGGGTTCAGGGTTTCATCAGGTGCATCCATGTCAAAGGAGAAGTTCACGGGAATTGGTGGACGTGATGGAGTTGAAAATGGTGGGCGTGATGGAGTTGGGTTGGACAGAGGTTTATAGTTAATTGGCTTCCGGATCCACTGTGGCACAAAGGGGTAGCCTGCCCAATAGGTGAATCATGATTTAGGGTTTAGAATTCAGTGTGTGTGTGTATATGGCAAATTGCCTCCACCTATTGGGCCATATGGGCTTAGACAATAAAATGGGCTATTTTGGGAGAGTAACACATATTCCTGGGCACCTAAGGTAACTTTTGTTCCTCACCCCTACTCACATATACCCGTGGGTAACACATATACCGGGCCCCCACCCCCGCTCACATGCTGGTGATAATTTTCCCCAGACCCCATTCTAAAAGAGGCTGGCCCTATCGGGGAATTATCACCCCTAGGCCTGATCAATGTGATGTAGTGTTCAAATTAATCCACTGTATTGTTATACTCTTTATAAATGCAACTGTTTATAACTGCTTTACGTAAATGGACAACATGCCTCCCTTGTTATTCCTCTACACCATAACTTAATTTGGTATGACTTCAATCCCCCTACGTGTAAGGTGGAGTACAACTCAAGTGGTGGCAACTCGAAGGAGTATACTTCTTGATGCCATCAAGATGCATGTGGAGTGATGTTGTAAGACTTTGTGATGTGTTTTATAAGATGTGAATCTGTGCATGAAGATTTTGTGCATATTTCGATCTTTTGGAATTATGGTTGTGAATTAATGTTATTTCAGATGGTGACTGATTGGTCAAACTTAACCACCAGTTCTGGATGTAAAATTGACAATTTGGAGTATTGGAGATTTTCAAAATGAAGTAAAATTTTGTGATGTGTGAATTTGTTTTACTGTACTAATTAATTTTCAACAGATTTTAACGAACCAAAAGAGCTTTCTGAATTTCTAAGAAGAATTTTCTTCTAGTTTATTAAAGGTGTCCTTAAACTGTTGAGGAAATTACTGGTATGCCATTAAAATTTTATCCAATCTCTTATGTGCCTTTTAAGTTCTGCTAGCTGTTCTGTATGCCCCTGAATTTTGATTTTGATCAATTGACTGTAGTTGACCATTTAATATGTGCGAAAAAGTAAATTTTACCCTTGGACATGAAAGAAGATGTATAAATCCGTTGGAAATATAAATAGGACTTTGTTGCGTGAGTAATATTTGTAATAATTTTGTTGTATGAGAAAGTATTATACAAAGAAAATTTAATATATATATATACATATATAATGTTAGTGTATAATTTTTTTAAGACGATAAATATAACCGGCAGCCTTATATAAAATATAATATATACAACAGCAACAAATATGCTACATATACTATTTTTAATATATGAAAAATAAATATTGAACTTTTCAATCATAATATTAAAATAAACTTTTCACAAATAATAACCCACGTAACAAACTCGTGAATATAATAGTCTCATAAATATAATAATAGTCTCATGTAAAATACTTGCATCTATCCTTAACTAAACGGTGGAAGATCCATGGACTCGAAAAACATATCTGAATGTGACCGAAATGCTAACAAATTCGTACACTTCCAATAATATAATCCACAAAATCCTATATTCCTTCAACGGCTAACGACATAATTGACTTTACCATAGCAAGGTCATCTGACGGAGTATATAGAGTATATATAAAAGGATTAAAAACAAAATTCAGGGTATGCAAGGAGCAAGCAAAACTCTAGAGGCGTACAAGGCATCGACTAAAATTTCAGGAGGAATTTTCTCTAAACTGTTAGAGTAAAAATGCAAATGCTAGTACCATAAATGCCATGAAATATATATTATAAATTATGTGATTCCTACTTTTTTTTCTCGTATAGGTGAGTTGCAACCTACAATCCGTACAAAGGACAGGTTTTTTCGACGTTAACTCACTCTCCCGAATAGTTTTCAAATCATACTGAACTTTTTATGTAAAAAAAACGATAGAAAGTGTAATAATAGATTGGTGAGACGTGTCAGTATATGGAGTACTCTCGATCGAATCACCACACACAAGAAATGGTAAGTATAATTATATGGGCAGTTTGACAGAATTTGAAGGTTCAGAGACACATGTACATACCCAATGAACGCATTTAAAAAGATCCATCCGAATGCACCCCAATCCATGTCCCTCCACTTGCCTCTACACAAAACCAAATTAGCGAAACACATTAAATTTTCACCGTGAAACCTGATTTTACAATGCGTACAGCTGCTACTAATTACTTTTATTTAATTACAGTCACATTATATAAAAAATGTTTTCAAATTAAGCTTGACAAGAGTGACTGATGAATGATTATAGATTATCTTACTCCAATCCTAAAATAAAATTGAATTGTGAAAATGCGAAATCTGCAAATATCTTATTCAAATCGTAAGAGAAAAATAAATTCCGAAGATGCGAAATCTGGAAATATACGGGGCTGATCCATCAGCTGCTAATACGTATAATTAACACAGAAATAAAAACAAACAGGAGAGATTTAAAACCTCTCGAAGATGAGCGCGAAGGGGAGGAGGAAGACGGCGCCGAAGAAGCTGTGGTACGCAAGCAGCACGAAGATGAACATGCCGCCGCCGATGGACACCTTGGACAGCAGGATCTGCCCCGTGATGAACAGCTGCACCAGCACCATCGACGCCGGCGCCTTCCACCCGGCCCCAGCCGCCGCCGCCGCCGCCGCAGCGGTGGCTCCTCCCGTAGTGCCCGCGCCGTCGGCGATGTCCATCGATCGATCAGCCTTGATCAAGCAACAACTGGCGGCGTACGTGCGTGTGCGGTCTGCTCGCTGGACTGGTCTCTTAATTACTAGTTCACTGGGTAGGGTTTAACGACTCGATCGAACGATGGCAACCACCAACCCGCGTGTTAGATGCGTATTCGTAACAAACAACGACCGTGTTGCACGAATGCACAACGGACTGCATGCTCGAGAGTTTAGGGTGGATGCATGATGCACATGTATATGAGTATAGGAGGACGGATTCTCATCACGAAATCTGCATGAGTGGCATGGTATGGCATCACGCTTTTGAAGTGGAAAATCCCGGGAGCGCGCGAGACTGATGGCCTCTGGTCTGGTCGTATCGATCGAGCGGAGGTTACTGACAGGTGGGGCTCATCTTCATGAGCCCACATATATGTCAAAGACACACGTCTCTCTAGCTTAAGTTAGAGGAGCCGCGTCGTCAAGCAAGCGAGAGCCTCCACACGTCTGTCCTTCCGTATGATCAGCACCGCTCGATTTATAAGATAACCGATTGTGGCCGACCGGAAAACCAACAGCTTCCTCGCTGTTATTGGATAGGGGCAAATTTGCTCCAACAGAAACGCCTCTCTCAGGTTGTGTGTCATGTCGAGGCCATGCTAATTAATGGAATCAATTGCGATGAAAATAAAACACAATGTATCACATTGTTTGATTTGTTGGAGGGCGATTAGGGGACAGATACTTCAGTGACCCCCCATTCCTTTCCTTCGCTTGGCCGAGCTCCTACACACGAAAACGAGCAAAGAAGCAACACTCCCTGGGCTCCATACACTGTCGGTCGTAGCAACAACATGGAAGCATGGAGGCGTCGATGAGAGGAAGTTGGCTCAATGGCAACAACGTGTCCCCCCTACCCACTCCTTAATACTAGGGAGCTGTTTGGTTGGGTCAAATTTGGCCCGTATCAGATCACGATGTAAACTAAAAACGTTGAACATATTTGTTTCAGATCGGCTGTAATCGCGTACTGCGGGATCCAATTCCAGCTCAGTGTTAGAATGATACGGCCCAAATCGAGCGGTAACAGCTATTGATACAGGATCCATCGCGTGTAACCTAGCGCCCTGCGCCACCCTCACCCCGCCTCACCCCCCGCGGCGCACGGGCGCGTCGCCCTCACCCCGTGCGCCGCCGCCGTAGCATCCTCACCCCACGCGTGTGTCAGGGCACACCCGGGCCTCCCATTATAATTGCAAGATGAAGTGAAACGCCTCAAGTCATCTAACAAACATAATAGAATGTCTGACGTCCCGAGAGAGGGATATGTGAGACATTGCTGGGCCTTTAGTCTGCCAGTCAACTTCAGCCTGAAGTGTGCCCGTCAAACCACACGAAGGCGGCGACCAGATGTGTTACACACACAGGAGACTTGATAAAATGGCTAAAGATCTACAACGTCTCAAATATTCCTAACTCATACTCACGTGAATCTAGCCCCCAGGATGTGTGCTAGATTTACACTTTCATCTCAAGCATGATTACACATAGTGAATGCACTTAAAACGGAAAGGACTTAAAGGATTACATCACTTAGATAATTACATAGGCGGACCAGCCAAATAAATATATAATCAGAGTACAACAAACAACGATGGCTTGATTACCCATCCACAAGCACACCGACTAGGGGTTTACCCCGTTAAGTTCATTTCCTAGAAAAAGCGAATCGGGAACCCGTATCATTCCAGAACTAAGTCTAACCTGCAAGCAAAATAGATATTCCAGTGACAAGGGTCAGTACATTAATCTAGTTAATGTACTGACAAGCGCACAGTCAAACCTAGCATACTACATGTAAGGCGTATAATCAAAGGAGGGTTTTATATGTAGTTCAATTTCAGCACAAAGCTAATTTTGTTTTGCAATTCTTTTACAAAAAAGTTGATGCTTCAATTAACAAAGATAAGGTTTAAGTTTCATCCTCAATTTAATTATGGTTCCATCATAATTTATACCTTGTCATCCTCCATGACAACAAGTCACATAATATCACCCCACTCACACAACCCAACAAAATTTTGCTGAAAACACATGAACACATTTTTAAAACAATTGATTCTATACTCATGACACTTCACCAAAGCGCTCTTGACCGTGAGCACGGCTAATTGATTAGTTTTAATAACTCTGCAGAGTTTATACAGCTTTACCCACATGAAGTGAATCGCTCTAGTTTATTCGGTACCCGTCGGTACCACCATACTCTACACGTTGAGTACAGTCTAGAGGTCACCACGAAGCCTTTACACTACTTAGTCCCTAGCCTTGCACCAGCACAATTCGTGTTTCCTCAATCCTAGGTCATACTAGAAATGTGACCTAGAACCGTTAAGTGGCGGGCCCACGCCTTAAACTTAACGCCGTGGTGGCGGACATGACAGGAACCCACCCACGTGGCACGATATCGTTGTATTGGACAGTCTAAGTCACCTAAACTACCACATCGGCGGTAAATAGGAAGTTCCTCTGGGTTATCTGAACCCATACACTTCGGTCTACTATAATGCAAGGCTAGGTGCTAAATAGATTACTTGGCTAAGGCTATCCCATACTAGGACATGTGGATGTACGGTATCTTCAAGTTGGTAACATACACTACTACTGAAACAGCTTTTCGTGGCGGCCATTTTGGGTCTTCGCTGGCGGCAATTGAGGCCGCCACAAAGCAAAGGCCAGTGAAGATCAAGATCTTCGCTAGCGGTTATAGACCGCCAGTGAAGAAATATCTTTGCTAGCGGTCGCTTTATGTCGGCCGCCAGAGAGGAAAAATTTTCTATGGCGGCCAGTTTACGTCAGCCGCCAGCGAAGCCATATCTTCACTGGCCGCTGGCTTAAGACAATCGCCAGCGAAAATTTTCTTCTCTCGGCGGCTTAAAATCTTTTTAGGACACGTGGCCCGCTAGGAAAAAAGCCCATCGGTTTCGGAAAAGACACGTTGCTCCCGGTAAAAATAGGACATCGTCCTATTTTTGACACGTGGCCCGCCTGCGAAGATGCAATATTTATTAAAAAAATTGAAACAATATTATATATTATTTTTATCTTACCTTAATTCATGTATTTTAGAGTCACACGTGGATGATATAACTAATCGAGCTATCGATAAAGTATGTTCTCTTTTGTGTAGCCGCAATTGATGATTAATATACATGCACGCGGAAATAATATATGAAGATTAATATATACATATATATATATATACAGTTTCTAAGCACTTATATAGATAGAATTGGAACGACACCACATATACAAGTAGTTGAATATCTTACAACCCGACCGATATACATACGGGTGAAACCTGTCTATATTATACTCCTGCTCCAGTTAGACGGACATTCGTTCTCACAAGGCCAAAACTCCATCGTGGTCGAAAAACCTCCCAAGCCGATGTGCGCACTCACGGTGGATGAAGTAGCACATGTCCCGTTGTATGTTCTCAATGGATTTATCATCGAGCTCCCTTTCAGACTTGGGAATTTTTGGAAGCTGCATCGAGATCATGACAAATTACGAAATTGTTCATAGTAATGCAAGTTAGCGATTAACTTAACAAGAGTATTGACGGTTTGTACTTACATCGTCGTAATTCGTGCAATATCTCCCATTGACCCTAAGGTATTCGCAGGTGTAATATCCGCATAGTACGGTTCCTACCGGTTGCTTATGACACTTTCAACATCAATAAGTATATTAGTTAATTAAATAGAAAAACACATGCATTTATAAAAATTAAGTAGTATTGTTTGGCATCCAAATTTACTTACCGACCACTTATTGCGGATGAGTATGCGTTGTCTGGAGTTTTTTCGTTGTCCGCCTTTCTGGTAATACCTTTTATATGCACTGTTTGTAGAGATAATTAATTTAAATTCATCAAAGATAACAACACGTCATGAGAATATATAAGAATAAGAAACATCCATGCATATAACTTACAGATCGATAATTCTGAGCATTTCTTGATATGTATTGTTGTCTTTATCAAGAGAATCCAAGACGACAACTTCATTGTACTTTGGATAGAGAAGAAATACTATCCAATGGTCGCTGCAAAAGAAATGGTTAGTCCAGCCGTGATTATATGTATATACTCGTAGTTGATACGAAAACTTACTCAAAGGCGTATGGCGCGTAAACGCATTCCTTGTCCTACGTAGATTCAAGTGCTATAGCTACATAAGCAGCAACATCGAGAATCTTTTCTTGATGCCTTTGTTCTATATATGCGTCCCTCTCTTGCCACGTCATCGCCTGAACATGTGACGGTAGCTTGTTCTCGTCTAGCAGGTAGGTGTGGTTTGGCTTGCTTATCCGGCACGGGTTTAGGTAGCCGACAGGCTTTCGCATCGCTTCGGCTTCCACGTAATTCATCCTTAGAAAATGTAAGGTCAAATTAGGTACGCACATAGGTACAATGATTTATTGACACATTCCAGTCATGCACTTACAGACACCAGATGCCGACCAAATTGGCGTCGAGCCTCTTTCGACGATAGAGGGCATGCATATCGGAGAAATGGACTTGGAATAGGCATGGCCCGCTCCAGAAGATGTTCTCCTGCACGGCAACTGTGAACGATGAAAGGCCTTTTGTGGTGCTTGCCTTGATGTACCATTCATGCCACCTCCTTAGTTGCCACGGACCTTCTGTTAGTTGCCAGGCATAGATGAATGGTTGGCCATTCTGAAACTCATGCGGCACATCAGGGGAGTTGATATAATTGAGATAATCTTCCATGGTTTGCTTGAGGCCTGTTAACTTTCTGTTATCAAAATCGGCATCTTTGATATCTTTGTCCCTTCCTCGGAATGTCGTTATCATATATCTTTTCTTCGATTCACTTTTTCCTTTGTGCTTGTGTGTCCTTACCATCACTGGCACATCGGCACCCTTAGGTTCCTCCAGTTGCGGTGGCTGTGGTTGCGATGGGTCTAGTTCATCGATCATTGTCCGCTCAGGCCCTGATTGTGCACGCTCTGATTGCTGTGCCGAAGGCACTTCCTGTACTTGTACTTCTGATTGATCCTTTTCAAGCCCTGATTGTACTTCTGTCTCCTTTTCAATTGGAGGTGACGCAACGAGCTCGATCTTGGAGGTGATGCAACTAGATGATCGATTGCGGAGGTGATGAAACCGGAGGATCCCTCGGTTCTTCGTCCCTTGGTGGATGAGATGGTGACACCGGTATCCTTGGTGGACGATCCGTTCCATCCGTTGACCCTAGTTGAATATCATTCTTGTGCCACGGTACAAACTGGTCAACGGCATCTCCAAGGTACACAATCCCCTCGGGTGTTGGAATGTCGATCTCGTGCATCCGGTGAGCCTCATTGACCGTCCGGACCTCTACCTTGGCATAGTCATCTGGAATGTCTTGGCAATCGAATCTGCGGCTCGGTATGAACCTCCCAGTTGCAACCTATATTTTCTTTCCTGCCCTGCCGACCAGAATCAAGAGCTTGCAAGGAGTATCCTCCGTTACATCGTCCATCGGATAGCTCGGATCAGGCTGCGAAACGGCACCACCATGCATCATATGCTGGCTCCAATATCTATGGCATTCCTCACGAGCTGCTGCCCTATCCTGGGATTCTATCTCCTCCTTATAGCGATCACGCTTCTTGTAGGTATGAGCATCCTCTTTGAATCCATCCTTCCAGCTAGTCTTTGAGGATACTCCCCGGACACGGCGAGTGCTCCGGGTTGCCCAACGCATAGGTCGCTCGTCCCGGTCTCTATCGCACGAACATCCCAGCCTCTTCTGCGCGACGATGTTCTTCATCTTGACAGCTACCTCCTGGAGCTTTGGATCCTTGAAGACTACATCCCCCTCCAGGGTGAAGGCCGGTGTTCTTGCACGCACCCAGTTCCTAGTTCGTGGGTTGTGATTTTTCATGGGAACCGGTTTCCTAGCCTTTTCCATCTCTTCATCTTGTTTTGTCCATTTCTTAACCGCTGGACGGTAACCGGTCGATCCCAAACGATGAGGATATTCATTCCTTCTTGCTAGTTCAGACATCCTCTCGCTCTTCTCCTTTTCCTCTGCCGATGTCTTCAGGGCAACGAACTCATCCCACTGGGCTGGTGTTATCTTTCCGTACTCCGTGAACGGCGTGCGTACCTTCTGAACATATTTCTTGTTAAGGTCTGTTTTCCAGTTCTGCCATAGCTTGCCCATGGTCTTGAGTGCATAGTCCTTTGCTGCATCGTCGTCTGTCCCTTGCGGATACTCAAACTTGCTTTGCAGCGATGTCCAACAGCTGTTCTTTCTAGTGTCAGGAACTTTCTTCCAATCCTTCCATGTGATCTCCATGATATCCCTAACTATCGCCCTGCATTGGTTGCTATACTTGGAACATGAATCTTCGGGTGATAGGGGTTCCCCTTTCTCACTGATCCGCGTCAGCACGCCGACTTCTTTCAACAACATGTTCTTCCCTTGCTCGCCCTTCTTTTCTTGGGTTTACTTGAAGCGAGACGCGCACAGTTCCGGCTTCGGCTCCGCTCGGGTGCGGCTTGGGCTTTCCTTTTAGATCGGCGTGGAGCATTCTTCTATATTTGCATTTCACGTGACATCGGTTATAATCCATATATATACTTAATACGATCGGAACTAATCATATATAATATGTTACGTACCACCGGTTCGCAAGGGATGTAGTCCGAGTCGACTTCTTTATTGTCGCTCCCACCCTTTTTCTTCCTTGCAGGAGAAGGATGGGGGTCACTCGGCGAGTGATACGATCCACTCCCTTCCTCACCGGATCTTGACGGCGATGATTCCTCCGCGACTACTTGTGTGCAAATATCCTCCTCGACCATCGGTGGAGTTTGCTTGCCCTTGTCACCCGAGGGTTGCGCTTCGGTCGGTTTTTCCATTGATATCCTTTTAAGGTGAGTTTATATTAGATGCGGAATGGAATCATTTTACTGTCCTAAGTGCTTATTTTGAATGTACTATTAAACATACATTAATTTATACTATAAATTTCAGAAGTTCATTTTGAATATGAATACATATGAAAAATACAATTATTTGCTCCAAACATTCATGTTTGTCGTTTGATCATTTGCACACGTCGTCATATATAACTTTATGCTTTGAGATCATTTGCTCCTGCCATAATAGTTTATAACGATGTGATATATATATATATATATATATATATATATATATATAACTTACAATACTAACTTCCATATATATAAACATTATCAACATCCACACAAGATATAGCATTCCGTATATTAAGGTAGCAAATTGTACACTGTCATATATTAAGGCAGCAAAAGTCTGGATTTGAATTTAGAAGACAAGTACTTGCATAAATGAGTGAACTATGAAATCTAAACTAAGGCAGTAGTTGCACATTTCATATGTAAAATCTAAACTCATATATCAGCAGCATGATAGTAGGTTTATATACTCAGCATTTGTTTATGTATACAGGCAGTTTTTATTATTTCAGTAACACCACCCATCATTCAGCCTGGACCAATTTTTGATCAGTTCATCAGACGCAAAAACAAATCCAGTCTCAAACTGGTCCAGTTTGACTGGAGTTTTGCTGTTGAGAATCTACATTCTACAGAATGTATCTGCATATGTGAACATACATTAACCCTGAAAATGCTGCTGCTAGATTAGATTAGCAGCCTGATGGTCTACCGGGTCATTTTCAAGTTCAATCAGCAAGTAAGTAGTAAGTAGGGACTGGGTCAGGGTCCAAGGTAACAGGCCCCAGTTTTATTATGCCTGAGTTAGCTGACTATGCATTTGAAGTTCAGTCCGATCTGAAGATGAGTTTGGGTTTTTCTGTTAACTGAACTGATGTGTGTAGACAGTAATTAAATCAGTTTTGTCCGATTGGGAGTAACCGATGAACTGGTCATGTTCAACAGCCATGTCAAAGATGGACAGTGCCAGCAAACCTGCATGTAAATGTGCCATTCACATCCTGATTTATGGCACTAGAGAGAGGGTTTCACCTACTTGTACTCTATTTTTCAACAAGTGGTAGTACAAAGGTGTTTACCTGCAGAGAAGAATTATTGGTGCTAACAGAACTATACTTAGTTAGGGCTTGCTTGTTTCATCAGTCACAGTAGTTGTACTGATTTGTTTGTTTGGTTAAATAGGGTAGGCATCATTCTGCCATCAGGAGTTATGCCATGCTATATGTGTGCTGCTTGGAACAGAGTAGCCTCTGATTTGCTTTAACTTTTTTTAGTTTTGCTTACGTTAGTTAAATCGGTGCCTGGATGTTTATCTTTTTGATAAGAAAGGCATCAAGTAGTTAAGCGAAAAGCCTACAAATAGGTCCTGGAATAAAATTTTGCAGAGGACTTATAGTTGTAACTATAGTAATAGTAGGATATTATGACCCTTTGGGACAACACAGTTCTTGATTTCTGTAACCAGGTGTTACAATCAAGTTTGGCGGCTACATCTAGTTAGTGTAGGATTTGTAATATCGCGAAATTACCACTTGCACTTGGTTACCATGGTAAAGGTGATATCATTAGCTAGCGGTTATCATGGTAAAGGTGATATCGTTAGCTAGCGGTAACCTCGTCCTCAAACGGCAAGAGAAATATATGATGTAGGTTATTTTACACTTATGCATGAAAATAAAGAAAATAGGAGAAATGATTGTTTTGCTCTTTTTCTTTTAAAAAATAGTCATATGTTTTTTGGAGGGGTGTTAATATTTATTTGGCAAAGACAAACATACAACTAAATGATCTATGGTTAGAATCAAAGAATCAAAGAAGAATAACAGTAGGTACTCTACTTAGTAAAAAGTAGATAACGCTAAAATAACTTGTATTTAGAGAGTATAACGGTGACAACCCGATGTTTTTAACCAGTCAATCTCAATTAATTAATCGCATTACCACTGCATGGCACCACTACAATTTTAACAGAACTATCTAATCAAGCTTCCACCATAATTTTGGCACTGTACCTAAAAATCACGTCCAAATATTGTATGAATTGCACCGCACATTAGTTCAAGAGGTCAATAAAAGCATATATTATTTCACCCCCCTCCAAATTTCAACATTCTCTTTGGTAGTACCAATTTCAACATTTGTACTACCATTTTGGCTAGCTGCCATGTCATTTTGATTTTCTCTGCTAGGTTTGTCCATCATATGACCATCGTATGATCAGTTTGGACCAGTGTGTATATTTCACCCGCAAAAACAGAAGATGCAGACAACAGAAGCCTAATTTATTTGGATGAAAATCATAACCTCACTGAGATGGACACTCACACTGCTGATTCTCATTTAGTGGTAAATAAATTAGGCTTTTGAAGCATTACATTGTTTTTGCATTGTAACTGAACACTGCATTATGTAAACATCTTTACATCAAATTGCATCAAAATTTCCATCAAAATTCCGTCCAGAATTTCATTCATCCACTGCATCAATCATCAATCATCCACTGCATCAATCATCCACGCGTGCGAGAGGGGTACCTGGAGGAGGCGACGAGCAGAGGAAGAAGAGGAGACGGCGGTGGTGAGGAGGCTGCCGGTGGCGGCGGCGGTGAGGAGCGGCCGCGGCGGCTGTGAGGAGGCGACCATCGGTGAGGACGCGGCCGCGGCGGTGAGGAGCGGCGAGCGGTGGCGGTGAGGAGGCTGGCAGCGGCGGTGAGGAGGAGGCGGCGATGGCGGTGAGGACGGCGGCGGTGGTGAGGAGGAGGCGGCGGTGGCGGTGAGGAGGCTAGCGACGGCGGTGAGGAGGAGGCGGCGGTGGCGGTGAGGACGGCCGCGGCGGTGGCGTGGGACGGCCGGCGGTGAGGAGGAGGCGGCGGCGGGGAGGGCGGCGGTGAGGAGGCGGCGGCTGAAAATTTTGCGATCGCGGCGGCTCAAGGGTTTTCGCGCCTTCGGGACTTAGGGAAAATTGAGACTCCCGCACGCCCATACATATAGCGAAAACCATTTTCGCGGCGGCCGCAAGCGGCCGCTAGCAAAAATCTTTTCCACTGGCGGCCGGCTTACCAGGCCGCTAGCAAAAACCTTTTTCGTTGGCGGCGGCTTACCTGTCCGCTAGCAAAAATCTTTTCCCTCGCGGCCGGCCTGCCTGGCCGCTAGCAAAAACCTTTTCCCTGGCGGCCGGCTTACCTGGCCGCTAGAGAAAAAGGTTTTTGCTAGCTAAGAAATGCCATCGACCGCCAGGAAAAACTTTTGGCCCATTTCAATATTTAGTTCTTTCCACAATTAAATGTAAAAATATCCATAGAACTAATTACAAAAAGAGTCAGTAATCATCCGTACAAAAATTCATCATCCATCATAAGGTGCTGAAATTACATATATAGATTAGCCTTTCACATTCTTCCCTACTCCCTTATTCCTCATGTATGGCTTCGGGGAATCACCAATCATTGCTTCCGCGACCTTAATGTTGTTTGTAAAGTCCGTGAAGAGTGTCATGTTCTCGTACTGATTATATGCCTCTACATCTTTGACATCGTCAACTCCCAAAATCTTTTGTTTTCCCGAGACAACTATATCTTTCTTTAACTGAGATGGATCAGTCACATAGAAAACTTGAGCGGCACGATCAACAAGTACCATGGGTCATTCTTGTGCCCTACATTGACGAGGTCGACGATTGTCAGCCCAAAAATGTCGATAACCACGCCAGATGGGTGTTTCATCCATTGGCACCGGAACAGTGGAATCTGCATGTTGGATCCATAGTCTAGTTCACAGATTTCTTCTATGAATCCATAGTATGTGCTCTTTTGTCCAGTTGTGTCGATTGCCTCTACTCGAAGGCCACTGTTTTGGCATGCACTCCTTTGGTCTTTCGCTTTGGTATAAAATGTATACCCATTCAGATCATATGCTTGCCATGAGGTGTAAACACTTGATGGCCCGTCAGCCAACCTCTTAATAGTTTTTTCCTCCGTAGTATCGCCATCTGGTAGGCCGAGGTTCTTGAACCATTCAGTAAAGGCAGCCTTGTGTCGCTTCATGATCCATGCATCAGAACGCCCTGTATTCATTGCTTGTAATTCCTTAAGGTGCTGATCTATGTACGGCTCCACTATCGCGAGCTGTTGCAGCACAGTGAAATGAGCTTCTTTCAGTTTCTTGTAATCATCGTCGTGGATTCTTTTCTGCCCTTTTGTCCCTCTTCCAGATAATCTACCTTCATGTCGAGGTACCGGTAAACCAATTGCTTTCCCCTCTTTTAGGTAATCAATGCAACACTCAACGACTTCCTCGGTAGTATATCCCTCTATCATCGATCCCTCTGGGTGGGCACGGTTCCGTACGTAGCCTTTTAGAATGGACATGTACCGTTTGAATGGCCACATCTGATGCAGGTACAGGGGACCAAGTGCAATAATCTGAGGCACAATATGAACTATGAGGTGTTCCATCATATTGAAAAATGACGGCGGGAAACACATCTCAAGCTCGCACATGGTAATGGTTCGATTGCTCTGATGGCGATAGCAAGGAATACTGTGAGCATTACATGGCAATCATGGGAATTGTAGCCTGAAAATGACAAATCCTTCATCGATACCAGTCGCTTAATGTTTGAGGAGAAACCAGTAGGCACTCTCACCTCACGTAGGCATTTGCACATTGCCTTTTTCTCCTCATTTGTTAAGGTGTAGCAGGCCGGCGAAAGATACACTTTTCCGTTACCCTCATCTACAGGGTGAAGCTCTTTCCTTATCTGCATATTCACGAGGTCCTTACGGGACTTCAGCCCATCCTTTGTCTTGCTAGGTATGTCTAGTAAAGTACCCATGGTGCTATTGAAGACATTTTTCTCTAGGTGCATGACATCGATAGAATGACGTATCTCTAAATCTTGCCAGTACGAAAGGTACTTAAGGAAAATGGAGTGCTTCTTGAATGGCCCGCTAGCGCTTGCTGGCTCTTCGGCCTCATTTCTCTTCCGCTTGTTGGTTTCCTTCTTTTTGGCCTTCCCAAAAACAACCTTGAGCTTTTTCGTTATTGTGAACACTTTATCACCCTTCCATGGTTCTGGTGGATCACCGTCCTCAACAGTGTTGTCGAAATATTCAGCTTTGGAGCGGTACGGGTGATTCTTTCTTAAGTAACGTCGGTGCCGCATGTACACTAGCTTCTTCGATCCCTGAAGATACCTGTACACTGTATCATCAACACAAATAACGCAGCCTGTCTTCCCCTTGAGCTGTCCTGATAGAGAAAACAGTGTGGGCAAGTCGTTGACGGTAACAAAGATAATTGCATTCAGCGTGAAGTAATTCTGCATGAATTCGTCCCAAACCCGGACCCCATGATTCCACAGATCAGCCATATCCTCCAGCAAAGTCTCATGAAACACATCCATGTCATTGCCAAGTTGTCGTGGTCCCTGTACAAGGATGGTCAACAAAATATACTTCCTTTTCGACACGACCACGTAGGGAGGTTGTACATGGTTAGAGTGCGGCCACGTCTTTGTGTGAGCTGCTCAAGTCACCAAATGGATTCATTCCATCGGTGCTCAATGCAAACCTTACATTTCTTGGGTCCTCTGCAAACTCATGGTACTTTCTGTCAAATTCCTTCCACTGTCGAGCATCGGCCGGATGTCGAATCATCTCATCCTTTTTCCGCTTTTCATGATGCCAGCGCATCAGTTCGGCATCCCTCGGGTTCGAGAACAAACGCTTCAATCGATCTTTCACCGGAAGGTACCACATGACCAACTGGGGGATCTTCATCTTGTTGTTGTCTTCTACCTCGTCTTGGGAACCATCCTGACCCTCGGACTGGCTACGGCTTGTTTTGTATCGACTAGTGTTGCACGTTGGGCATCTGTCCAAATCCTCGTACTCTTTACAAAACAGTACGCAGTGGTTAACACACGCGTGTATCTTTCGCACACCCAGAGATAAAGGGCAAATAAGCTTCTTCTCTTCATAGGTGCTGGTTGGCAGGGAGTTGGGTTGCGGAAACGGTTTCTTCAACGAGAACCAACAAATCGTTGAAACTACTTGTCGACCAACCATTTCGGCCTTCAATCTCATAAGTTCAAGCACCATACGCAACAATGTGAAATCCTTCATGCAACCATTTGCCTCATCGTACAAAAGAACCTTCGTTGCCTTTTGTAATGATTCGAAGTTCTCCAACCCACGAGCGGACCCAGCTACAACCTCAGGTTTAGCATAATGCAACATCTCTTTCCAAATCAAAATTACCATCATCTACGCAAACATTACCATCATCGACATCATCAACTATACTATGCAGACCATCATCGCCACCAACATCATCATCAACATTAATGGGCTCTACTTCCTCTTCTCCTTCTTCTGCTACTACCATCAAATCCTCGTCCCAGTTGAACACTTCATCCTGTACTATCGCCCGGTTCGGAACTTGTTTGCTCGGGATCTCTCCATGATGTGACCAATTTGTGTAGCCTGCAACAAATCCATGCATCACCAAGTGTTGCTCGATTATAGATGGGTCGATCCAAGTTTTCGATTCTTGCAATGTAAGCATGGACATCTAATTTCCTTCGTCTTCTTAGATGTAACATTCTTCTTAGCAGCTTTCATGAATATGTCAACTCCTTCAATGTATGAGGACCAGTATCTCTCTATACATCCATGCTCGTCCGCCATCTATGCATTATTTGCGAAAAAATATGTACAACTTCCTCACTTTATATATTTTTGATAATATGTCACATTAAAATTAATACTAATTAATATTTATAACCACTATAATCTAGACAAGCTAATTAAAGCTAGCCAACAATCTACAAACTACAAACAACTAGAAAAAATAAAAAAACTAGCTCTTTTTCTCTTCTTCTCGGCGTTCTCTGCAGTTAACTAATATATAGATCTGCTATAAATAAACATATCAAAACTATATATATATATGTGGAACATCGATCATGCACAATATTTCTTACAAAGTTTACCCATTTTAAGCTCCAAATAACAAATAAAAAATACTTTTCTTTCCACGTGTCACATACGTTTTGCTATGCAAAATCTCAACAAACAACCAATAAAAATGAAAAAAACTTTACAAATAGAGTAGGAGAAAGTATATGTAACCTCAGTGCAGTAGATCTTTCAAAAGATTGAAGATCAAAACCTTCCCTATGTATTTGTTCACAAGAGAGAAAATCATGCTCAAATGCCATGGTCGCTAGCGGATGGTGGTATAGGTGATGGTATTTTCCACTGGCGGTCAACATATGTCGGTTGAATCGAACCGCCATAGAAAATATTTAGGGGTGGCGGCGGCTTAAGTGGGCCGCTAGCGAAGATGTAGGAATCTTCGCTAGCGGGCCACCTCACCTTACCGCCAACGAAGATGTGATATGTTCTCGGCGGAGTCCTAAGATGGCCGCGAGAAAATACCACATCTTCGCGCGGCCGGCTTTAGGAGGCCGCCGGCGAAGATGTGTTTCCGGCGGCCCGAGACCCCCACCCCTATCTTTTGAGTGGCGGTTTCACCTCGTAGCCGCCGGAGAAAAGTTTTTCCAAACGCCATGAAAGATAGTTTTCGTAGTAGTGACAAGTTCGGTCCTTACGGACTTGGGCAAACACTCCCCCTATCGACAAATGCAAATACATTAATTGCACGCCATTTGCCGCCCAAGTCTTAAAACTATGTTTTTAATTTATTTCACAAATAACTGGGGATGTCCCCATTTAGCCAAAAGTTCACAAAAGAATTTCCAAAGAGTTCAAATAAACATTCCATGCCTGTACTTTTATTTACACTAAGCATGGCTAAGCATTGCAGTTTATAAAATGCAGCATTTTCGCATGAGTACAGCCAAGGTACTCTAAGTTACTTCCAGGGTTTAAAACAGCAAGGGAGGTGTTTTCAAAAGGGTCCATGCAAATTTTCAAGTCAAATCTACAAATCTTAATTTAAAACGACAATACAGTAAAATACGCATGCACATTTCACAAACAAAATACATTGCCCAAAAACATGGGTTCAATGTGTTCAAAGGAGGGCAAGACTTGCCTTGGTCTGAAGGAATGTCAGCACACCTTCCACTCCTCCGTTTACGCAATCGTCTAAACAAAATATACGATATGCGATTAAACACCAAAAATATGCAAAAAAAACTCGAAAATGTTCTAAAATGCATGAGCTCACTGGGGTGGCTAGGTGCTGTGTGGCCATGAGTGTTGGGGAAGGAATTTTTATTTTATCTCTTTTATTTTGGGGTTACTAATTTTTGAAGTCGGCTTGGTAGAGTGTAGGGTTTTATTCGGGTATCGCCCTAAACTATTTTTATCCTTGGATTTTTACTAACCTTAACTTTCCAGAGGTGGAGAGACTGTTTTCTAGGGCTAATGAAATTTATTTCACAATTTTTAGAGCTTTAATAATTTATTATGTAGTTTACGAACCTATAACGGGTCCTTAGTCCTATAACGTGCTAGCGAGGTGTCATATGGTTTTAGGTCTAGATCTTGTTTATTTTGCTATTGGGGTTTGAAGGTGGATATTATAGCTAATAAATCTAATCCTAATGGCAAGGACTTTTGGGGGTCTAAATTGCTTCTCTAAGTATGTCTTCCATACTAAGGGAGGTTACTATGGTTCATGTCTAAGATATTAACCTATGTCTTGTCTATAGGGTTAATGGTGCTAAGTTTTTAGTAATTTTTGAGTTGGAAATACGGCTCTACTAGCCCACCATACCCTAGTCAAATGTTTGGCTAGGCTAGGATCAAATTCGGGTTCCTATAGGAATTATACATGTACATACATTACTTGTTTCGCTTCTAGGCTATTTATTTAGAGTTTTCCCTATATGTTTGGTGTGTAAGTTGGTACATTTTATTTTACCTATTTGAATTTCCTTTGTTGGTCCTAAAGAAATTTAGTTTTCCTAAAATGGATTTAAAATAATTTTTATATAAATCTTGTAGGGTGAGGGGTGTAGTAAACTATTAGTTTCTTTTATAATTCCCTAGAGGGATTAGGCTATACCGAAGTCATACATTGTAAAAGTACATGTTTGAGAGAGTCTACAGGATTTATGTTCACTCAAAAATATGGTAAAATGAATTTTAAATAAATCCCTAAAGGTTGACTGTCCTATAGTGTATCTTTTTCCTAAAATTAGTTTTACCTACTTTTTAACTTGAGGAAAGTATACCATTTTATTCTCTCAGGTTAGAGAGGGTGAGATGATGAATCTATAGGATCTGGGTTTGCCTAATTTGGAGCTAATTTGAATTTCCTAGGGATTTTACAAATTTGAATTTAGGGTAGGTGTGGTCTGTCTTATTTAAATTTTTGGGGTAAAGTTCGTACAGTGAGGGCCCTGTTTTATGGTTCCATTCACTTTCGAATCTACAGAAATTTTCCCCATCTCAAACTGTGTTCAAATGAATTTTATAAGTGCCTTTAACTTTTTGTAAAAGTGCATAGCCTACTGCTCTTTTTCTTTTATATATATTTTTTTCCAAAACTTACTGCACAGGGGCCCACGGGTCATAGATGGTCATTTTTCAAAAAGGCCCCTGGGCTTCCAGCATTTAGGCCTCGTGGTCCCTAACATGTGGTGAATGCCATGTTCTTTAAGAGCCCCTGGGTTTTAATTTATTTGCTAATGGGTCCTTGGTCCCACGGTAAGCCTTACATGTTTTGCATCCAAGACCTCACAAGTTTTAAACCTTCACTAACAGCGCTAAGTGGCGTGGAGCCCGCTTGGCAGTGGAATGGCAAGGGAGGTGCTTTCCGTCCTCGCCGGCGGCCAACGATGGCTTGAATGGGGAAACGCTCAAAACCAAAAATGTACACGGAGGAACGACGAACCTAGTGGTTGTCTCCCCATGGGCTGAGGTGGCCGGAATCCAAGTTGGTGACGGCGCGGGCGTCGGTGGCCTTCGGGTGGCCGGTGCAAGTTGCGTTGGAGGCTAGTTCTATCCAGTGTGAGTGCACGAATATGCTCTACAGAGCTCATGGAAACTTACCCAAACGTGGACGGGGCTTGTAGAGGCTCGACATTGTCTTGGCACGGGACGGACTTGGCGGCGACGGCGGGGTTCTTCGGGGTGAACGGCGACAGTTCTATCCGGTCTTCGATCTGCCGAGAAAAGGTGCGGGATGGCTCAAGGATGCTTCGAGGATGCTGTGAGTGCGAGGAATCAGATGCTAACTCACCGGGTTGGCCGGAATCGGAGATGGCGCTCGACGGCCGGGGTTAGGGAGGATGATGCCGATCTCACAAACGACGGTCTCCTGGTTCGATTCCTTCCGAGGGCTAGTGCTTGGGGATGTGGCGATGTTGTTGGCGCAAGGTGCCGGCCGGGATTGGCCGGAGTTGGCCGGAACGGCGTCGAATTCGAAGTGGTGGCGCTCCGGTGCGTGCTCCCAGCTCCGGTAGCGAAGCCGCGTTCCCGTTGCGGCACTGCACCAAACGTGATGGGGTCAAAGGAGAAAAGAGTCGGCATGGTGTGGTGAGTATGGAACGCTACAGAGGGGGAATGACCATGGCTTAACCGGCAACGGCGATGGTCGCCGGCTTCCTAGCCGAAGATGAGAATGGAGGGAAAGGGAGACACCGGTGCCTTTCCCTCTTGGTTTGCTCGGTCCTGCCGGGGAGAGTGAGGTTGGGCGATAGGTTCTGGAGAATTTGGGGACGAGAGAAGAGGTGTGGCGCGTTGACACATCGGGCACACGGGTCGCCGGCGTTCGGAGGCTGTCGGCTCCCTCTCTCCCACGTTCCAGGTTGGTGGGGTAAAGATACAGAGGTTTAGCTAGCTCGCAGGCGCTGCCATGTGGGTCCACTTTGTGGTAGGACAGGCTGCGGAGTGGAGGAGGGGTAGATATTTGAGTGTACATGCATTTTGAAGGTGTTTTCGATTTTTTTTCTGTACACTCCAACTTGACAGCCCTAGAATTCTCTGTGTGGTTTGGGTAAATTAATGAAAATTTTTCTGTGGTTAGGGAAGCAAACACTGAATCCATTTTCTTTGGTTTCACTCAAAGATCACTTATGGTTTGCTCCCAGAAATTAAGCAAATTTTGGATATTTTGAATCTTGTTCGAATTTTTAGAGGGTTCAAACAGTCCAGAAAAATTCTATAAAAATTATATTTAATTTTGGTGTTTAACCTAGTATTTGAATAAATTATTTACTATATATGTCTTTGTGCATTTTAAGGTCTTTTTAGGCAAGTTGCATTTTTAGCCAATTGAGATGCTAATTGCCTATTATTCATATGTCATTGTCCAAATCGTTTGGGCACCAAACCTATCTATTAAATAGTTCAAAAATCATATTTGAGTTGTCCATAATATTTGGCACCTACATGAATTGTTCCATGATTTATCTTGCTTGGGGTATTTTTCAGAAAATCTGGATGTCCTTTCTCTGTATATGTGTCCCTACGGTGGCTTATATGCATATGCATTTAATATTGTTCTGGTGATTATTTTGAATCCTTCTTGAGTTGTGGAGTGGGTCTTTGGATTTAAATTTCATGTTCACTTATTATCGCCCAGGTTTAGGTGTAGGCTTGTGTAGCCAATTCTCAACCTTATGGGCTGTGCTTATGAGTCCTACTATGGGATGCAAATCGAAAGTACAAACACACATAGGTGACTCAAATCAAAACATGTTTTATGATGGCATGCACTTATGTTCGATGGCTTTTATGTTCTAGGTTTAAGAAGAAGAAGTTTTTTAATTTATTCTCGAATGTCTTTCATGAGGTGAGTTGAAATACTCCACCAGTTTTGAAAAGAAAAACTCTGGCTCTCATATTTTATTTTATGTAGATAGGTTGAAGTTCTTGGACCTAAGTTAGAAAATAGGAATTTTTGGTTCACAAAAATGAGAAACCTTACTTTTATTTTATTTGAACAAAATTTCATTGTCCCTAGAATTTGGGTATGTGACAGCGTGCCGCCGCTGCACCATTCTCGCCCCGCACGCGACGCCGGCGCCGCATCCTCGCCCCGCGCGCGTCACCGGTGCCGCATCCTGCCCCACGAGCATCGCTGGCGCCGCATCCTCTCCCGAAGCTTGGCCAGGACAGCACACTAGTGCTCCCTACCTCCAGTTCCCCCTCGCCAGTGCTCCTCCCTCGCTGACGCCACATCCTCCCCCGAAGCTTGGTCAGGATGGCACGCCGGTGCTCCTGACCTCCAGTTCCCCCTTGCCGGTGCTTCTTCCTCGCCGGCGCCGTATCCCACCCCGCATCCTCTGGAGACTGGAGTTCCACCGTCGCAGAGCAGGAGGCTTGCAGGCTTGCAGTTCTTGACCGGAGCAGGTACACGTTTTGTCGTTCGTCCTCTCTCTCGTCTGCTTGTGAATGCCGTTTTGTTGTTTCCTTCTCCATTCCAGACATGCCTTGACACTGCAAGAACTTCTTTCTCTTTGCAACATATGAAGTAACTTCATTTTGCTAAGGGAAGAACAACATCTGATGTGTGTCTAAGATGTGCCATATTGTAGTTTTATGGTTGTAGTGCTGGTGCTAAACGGGGTGGTAGTGTAAGCACAGTTTTTAACTGCAATTTCGAGTGAGTAAAATTCAGTGATAGGGTTGGCACCTCTAGCCAAGAAACTTGACATTAAATTGAAGTCATCCATTTTGGGCAAATATTGATGAATTGGTCTAATTTTGTGTGGATTTAGCATGGTTTTAATATTGGTCAGGGTGCATTATTGTAGATTACAGTGAAGTTATCTTGTGTTTAGGAATGTTGGTAGGAGGAATTTGAATTCGAGATGTCATTCAGGAAGAAAGAAAGTTGATTAAGCAGTTTTGTCATTTTTGCTGTTTTGCATGCTTCTATTTGAGATAAGGCTCAAGGCCTTTGGTTCACAGGAATGAGACGAAGGTGGATGATGAAGTAGAATAACTTTGTTAAAATCTATATTTTGTGTATAGAATTCTAACACCCCTAGAAATGTTGTTTTGCTTGTGATAAGTCCATTGAATCAACCAGAGTCATATTCTAAAAATAGTACCAAAATTAGGTTTATTACAATGTATTTCCCATATAGGTATACTGTTTTTGTATCTTCTATGGAAACTATCAAAATTCCACAACAGTGTGTATGAGATGTGCCATAGTGTAGTTTCAATCCAGATTGATGTGATAAATTGTCGATTGGTACAATTGCTGCAGTACTAGAGCTACTTAGTGAATTCTCTTTTTTAGCAGAAATGCAGTTTGATCTGATGAATTACATGAATGCAACAATGATATTATTCCATGTTCCTTTAATTTACCATGAATTTAGGTCTAGGAGACCGAGCAGAAAATTGAATTATTCCATGTTCCTTTAATTTAGCATGTAAGTTTGTGAGTGCTGATGATTAGATCTTTTTGAAGAATTTATCTTCACAAAGAATCATTTCATGATACTTGATGAAGTAGGTCAGGTAGTGGTATTAGAGCGTTATGGAGCAGTCATGTTTTTCTTGAGCCTTCAAGGATAAACTAAGTTACAATATTTCTGGTAATTGCGTAATTCGTGTGAAAGGAAATGATTGCCACATTCTGGTTTATGTATGGCTCCTGAAGCA
The DNA here is from genome assembly GCA_019925245.2 of Oryza australiensis. NCBI lineage: Eukaryota > Viridiplantae > Streptophyta > Magnoliopsida > Poales > Poaceae > Oryza > Oryza australiensis. The sequence continues at coordinate 911,938 of JAIFGZ020000195.1, read as the reverse complement.
CACAGTTTCATAGAAATGCAGTCATTATCACAAGCTAGTATCACTAGCTAGTTAATGTATGGACTGAGATGTGTTGGAGAATAGTAAAGCAAGAAGCATTACTATCATCCTCTTTCTTCATCGAACTGATGAATAAATTATGCTGTTATGTTTTTTAATGTTTTTAATGGATGTTGCTTGTTGCATCTGCTTAGCCGATATATAAGCAATGATGCTTTTGTTGAACTGACATGTTTACGTTATAGCATACAACAACAAACCAAACAGTGTGAATGATTACATTGTCATTTAGAGCAACAAACCAAACAAAGCAACAAACCAAACAAAACATGTAATCTATACAATGGTATCAATTGCCATGGGAACCATTTCCATTAACGTTTACGTTTGCATTCTTCAACCAAACACCATCTAGGTACCTGGGGTATCAGATATGATAAAAATAGATATTGTGCAAAACTTGTTGACACCAAGCAGCTAGTATATACCTAAGGCTACCAACAGGTATTTGGGTATCTGACCTAATACCAAAGGTATCAGACCCTGATATTAGACCCAAGAACTAATTAAGCTTCATACCTGTGGGTAACAAATGAGGATGATGCACCCATTGTGTACCTGTACTGTGCAACCAGCGTGATATTTTGGCGCCTCGGTGAGGATCATGATAGCATCGAGCACCGCCTGTGCGACAACCTCGAAGCCCGTATGATACACCCTGACATCCTTTAACATCAGCTCTAGATCCATGCCACATCAGGATCCATCTCCACCAACTCTCTTGCCCCGTTGCTGGGATGGCCACCTAAGACTTCCTCCGCCTGACCACAACTCCATTGTTGGCAGGCCACCATCGTTTGGCACCCGGATTTGAAATAAGAATCCAACAACTTACACTACTGAAGAATCGGTTTTTGCGTACGGGCCAAAAGACATCTTTCCGTGCGGAAGGCCTACCCGCACTCGCGAGATGGTCTAGAAAAATCAAATTTTCGCGTGCGGGCGGCCTAATTGCACGGGAAAGTCGATTATTCCGTGCGGGCGACTTAAAAGGCCCGCACAGGAAAATCTATTATCCCGTGCGGGCCACTTAAGCTGTCCGCACGGGATAATAGATCTTCCCGTGAGGACGAATTAAGTGGCCCGCACGAAAAGATACATTCGTCCTATATTACATATTGAATTATTAAATTATTGAATTAAATCGATAACTAATATCACATCACAAATTATACAAAAATAATTTCACATCATCATAATTTTATCATAAATTTCACATGTACAATTTTACAACAAATTTTATAATAAATTTTTTTACAATAAATTGTCTTGCGCGACGGCGGTGGAGCCACAGTGGAGGAGGCGGTCACGGTAGAGGAGGCGGCGGTGGTGGCGGTGGTGGTGGAGGAGGAGGCGGCGCGGTCGGAGGAGGCGGCCGCGGTCGGAGGAGGTGGAGGAGGAGGCCGCCGCGGTTGGAGGAGGCGAAGGAGGAGGCGGCCGCGGTCGGAGGAGGTGGAGGAGGAGGCCGCCGTGATCGGAGGAGGCGAAGGAGGAGGAGGCTGCGGTCGGAGGAGGAGGAGGAGGAGGAGGCGGCGCGGTCGAAGGAGGAGGAGGCGGAGGAGGAGGTGGCCGCGGTCGGAGGAGAAGGAGGCGGAGGAGGAGGCGGCTGCGGTCGGTGGAGGAGGTGGCCGCGATCGGTGAAGGAGGCGGCCACGTTCGGTGGAGGCGGCGGCGGAGGAGGGGCCACGGTCGGTGGAGCGGCGGAGGAGGCGGCCGACGGAGGACCGTGCTAGAAAATTTTATCGGGAGTTAGAAAATTTCGTGTAGGATCGAACGCCCAATGAAAAGCCAACCAGAGGAGGGTGAATGATTGAGTACCCCAAAAACAAAGTTTTAGCGGAAATAAAACTTTATCTCTGTTTTCCTGAAGCCGGTCTGACCGCAGGTGTCGCGCCGGTCTGACCGAGTAGCTTCGCCGGTCTCACCACCTGACGACCTTCGATCTGACCGCCCGTAGCCGATCGCCTCAGCCGATTGTCGATGTAGCCGACACCGATGAAGTCCGATGCCCGCCGGTCTGACCGCCAATGTACTTGAGGTATAACCGGGAAGAAGGCGCGGTCTGACCGCCGTAGTATCTGCGGTCTGACCGGTTAGCAGATCCGGTTTAACCGACATTTATGCCGCCACACCGAGAAAGAAGAAGACACAAAGAATTCTCAAGAATATTGATCTTTATTGAAACTCTCTGTGTTTACAAAGTGCATGTAAAGCACTCCTCACAAAATCTTAATCTAAACTTGAAACCCTAACTTGAGAAACTCTAAAACTTGAACTCAAAAGCGATACCGAGAGGCCACGCCTCCCCTCACTATTTATACCCAAGATCCACAGCCAAGAGCCACGAATCCTACTCATACAAGAAGCCGTAATCCACTAGGAAACCTTCTCGTACAAGAAACGAACCATACATAGACCAACCATAACAAACTCGGTCTTTCCAAAACCGAAATTTCGCTTTCCATACGCACACAATATCTCCATTGTATGCCATATGGAAACTTTCCAATCATGTGCACTAATCTCTACCCTTCAGCATCCCGCATGATCCCCATCTCGGACGTCACCTTATCTCCAAGTTGACTCCGACTCGATCACCGGCAACACTTTCCCGAGGCGTAAAGAATACCTGCACACAATTAAATAAAGAATACCATATCCGAGCACAAGCTATCCAAACTTGACTCATTGTTAGAATAAACAACCAGACACGTGCATAGGAACACGAAACTTCCATGTATGTATAAGGAAACAAATCGAAACCAAAACCAAAACAAAATCGGCAACCAGTCGGACTGGCTCGGCCGGTCGACCGTAGGCAACTGCCGGTCGACCACCGAAACACCTTCGCTCAGACCGCCAAGCGGTATACGCCGGTGCGAATCAAGTTTACATGGCGATCGGCGAACACTGTTCATCATCCGAAAACCAAAACCACTTTTTCAATAAATCTTCAAAGATCAAAACACAAAAAGCAATAATTCCAGATGCCAATTGTACATCATCAAATGAAGAATCAAGCAAACTTTGATTTTATAATCTCCCCCTTGATGAACACATTGGCAAACAAATAAAAAGTGTTGTTTTTGTATTTTGGAAAATTAAAAACAAAAATGTAAAAAGCATTTGAGTGCTTTGAAAAAAATCCTTTGACCCCAAAAAAACTTTGTTCTTTTTTTTAAAAAAACTTGCAAATGTTCTCCCAACTTGCAAATGTTTTCTCCCAAACAACATTAGTTTCTCCCCCTTTTGACAATGAATTCATCAAGCATAGGAATTATGTTTATGAAGATTCAAGAGCTTAGCACCATACATAAAGCAAGTCAAGTCATGTGTTGCAATAATAAGAAGATAAACTTATCAATTAGATAGCAAATATGCATTAAAGTATAATCATGAATCAAATATTTTATAAGTAAGATCAACAATGCAATAAAAATTCATGGATTCAAACAATTTATAATGCAACATCTTTACAAGCACATAGGTTGAAAAATAAACCCAAATATATATACCTATTGCAATTTTTTATTCTTTCTCAAATTTACCTTTTTGCACATATAATTCAAGAGAAAAATTTTCATATTGATTTGAGCCATATTTTTTCTCATATTTTTTCTCTCAATTATTTTGAGTACGTCCTTGTCGGTCAAGACTGTTTCCAAGGATTCGGTACTCATTATTTTGTCTCACATCGAATACGTCCTTGTCGTCAAGACTGTTTCCAAGGATTCGGTATTCATTTTTTTCTCTCATAGATAACATTTTATTCTCTTTTCATAATGAGCAATTTTAAAGTAATTTGAGGAATATTAATGCAACATAACATATATATAAGCATTTAAAATCCAACATAAGTACTAGTATCAACATTGCATATTTCTTTAATTCAAGTGTAATATTAAAGTGTCATGCATTATTTTTCTTAAATATAAAATCTAGATCTCATAAAAATACTAGAATACATATAATCTATGCTAATGACAAAAAAACCTTCATAATATTGCTAGCATGCACATGAACAACAATATGTATAGATAAAGCTCTCTTTTTCAATTTATTTTAATCATGTAGCTTGATAAAACAAAGAGCACAAAAACTTCCCCTCAAAACATGCCAAAAGGATGAATAATTCCCAATTCCCCTCGAAGAAAAGCAAAGCGAGAAGAATCCAATGGTTTTGTAAAAATATCAGCAAGTTGCAATTTTGTGTCCAAAAATTTCAATTCAACATCTTTCTTCTCAACATGATCTCGCAAGAAGTGAAAACGAATATCAATGTGTTTAGTGCGTGAGTGTTCAACATGATTCTTAGCAATGTTAATGGCACTTGTATTATCACAATAAAGAGGCACATTTTCAAAAACAAGTCCATAATCTTTTAAAGTAGAAATTAGCCAAAGAATCTGTGAACAACAACTTGAAGCAGCAACATATTCAGATTCAGCAGTGGATTGAGCTACACTAGATTGTTTCCTAGAAGACCATGCAATCAATGAAGTTCCAAGAAAATGACATGTTTCACTTGTACTTTTTCTATCTATTCTACAACCCGCAAAATCAACATCTGAATAACCACTTAAGCAAAGAGAAGATGAAGTTGAATACCAAATACCAAACTCAATTGTATGACTCAAATACCTCATGATGCGCTTGACCGCTTGACGATGTGAAGCACGTGGAGAAGCTTGAAAGCGCGCACACAAACACACAGCAAACTGTATGTCTGGTCTAGAAGCAGTTAGATACAACAAAGATCCAATCATGCTTCTATACTCCTTTTGATCCACAGCTTCACCATCTTCATCGGGATCTAGAACAGTAGTAGATCCAATGGGTGTAGAGATTGGCTTGCAACTCTCCATCTTGAACCTGTGCAAAAGATCTTTGGTGTACTTTGTTTGATGGATAAACGTACCTTGAGGTGTTTGCTTGATTTGTAATCCCAAGAAGTACGACAGCTCACCCATTATACTCATCTCAAACTCCCTACGCATAGTCTCAGCATATTCTACAACCAAAGAGTGAGTTGAACAACCAAAGATGATATCATCAACATATATCTGAACGAAAAGTTGATTTTCACCATGCTTAAGAACAAAAAGCATTTTGTCAATTTTTCCCATTTGAAAACCTTTTTCAAGCAAAAAGTTCTTAAGTCTGTCATACCATGCTCTAGGTGCTTGTTTCAAACCATATAAAGCTTTTGAAAGTTTAAAAACATGGTTGGGAAAATCAGGATTTTCAAAACCCGGTGGTTGTTTAACGTAAACTTCCTCCTGTATAAAGCCATTTAGAAAAGAACTTTTAACATCCATTTGAAACAATTTAAAACCTTTGGAAGCAGCAAAAGCTAGCAAAAGCCTAATTGCCTCAATCCTAGCAACAAGAGCAAAAGTTTCATCAAAATCCAAACCCTCCACCTGAGTATAACCCTGAGCAACTAGTCTAGCTTTATTGCGAACAATCAAACCATCCTTATTTTGTTTATTTTTGAAAACCCACTTGGTTCCAATAATATTATATCCAAAAGGAAGTTCAACTAAAGACCAAACCTTGTTTCTTTCAAAATTTTCAAGTTCTTCATGCATGGCGTTAATCCACGATTCATCAGTTAATGCATGAGTAACATCTTTGGGTTCAAAAGAAGCAACAAAAGCAGAATTCACAGAATCATGCGCATTTACCTTAGATCTCGTCGTCCGCTCATTTAAATTACCTATTATTTGTACCGGTGGATGTCGTCGCTGAATGTGCAAGGGTGGAGTGATCTCAGAAGTTGATTCACGTTCTGGTTCAGCACTGGTCGTAGTCCCCGAAGAATCTTCTTGATTGGAATCAACGGAGTCCGAAGCGGTCGGCCCCAAACCGGTCTGACTGGGTCTCTGGTCGGTCTGACCGGGCAGCTTTGCCGGTCTGACCGACAGCACCTGGCCGGTCTGACCGGGCAGGTCGACCTCGTTGTCGTCGTCGTCGCTTTCGTCCTCAAAGATTCGACCAAACTCCCCCTGATCCTGTGACAGTGTACCTGAAAAATCTGGTCTAGTACCAGGACTAGCCTCATCAAAAGTGACTTCGCAAGTCTCGACAATTTTGTTAGTCTCTAAAACAAGTACACGATAGCCACGAGTGTGTGCGGGGTAACCAAGAAATAAACCATCAATCGAACGTGATTCAAACTTGTCCAAATTTCCAGATTTTAACACAAAGCACTTGCAACCAAAAACACGCAAATGTAAAACTTTGGGTTGACGACCAAAACGAAGCTCATAAGGAGTTTTGCCAAGTTTAGAACGCAAAAAAATACGATTAGAAACATAGCAAGCAGTGTTAATAGCTTCGACCCAAAATTTTTTAGGTGTGTGATATTCATCTAGCATTGTCCTAGCCATTTCAACCAAAGAACGATTTTTTCTTTCGACAACACCATTTTGTTGAGGAACACGAGGAGAAAAAAATTGATGTTCAATTCCTTTTTCAACACAAAAATGTTCAAAAGAAGCATTTTTAAATTCACCACCATTATCACTTCTAATTGTTTTCAAGGAGTTGGGAATTTCACAATTTAAGCGAAGAAAAAGACTTCGAAAGTGTCCAAAGGCCTCGTCCTTAGTTGCCATGAACAAAACCCAAGAATATCGAGAAAAATCGTCAACAATAACTAACACATACCATTTTCCTCCAACAGATTGCACTCTAGCTGGACCAACAGTGTCCATGTGTAAAAGCTGTCCCGGTGCATCCGTTATCACAGAAAGAATTGGTGTGTGAGAAGAAGCAACCATTTTACCATGACGACATGGTGCACAAACCAAATCAAGATCCTTTTTGAGTTTTGGCAAACCACGAACAAGATCCAAACCACTTAAACGAGTCAAATGATCAAATCCAACATGACCAAGTCTACGATGCCGAACATCAAATCTTTGTTGAATTTAGCAACTAAACAAGTAACAACAGGAGAAACAGGGTTTTCAAAATCAGCTTTAAAAACTCTCCCATAACGAGAAATGTTCAAAACAGAATCACCACAAGAATAAAAAATTTTACTTCTAGTTTTCTTGAAATGAACTTCAAAGTTTTGATCAACAATTTGTGAAACTGAAAGTAAATTGTATTTTAAACCCTCTACCAAAGCTACCTCTTTCAATTCGAACTTGTCACTTACCTTGACGGATCCGGTAGCGAGAACGGCACTTGTTGAAGCATCCCCAAAGATTATCGATTCCGTCTTGGATGCCATCTTGAGGGAGGAGAACCACTTCTTATCTCCAGTCATGTGCCACGAACAACCGGAGTCCATGATCCACATGTTCTCCGTCCTCGCCACGAAAGCCTACAAAACAAAGGATGTCGAAGCCTCAGTACTGGGGTTAGTTAAAAGAAACTTAGGACTCCAGTACTGAGACACGCGACCAGTAGATCCAATAGGCACAAAACCACGAGAGAAAATAGTTTTGGAATTTTCAGAAAAATTCCTTCGGGGTCGATCTGACCGCTGAGGTACTGCCGGTCTGACCGGGTGCCAACGCCGGCTCGACCGAGGCAAGTCCGGCTCCCGACCAAAGCCAGTGGCCGGCAGTCGACCGGTGGACCAAGCTGGGTCTGACTGGCCTTCCCGAGGGAAAACCATATTTTTGCCACTTTTGATTTTGCAAAATTATTTTCTCTTTCGTTTTTCTGTTTTTGTGCTAATCTGAAAGAAAAACCAACAAGATGACCATCTTTACCACAAAAAGAGCAAGAAAACTTTTCTTTCATAACAGATGGTTTTGAAGAATTAGGTTTAGTTTCTTTTAGATAAACAGAAAGAGATGGCAAATTTCCAGCGGACTTGAAAACGGTTTTTATGGTGTTAGGTTTTGTCAAGATTTCACCGTTTTCAGTTATTCCTAAAACATTTGGAGGATTTTTGGTGAAATAATCATGAGCATCAAAACCTATTCCCTTATTGTCGCTACACACTTTTGATTTGTCCAAAATCATGTTAAGTTGTTTCTTACCATCGAAAAATTTTTGCAAAGAATTTTTCAAGTAAGAAACTTCTTTTCCAAGATTAACACAATTTTCACAATCAATTATAACATCTTTGCCTTTGCGACATCTAGAGCAAGAAGCTACCTCATCTTGTTTAACTATTTCTTCCATGTGCTTAACACGAGCTAAAGCATCTTTTAGTTTCAATTCATTAGCATCACAAGTTAAACAAGATTTAGAAGCCAAAACTTGAGAATTATTGACATCTCTAATCTTTGAGATTTCTAGCACTAAAACCTCACAATTTTTGCAATTATCATCATTGGGAATAAGAGATTTCAATCTAGCAATTTCAGCATTTAAAGATTCAATTACAAATTTTTGTTTTTAAACATTTTCTCACATTTTTTATTCTTAGCACTTAAAACAAGAATTGCATCCTCAAGTGAGCTTACCTCATTTTCTTCATCTGAAGAATCTTCATCTCCACGCGTCATGAGACAAACGCCGAAGATGTTCTTGCCCTTCTCCTCCTCACTGTCAGAGTCTATGTCGCTGAGTGGCTCAAAAGCGGCATAGACTTGACTCAGCACTTTCTTGATCATCTCCTTGGAGCGCCTACCCTTGGGCTTGTCATCTTTTGTCTTTTCGGCGCTCTTGTCCTCCTTCTTGCTCCTCCTTAGCTTGGGGCAGTTGGAGCGGATGTGATCCAAGGCGCCGCACTCAAAGCAACGTGTTGGTCCTCCTTTCTTCCTGAACCTAACTCTGTTCATAGCTCTGGAAAGTTTGTTAGTAGCAAGAGCCAAGTCCTCCTCTTCGAATTGCTCGAGTTGTTCATCGAACATGGCGTTAATTAAAGCAAGAGCATTTGGAGATGATGAAGAAGCAACATCTGAAGAAGTCGAAGGAGAAATCAAAGCACTTGACTTAGAATCCGTTTTTCGAGAAAGAATATTCATCTCATGAGTTTTGAGTTTTGTATAAAGCGAATCCAAAGTCAAATTTGCCATTTTAACAGATTCTTGAATAGAATTTACTTTCATCTTCCAAACAGACATGTCAAGACCATTTTAAAAGTGGCGAGAAATCTCAGACTGTGGATAATTAGTGTCATAAGAAGAATCAACAGATCTAAGATTGCTCAAGATTTTATTAAACCTACCAAGATAGTCATCCAAAGCTTCAGCAGGTTTCATCTCAAATTTTATATATTCCTTTTTAAAAAGATCTCGACGAAGTTATTTATGTTTGTAGTTCCTTGATGAAAGTTTTTCAAAGCGTTCCAAATTTCATTTGCGGTTTGAAGATGAGAAACACGATCAAAATCAGAACGAGAAATTCCATTCAACAAAATGTTTCGAGCTTTGCAATTGTTATTAAACTCAGTTTTCAAAGCATCAGTATTAATGGCATCAGGTACGGTGTAGGGAAGCACAACCTTTTGCCACACATCATAGTCTTGAGCCATGATGTAAGATTGCATCTTACTACACCAATACACAAAATCGGTGCCATCAAAAACATGCGGTTTTGCTGAAAATTTATCCGACATGATGAAAAACTTTAGATCAAAGAAAATCCAAAGCAGAAAAACGTGTCTCTGATACCACTTGTAGGATCGAACGCCCAATGAAAAGCCAACCAGAGGGGGGTGAATGATTGAGTACCCCAAAAACAAAGTTTTAGCGGAAATAAAACTTTACCTCTATTTTCCTGAAGCCGGTCTGACCACAGGTGTCGCGCCGGTCTGACCGAGTAGCTTCGCCGGTCTGACCGCCCGTAGCCGATCGCCTCAGCCGATTGTCGATGTAGCCGACGCCGATGAAGTCTGATGCCCACCGATCTGACCGCCAAAGTACTTGCGGTCTAACCGGGAAGAAGGCGCGGTCTGACCACCGTAGTATCTGCGGTCTGACCGGTTAGCAGATCCGGTTGAACCGACAGTTATGCCGCCGCACCGAGAAAGAAGAAGACACAAAGAATTCTTAAGAAGATTGATGTTTATTGAAACTCTCTTTGTTTACAAAGTGCATGTAAAGCGCTCCTCACAAAATCTCAATCTAAACTTGAAACCCTAACTTGAGAAACTCTAAAACTTGCACTCAAAAGCGATACCGAGAGGCCACGCCTCCCCTCACTATTTATACCCAAGATCCACAGCCAAGAGCCACGAATCCTAATCATACAAGAAGCCCTAATCCACTAGGAAACCTTCTCGTACAAGAAACGAACCATACATAGACCAACCATAACAAACTCGGTCTTTCCAAAACCGAAATTCCGCTTTCCATACGCACACAATATCTCCATCGTATGCCATATGGAAACTTTCCAATCATGTGCACTAATCTCTACCCTTTAGCATCCCGCATGATCCCCATCTCGGACGTCACCTTATCTCCAAGTTGACTCCGACTCGATCACCGGCAACACTTTCCCGAGGCGTAAAGAATACGTGCACACAATTAAATAAATAATATCATATCCGAGCACAAGCTATCCAAACTTGACTCATTATTAGCATAAACAACCAGACACGTGCATAGGAACACGAAACTTCCATGTATGTATAAGGAAACAAACCGAAACCAAAACCGAAACAAAATCGGCAACCAGTCGGACTGGCTCGGCCGGTCTGACTGCAGGCAACTGCCCGGTCTAACCACCGAAACACCTCGGTCAGGAGGCGCGGTATACGCCGGTCGGGCCAGGCTGTGCGATCGGCCCGAACAACTTATTCATCATCCGAAAACCAAAACCACTTTTTCAATAAATCTTCAAAGATCAAAACACAAAAAGCAATAATTCCGGATGCCAATTGTACATCATCAAATGAAGAATCAAGCAAACTTTGATTTTACATTTCGGAGCCCACGCGCACCTATATATGCGGTGGTGATCATCGCGTGCGGGTGGCTTAATGGCCCGCACGAAAAGATTATCATTCCGTGCGGGTGGTTTAATGGCCCACACAAAAAGATTATCATTCCATGCGAGCGGCTTAAGCAGTCCGCACGGAAAAACTATCTTTCCGTGTGGGCACTTAAGCTGCTCGAACGCGATAATCTACAAACCTTACATTTGACTACAAAAATTGTAATAATATCTAAATTTTGTCGAAAATTCTATGAATCGACATGACAAATTATTTTTGTTCCATAACACTATCATAAAAAATTCAATCAGTTTTGATCAAGTGAGACTATATGTTGTTCATAAATGGTTATACCTCTGTTTCATCTGAATGAACTCTAAGTTTCAAAGTTTATATATCCTATAAGAAGCTGTGATTAATATGACAACTCATATATAATTAACATATTCCTTTTGAAGCTTGAGTTTATATTGCAATCCTAGACTATGTGCTCCTCTAGATATTTTGTTCCTCTTTTGCCCCTCTCTATTTTTCCTTTTCATCTGCTGTTGACCAAGACAGAGAAAATTCAATTTTTTTCTTTTTATTTTTTAACATTTTTTCTTGACTTAGGAGCACACAAGAGGTAACCACAGAAAATTTGAGCCTAAACAAGCGAAAGGCATGGCCTGTGAAAAATTCAGAAGACATGGTCAGAATTGCAAAAAAGTTTTCGGGCTCGAAAAGGCAACCTTCTGAGCCATTTTTGGGAAAATCAAATCGCCAAACGTGGTGAAACAGCGAACGAACGCATCCAAAATTTTTTTTGATCAATTTTCATATATGAAACGTCTTGATCGGAGTCCGTATGTGAAAGTTATGGCCATTTTAAAAACGACTCCGAGTTTGAGGATGAAATGGGAACAATGCGCGCAAAAACTTGTTACACACGCACAAACTACATTATATGTGTAGTGGGAGCCACTCTGTTATAGTTTCATCTAAATGAACTCTAAATTTCAAGTTTATATACCTTATAAGAAGTTATGAACTTGTATGCATCTCAAATTTGTACAGGAAAAATCACAGTGCGCGAGGGCGGCAAGGGGCCAAAAGGGACGGCAATTTTTCCTATTCATTTAGGGGGCCGCCTGCAAAAGGGACGACAAATTTGCAGGTGGTGCCCTTGTTGCCCTCCTCGAGGGCGGCTAGGGGCCTTAGTGCAAAATGACACTGTGCGGCTGACGGCAACCTAACGACCGTCTGCCACATCATTAAAATCGTTCTTTGGAAGGACAATTTTTAAAAAACGCCCTCTAAAAGAGCGGCGGGCGACTAATTTTGCAAAAGTTTGAAACAAAAATTATTTTGCAAATATTTTAATAAAAATAATAATCCCAAAAAATCCTTGAACAGATGGCTCTTTCCCGGTCTTCTCAGATTGGGCTTCTCGCGGTGATCATGAGTCTCAAGAAGGTGCAAGCAATCTTTTTCCTTTATACTATCTGCCACTATATCCAATGGTGTAGACTAAGACGAAGTCATCGTTAGTCGTAAGTTCAAAATTTGAAAAGAGAGAGCGGGCTCCTCCTTCCTCCGCCTCGCCGCCGCCCAAGCGGCCGTCGGCAAAGCCGCGCGACCTCAAGGACGGAGGCGGCGGGGCTTCTCACCGGCTACGAGGCGGAGATGATGACGGCTGGATGGTGGCAGGTGGCGGGGACGGCGGCTGGCGGCGGGGACGATGGCTGGCGACGGGGACGGCGACTGACGCCGGAGATGGCGATTGGCGGTGGGACCAGCGGTTGGCGATGGGATGGCATGGCTGGCGTTGATGTTTGTGAAGATGAGGAGCTCGTGGGTGGCGGTCCCTCGGGATGTATGCGACGAAGACTCTAGCAGAGCGGACAACTGCGCTGGGACGCTCAGCTTGCGGCTCGCTGGGCTGGGCGGCGGCGATTTGCGTGGCTTCCACATGCAGATGAGCCGTCACGGAAGGAGCTCGGCAATGGTCTTGTGGAAAGCCGCCTCACCCTATGGGATCAGGTGTCCGCCGAGCTGCTCCACCAGGTTCTTGCTGAGCCCCGACGGGTCATCGTGGCCGAACTAGGTGCGCACCTCCGACTCTGTCTCGTCGAGGAACCTCTTCACGTCCTCCTCGTGGAGCTCCTCACCAGGCCGACGCTCCATCGAGCGCGGCTGCGGCCGCCACCAGTGCCTCACCACCCATTGGGCGCTGAGGAAGGTCTGGGATGGCGACGCGGTGGTGGCGATGGACAACCGGATACGGAGGACCAGCGCGGTGGGGACGGCCATGGAAAAGGTGATGGCGCCGGCGGCCGAGTGCATCGCCCTAGACCGCGTGGCACATGACGTCGACGGGGTACGTGGCGAACACGCCGTGGCCAGCGCGGTGCTCCTCTTGGAGCCGCACGTCGGCACTGCACGAACAGACGCGTCATGAACGGGATGTCGGTCTTGTTTGTCGTCGGATGACGGCAGAGATGGTGGCTGGCGGCAGGGATGGCTGCTGGCAGCGGGAAGGGCGAATGGCGGCGGACGACCCGGGGGCCCGTGGCCCTAGGTGCGCCGCGGCGGGGTTGTCTTCACCGAGTGAGCAAGGGGAAGTTTCTTCCGCCTCACGCTAGAGCCTCCCAGCGGCATTCGACGACGAGGTCACGGTGGTGCGGTGGCTGCGGCAGTAGACAGCAATCTGCAGCGCAGCCGCCATCTCGGCCGACGAGCTCTCCTAGTGACGTGCTCCCCTTGAGCCGCTGATGCGGACGAGAGAGAGGAGAAAAGAAAAAAAGGAAAAAGAGAAAAAAAGAAAAAAAGGGAAAGAGTTAAAAACGAAACAAAAAAGAGAAAAAGAAAAGAAAAAAAGGAAAAAAAGAAAAAGTTGAGAAAAGGAAAAAAGTAGTAGTCGCGCGTCCGGACCAGCAGGCTCTTGTGCCGGTGGTGTTTTTTGAGATGCGGCGGCGCGGCTGGCGAGGCTTTCGAGGTTTCGGTGGCAGCTAGGGGTGGTGGCATGACTGTCGAGTTCTAGCGGCTTGTAGCGGACCGCGACGGCTGACATTGCTTGGCAATGGTTAGTGCGGTGTGAGACTACGTCAGTAGACGTCGCTTGCGGCGATGACATCGTGCGACGACTAAGCTTGCAGCGGATCGTGGCAGATGGTTTCAGCCTTGCTGGGCTATCCGGTATGGTGCATCATCAAAAGACGACGCAAGCTATTTCTCTAGTTTTGCTGGCTTGGCGGAGAAGGCTATGGTCTCTCAGGACTGTAGTCTTGTTTTTTTTTGTGTGTTTCGTTTCAAAAAAATGGTGTAGACTGTTTTACTGTAAGCAACTGATGGCTAATAATTTCTTTATGATATGGCACTTCCTCCTTGCATTGTTGGATTAACCTTTCACTCAGGTAGATTTGGTACAGTACAATGTTGTTATTGGACTTGTCAAATATTTGGTACAACGTAGAGCTTGGGCTGGTCCTGGGCTGGAGTTGCCTTTGGGAATTTTGCCGGAATTATCTCGGTAGAAAACGGAAACTTTGGCTGTTTGTGTGTTCTCATTTTTCCAGCTGGTAGAAGCAAAAGGGATGGAGAAACAACATGCACACAGGACATTCGTTTAGGAAGCCAGGCCTTTTATAATTACCATGAGAAACTAACTAGGACAAAATTTTACATAACGATCGAAAAGCTGGTAGAAGCAAAAAAAGAAGAACAGCAATAAATCTTGCACCAGCCGGGAATCGAACCCGGGTCTGTACCGTGGCAGGGTACTATTCTACCACTAGACCACTGGTGCTTTGTTGTCTACCAGAAATAACATGTTTCTAAGTCGGTCTCTCCAAATCGGTGTCATGTATTACAAGTGCGATTAACTCGATTTTGCTGCATGTTTGTGAATGAAAGTTTGAGCTTAAATTGTTTGCTCTTTCGTGTGATAGTTTCCAGGTTCTCAAATTTCGTCGCTACAACTAAATCTGGTAGATGCACTGTAATCAAATTTGGTGCAGGTTAAAAACTCCACATAGGTGGATTTCCCTATCGACACCACGAGGACGACACTGATGAGCAGTTTCATGTGTAAAACCGGTATCTACTAGAAAAACCACGCGGCTTTGTCGCGTAACCAGTAAGAATTGACCATTTTATTGGAGTTCAAGTTTTTTTATACTTGAAAGAGCAATGATAGCAGTGTGAGTTTTCTCATTGATGTAGAAGAAGGGCAAATATGATTTTATTGTATTTTTTCCCTATCACCAGAAGGGCAGGTCCTTGTGTGCGGACTTGTTAACACTGAAATTTGGTAATCGAATCTCTAAGTCTGCAAAGCACGAAGCAGAATCAGATCGGCTAGAGACAGGGGTCGCATCGGCTGAGGAGTGATCGACTGCGAGGCTAATCAACTAAGGTTGGATCGGACAGGGGCAGCCGATAGCCGATTTCAGGTCCGGAAGAGATGAAACCATTTCTGATGTAGCAGTTTGAGGATAAATAGATGATTCGGTGTTAATTGCGCGTTAAATGATATTGCCACTTATGGATAGAGTCCTGTAACGGCAATTGTATCTGTAATCTAGGGGTTTGTTTAAACTGTTAGTTGTAACACGGCATGGGTACTGCTTGGGATAATGTTGTGTTTTAAATAGTAGTTTAGATAGAGTTCAGAGTTTGTACAGATAATTGTATCTTGGGTATAAATAGGACGCGAGACCCCCTGTAACAATACAATCACAATCAATAAAACCTTCGGCGCATCGCCAACCCTTTTCTTTAGACGAGCACTTTGTTTGGCTACGGGCTGCATCGTTTCGATCCCCAGATCTAGGTAAATACTTGTCATTAGCGGTACGATCTGTTGTTTCTAGTGCTTGCATCGTAATGACACATTAGAATCAAGAGTTTATACTGCGCTATTTATCATATAGCGTATATAAATTAGACTAATGTTTAGATCTATCCTGTCATCGGCTAGTTCCAGCACGAACTCGCAGCCAATAGGGCTAGATCTAAAGGTTGGCTGATTTATATGCGGTATCCACCGTCTCGAGAGGTATAAATCGGCTACAACAGATCAGGTTTTTCGTTTTATACTTAATGCTGCATCGGGTTCGAACTATTAAGTCGTTTTTAGAACTATCAATGATTTGTTTGGCTGAGATTTATGTTATTTAGAGACAGCGCCGGGGTTTTAGCTAGCCTTATCTGCCCTGATATGTTTCTTTTCATATATTTGTTATTAGATTTATATTAGGACTGCCTCTTAACAAGATCGCATCTTGTCGGACGTCGCTAGCCGAAATCGGCCTACCATCGACAGCTGATGGCCGATTTCCAGGCTATGCATTTGATTCAAGAGTGATATCTTTCTATAAGATTCATCGGAGTACTAGCCGATTCATTTTTAGCTTTCTAGTATCGGCTAGGTTATCGATTCATATATTTATTATTCTTTACTGTATTTGGGTAAGCGGTTGGTGCTGTCTTGGTATAGCCGATCCATTTCAGTCGCTTGGCTTAAATATAGTTTAGAATAGCATATATATGCTCATGGATTCCCTCAGCCGATCTAGTGGGGATCTTACCTAACACTTAACGCATATTCTCTTGTTTTTCTTGTTGATTAACAGATCAAATCAACTGGCACGCCCTACACAGCACAGGCAGCCGAGAAGGACCTGCACTGGAGTTAAGCAGATCTCCCAGGCCAGCCCGTGAGAGAAATTTCTCATCAACACGCTTCTTGGCACGCCCGGTGGGACTTTCTTTGTCGGCTCGACTCGGACACATAGACTCAGCCGGCAAGATGATCGACTCCAAGAGCCCCAGCATTACGCAGGACAACATCATGCCTGTGAAAATGGAGCAGTTATCGGCTGAACAGCAAGCCGATTATAAGAAGATGGTGGAAGAGCTCCAGGCTAACTACTTGCAATCTTTCACCCAAACAAGATCCGGGGCCATGCATCAGAAATATAAGTTCAGCCTAAACGACACTAAGGCATCCTCCTCTAGTGATACAAAAGTCAAATAGAAGATGGAGGAGCCGACCCAGGAACAGGATGATTCGGCTGTATATTCTCTACAAGACCGGATTGACTCAGCCGTCCATCACGCATTGGTCAACCAAAGTAGCATCCTGGTCAACACTCTCAATAACATGATCGCTACTATGGTCGACGCCAAGATAGCTAACCAGCTGCAACGGGGGCCAACGTACTTCACAGAAGGCCAATTTCCTGGTTACAGGATGCTGGTCACGCAGAATCGGCCGATCCCACCGAACAAGGGCCGTCGGGAGGAGTCCTCGGTCAGCCAAATCCAGGTGAATCGGCTATAAGGCCAGCAATTACTATGCTGAACCGACAGCAGCCGCTGCCCCAAGATCAGATTGCCAATATGTTCAATGACAGTCGACAGTTAGAGCCGATTGATCCAGATAGATGGCACAACGCCGGTGGCCGACAGCTGTTTCCAGGACCGCCAACACCACCACAGGCGCATCGGCCACCTCCCGCTAATCATCACTACCAGTACCAAGGAGGCCGTCAAGATCATCATTACAGGCCTCAGACGCCACCACCACTGTATCGGCAAGCACCCGCGCCGTATGACCCATACGAGCCGATACAGCAAGACAACAGGACATGGGTCGATCTGATCGCAGATGTCTTGCGCGATCAATTCGGCCTCAAGCCGAAAGACTCAGGGAACATGTATCGGTATCCCTATCCAGAGCACTTCGAGCGGATCCCGTTACCCAACCGATTTTTCGAAGTTCTCAGGGCAGGACAACGTCTCAACCTACGAGCATGGTAGCCGATTCTTGGCACAATGCGATGAAGCATCGGCTACGGAGGCCTTGAGAGTCCGATTGTTCCCTCTTTCTCTTTCAGGATCGGCTTTTACTTGGTTCTCCTCATTGCCCTACAACTCAATTCAGAGCTGGGCCGATCTTGAAAAGCAATTTCACAGCTACTTCTACTCCGGCAACCACGAGATGAAGTTGTCGGACCTCACCAGCATCAGGCAAAAACACAACGAATCAGTCCAAGAATACATCCAACGCTTTAGGGAGATGAGGAACCGATGCTACAGTCTGGTGCTATCGGACGTTCAGCTGGCCGATTTGGCCTTTCATGGCTTGATCGCGCCGATCAGAGAGCGATTCTCTGTGCAAGACTTTGACAGCTTAGCCCACTTGGCGCAGAAGGTGATGGCCCACGAGCAGCGATTCCAAGACACCAGGAAGGCCATCAAAAATATAACTCAGGTCATCGTCGAATCAGACTACGAGTCCGACGACGATGACGCAGAAGTGGCGGTAGCCGAATGGGCCAAGAACAAAAAAAGCCATCGTCTGCCAATGGCTGCTGAAGATGGCTAAGGAAGAAAGATACGATTTCGACATCACCAAGGCCGACAGGATTTTTGACTTGCTGCTCAAGGAGAAGCAGATTCAGTTGCCCGAAAATCACATGATCCCGTCGGCCGAAGAATTGAAGAAAAAGAAGTATTGCAAGTGGCACAACTTCACATCCCACGCCACCAACGACTGCAAAGTCTTCAGGCAGCAAATCCAGTCAGCAATTGAGGCCGGGAAGCTGAAGTTTGCCGATTGAAATCGGCCAATGAAGGTAGACGGCGATCCTTTCCCGGTCAGCACGGTCCAAGCCGGCCCCAGGCAAGCTGATTGACAGAACATAATGACGCATGGCTTAGTCAATACATCGATCGGGGCCAAGGCAGAAGGCGATCAAATTGGATGTCACGCCGCGCCAATTAATATGGTGCGCCCAGTCATCAGATCGGCTGACCGATAGCCGATCCATGAACGTAGCCGATACCGTCATCAATACCGGTCTCAGCAGGAAGAAGCTTACAATGAAGCACCTCGTCAACGCGAGCCGACCACCCAAAGCCGACGATATGAGGTAAACCACGACAATGCCGATCCGCATTGGCATTGTGATTTTTTCAGGTACTGCTGGGAATCCGGCATGAGACTGCCAACATTGGACGATTGCCCAGCATGCAACGATCGCCGCGGCGACGAGCACAGGAGCTCATCGGCTGCAAGTCCAACTCGGTTCGTCCCCAGAGCCATTCAGTTAAACCAAAGGCGATGATCTGTCCCTGATCGGCTCGGCCCGATCCACCAGGACTTCTTCGTTGATGAAAATTGCGATGGGAACAACTGCGACGATGAAGAGGCCGACGATGAGAAATCGGCCAACCCCCAATGGTGCTCGTCTGATCTCTTCACGAAGACGCAGAAAAGGAGGGTGCAACGGCTTAAGCGTGAAGGGAGAGAAGATGAAGTTCAACAAATGATCTACGAATAGCGCTGTCAGCTGGGCAAAATCAAAAGGCGATGGGTACCCAAGGAGAAAGCGGCCATAGCCGACAAAGAGCAAGCCGAGGAAAGCCCAGCCGATCAAGCCAGGAGGGCAGCCAAAGGGAAAGGCAAAATGTTTGCATCGGTCAACATGGTGTTCGTACTGCCAGCCGAGTTTGGCGCTCCTGAAGCCGATGCATACATCATTGAGGATGACCTGATGAAATTGGCAATCTCACCAGACCAAGCTGTCTTTGACAAACTCGAGGGAACCGAAACGACACTTAAAACCGTTGTACGTTAAAGGATTCGTCAACGGCAAGCCGATTTCCAAGATGCTAGTCGATGGGGGAGCTGCAGTCAACCTCATGCCTTACGCAACATTCAGAAAGCTAGGCAAAGGAGCCAAAGACCTAATAAAAACCAACATGGTGCTCAAAGACTTCGGCTGCAACCCATCGGAAACCAAGGGCGTCCTCAACGTTGAACTGACCATCGGCAACAAGACCGTGCCCACAACATTCTTTGTCATCGACGGAAAGGGGTCTTAGAGCCTGCTGCTCGGAAGGGACTGGATACACGCTAACTGCTGCATCCCTTCTACAATGCATCAGAGCCTGATCCAATGGGACGACGACAAGATCGAGATCGTACCAGCCGACAGGTCAGTTAGTATTGTCAGTGCCGATTTGCCGCTTTGGGAAATCAAAGGCATCGATTGTTTATCCGGGAAAATCTGGCAAGCCGATTTTCTAAATGTGTCCAATTCAACGATACAACCGATTGGAAATGACGAGCCGCAGCTGCTGCTTTGAACAAGACATGGTGGAGGGCTCAAGCGTTCTCGGCATGGACACCGCGGACGAAGACGATGGCAAGCTCGGGCAAGGTTTCACGTCGGCCGACGAATTAGAGGAAATCCACATCGGCTCTGGTGATAAGCCGAGGCTGACGTATATTAGCAAAAATTTGTCTCCTCATTGTAGATCCCGACTTATTAAATTGTTAAAAGAATATAAAGATTGTTTTGCTTGGGAGTACTTCGAGATGCTCGGCCTCAGCCAATCAATAGTGGTCCATCAGCTGCCGATTAAGGCAGGCTATCGGCGTTCAAACAGCCTCCCAAGAGGTTTAAGGCCGATATGTATGATGCAATTAAAGCCAAAATCACTCGGCTATACGACGCGGGATTCATTCGGCCTTGCCGATACGCCGAGTGGGTCTCAAACATCGTCCCAGTGTTGAAGAAAAACGGTAAACTTAGGGTGTGCATCGATTTCAGAGATCGAAACAAGGCAACCCTAAAGATGAATACCCAATGCCGATAGCCGATCTGCTTGTCGATGCTGCTTCACGCCACAAAATTATCAGTTTCATGGATGGCAATACAGGGTATAACCAAATTTTCATGGCCGACGAGGACATCCATAAGACCGCTTTTCGGTGTCCCGGCGCAATCGGCCTGTATGAATGGGTAGTAATGACGTTCGGCTTGAAGAATGCTGGGGCAACATATCAACGGGTCATGAATTACATCTTTCACGATATGATCGGCTCACTAGTAGAGATATACATTGATGACGTGGTGGTCAAGTCAAGGGAGATAGAAAGCCACATTGCCGATCTGAGACAAGTGTTAGAATGGACGAGGAAGTACGGTCTGAAGATGAATCCGCTTAAGTGCGCGTTCGGCGTATCGGCCGGGCAATTCCTGGGATTTCTCGTCCATGAAAGAGCAATTGAAGTTACACCAAGGAGCATAAATACTATCAAGACAATTCAACCTCCGAAGGACAAAAAAAACTCCAATCATTGATCAGCAAGATAAACTTCATGAGACGGTTCATAGCCAATCTCTCAGAAAAGATGGAGCCGTTCACACCACTGCTTCGGCTGAAAGCCGATCAGACATTCACATGGGGGTCAGAGCCACAGAAGGCGTTAGACAACATAAAAGATTATCTAAGCTCTCCTCCAGTTCTAATGCCTCCACAAAAGGGAATACCGTTCAAGCTGTACTTATCAGCCGATGACAAATCAATCGGCTCCGTCCTAATCCAAGAGGTCGACGGCAAGGAAAGAGCCATCTTCTATCTCGCCGATGGCTGCTAGACGCGGAGACAAGGTATTCACCTGTTGAGAAGTTATGCCTATGCCTCTATTTTTCATGTACAAAGTTAAGACACTATCTGCTGTCCAAGGAGTGCACAGTAATCTGCAAAGCCGATGTAGTTAAGTATATGCTATCGGCTCCAGTGCTCAAAGGAAGAATTGGGAAGTGGATTTTCGCACTAACATAATTCGATCTGAGGTATCAGGCACCAAGGGCAGTCAAAGGGCAAGCCATAGCCGATTCATTGTGGAGCACAGAAACGATTCAATCGGCTCAGTGGAAATTATGCCTTGGACTCTGACGTTCAATGGCTCGGTTTGCACCAGGCTGTGGCATCGGCTTGGTCATTATTTCGCCCAAGGAGGCAAGCTTCGAGTTAGATTTTGCCATTTACCCCCACGCTACAAACAACCAAGCCGAATACGAAGCCGTCCTTAAAGGATTGCATCTACTCAAGGAAGTTGAAGGTGATGCCATCGAAATAATGGGAGACTCATTGTTGGTCATTAGCCAATTATCAGAAGAATATGAACGCAAAAACGGCATGATGATGGTCTATTATTGGCAATGCTGGGAATTAATGGACGGTTTTCGGCTAGTTACTTTGAAACATATCCCCAGAGAGCAGAACACAGAGGCCAATGACTTGGCTCAGGGGGCATGGGCTATCGGCCGATGCTGAAAGAAGTCGATATAGACGTTGCCGCCATTACAGCCAGTGATTGGAGGTTTGAAGTTTACAAGTATCTCAAAAATCCCTCCCAATCGGCCATAAGGAAGCTACAATATAAGGCATTACGATACGTGTTGCTCGATGAAGATCTGTACTATCGGACGATTGACGGCGTGCTACTCAAGTGCTTGGGAGCCAATCAGGCTACAGTGGCCATCGGAGAAGTACACGAAGGCATTTGTGGCACACATCAATCGGCCCACAAAATGAAGTGGCTACTTCGCCGAGCAGGGTATTTCTGGCCAACGATGCTAGAGGATTGTTTCAAGTATTACAAGGGCTGCCAGGATTGCCAGAAGTTTGGCGCCATACAGCGAGCACCAGCATCGGCTATGAACCCAATCATCAAGCCGTGGCCATTCAGAGGATGGGGCATTGATATGATCGGCCAGATCAATCCACCCTCAAGCAAAGGACATAAGTTTATCCTGGTGGCAACGGATTACTTCACAAAGTGGGTGGAGGCGATTCCCCTCAGAAAAGTGGATTCTAAGGACGCAATCGAGTTTGTCAAAGAACACATCATCTACCAATTTGGCGTTCCACAAACGATAACAACAGACCAGGGATCTATCTTTGCATCGGACGAATTCGTTCACTTTGCCGACGGCATGGGGATCAAGCTGCTTAATTCTTCGCCGTACTACGCACAAGCCAACGGGAAAGCCGAGGCCTCAAACAAAAGTTTGATCAAGCTGATTAAGAGAAAGATCTCTGAGTACCCTAAACAGTGACATAGCCGATTAGCCGAATCATTGTGGGCATATTGGATGGCATGCCATGGGTCAATTCAAGTCCCTCCGTACAAGCTGGTCTACGGACATGAGGCAGTACTGCCCTGGGAAAGTGTCGTCGGCTCAAGACGCATTCAGCTACAGGATCAACTCACAGCTGACGATTATTATCACCTGATGGTGGACGAATCGGAAGATTTAGTTTTATCCAGGATGAGGGCCCTAGAAAAAGTCACAAAGGACAAAGAACGAGTAGCCAGACATTATAATAAAAAGGTGGTGCCTAAATCTTTTGAGGAAGGCGAACTCATTTGGAAATTGATACTGCCGATCGGATCTAGAGACAACAAGTTCGGCAAGTGGTCACCAAATTGGGAAGGGCCTTTCAAGATCCACAAATGCGTTTCTAAAGGAGCTTACATGCTAAAAGGACTGGACGGAGAAGTATTTGGAAGGGCTCTTAATGGAAAATACCTAAAGAAATATTACCCAAGCGTATGGATCAACTCGTGATTCGGCTATGGTTACTTCAGCCGATTTATGGCAGCCGATGTCTTACATTAACAAGGCATCACCTTTAGGCATTTTTATGAAATGTTTTTTGCTAAGTTTTCTACGATCGGCTCATGATTGGCCAATAGGGATGGCAAGGATGCACGAACGGCTTGAACTTATAATTTTGTCGACACCGAAGCTATCAACAAAACTCGGGGGGCATATATGTACACGAGCCTACACGAGCCGATGGCAAAATCGGGCCGATTGAAAAAATCGGGCGTCTGGATGTTTGAAAGATTTTCGCAACTGTTAAGCCTCGTAATCGGCGGTCCAAATAAAAGCGTTGGAAGTGATTTGGATCGACGGCCGTGATTCAAGTGCCAACACTAACGATCATGGTGTGGTCTCGGAATCGGAATGCGAAACGATACGCAATTCAAGACACTACGCGCAGCCGAAAGCCGATCTCATCTACGAGCACAACGGCAAAAGATTGATAAATTATATTACATGATTCAAAGCCAATTTCGATTACATGTCTTCTAGATAGTCTTTGATGGCCGCCAGGGCCCGGCCAACGGCCTCTGGAGATTCTCTCTCTAAAGCATCCAAGATCAAATACTCTAGCCTAGATACTCTTGCATCGGTGGTTGTGATTAACAGTTCATTGGCAAGTTGTGTTTGCCTTGCTACCAGCCTGTCGTGACGTGTGAGTGTCGCAGACGCCGAACGAATAGCTGCCGGAACACTGCTGAGTTTTATTGGAGGTCTGCTCACCGGATGACGAGTCTCTTGTTCCCTAAAGCGCTGCAAGTTGATCCTTACTTGACGGTCTTGGCTAACCGTTAGTTCATACGGGGTGTTCATGATCTCTAGAATCACTCGTAGGGGATGGGGCGGCTGCGAGAAGATTAACTCGTGAGTACTTAGAGAAAAGAAATGGTGAGGATGGATGGGTTGGAAAATCACCTGGTTCACCGATGAGCTTGAGGATGCCATGAGAAGTCTTGCTGAAAGCTTGGAAACCTGGAATTTGTACACCTGGAGAATGAGGGAATTTCTTCTTCGGCTGTGATGTGTTCGGGAAAGCCTGAAGGGGTCTATTTATAGAAAGAAAAGATGCAGATTTGGATATGAAAGATCTTTGCGGATATGAAATTTCGAAGAGGTCATCATTAAAAGCATTGGTAATCGTTGAATGGTTGGTGACTACTCAAGACCAGATACCTATTGTTCAGGACTCACGGGTTTTGAAATACATGTTCGGATGAGTCAAACTATGAAGCCAAATCGCCAGTTATTTAAATATTATCGACCGATTACAAGCACGGCTAAAGTGATCGTCCAACCCCAGCACAAAAGTACAAGTATAATACAGAAGGCATTAGCTGATTTCAGAATATCAGAATATTACAAGCTCATTGTTTTAAAAAATCGGCTATGGCCGACAACGCCTTCCGCCTGATCTAGTCTATCTCTTCGATGGCCTTGATGTCATCGGCCTCGGACCCCGCCACCGGCCAGATGCCCTTCACTAGGTTGCGCAAATGTGCCACAGCCGCCTTGATGCCTTGGCGTTGAGCTTCGATCTCGGCCAGCAAATCAGCCATGTACTCCTTATGGACATCGATCTCGTTCGTGACTTGAACGAGATCGGCCATCAGCTAATCTTGGCGTGTGTGGAGCTGCTAAAGCTTGGCCGCCGGCTCAGTCTTCAGGCGGTCGAAGGCAGCCTTCCGGCTCTCAATGGCGTCCTTGGTCGACTGGAGGGTGGCCGACCGCGCCTGGTTCTCGCGGCGATCGGCTATCCGCTATCGTGCCCGTTCGTACTTGAGCTGATGGGCTTCCATGAAGGTCGCCGACACAATGGCATCGGCTAGGGCTTCCGGCAGCTGGCCTTGAATCTCTTTGAATCACGCGCGTATCGAGCCGCTGTCGACCACCAGCGCGTCCAGCGAGGCCTCTAGCCGGTTGCCGATGTCGGCTAGGGTGGCCCTCAGATCCTCAGCCGGCGTCATCAACGCCTCTTCGCCGATTTCGCCGGACTCCTCGAACTCCAACAAGTCAAAGTTGAGGAGGTCAGCTATGTTCTACAGCAAAAAGAGAGATGATCAGAAGACAATAAGTTGACAGAAGCTGACCGTCAGTTTCAGTCGGCTTACCATGGGCACCGGGGTTGGAACGATCGGCTCGGCTGGATCGCCGCCTGCGGCCGTCGAGGCCTCTTCGTTGACGTCGTCACTGTCGCCCGCGGCAGGTGCAGCATGCTCGCTGGACGCCTGGGGGGCAGCCGATGGAGATCGCGGGGGCTGCAAAAGAAAGAATTAGCGGACAAATCAGCTAATTACTATAGGTCAAATGGCAAGAGACGATTACTAATGGCGCGGGGCGTGAAGTGCGGCCGGCCAATTTCTTGACCTGAAAAGAATGTTTCGATCAGATGCAAGTGATCATCGCGAAGCCAAATTTGGTGAAGTGAAGGCTTACCGGCCGATTTTTTGCTGGGGGACTTGGGACCGGCGGGACGTCGGCTGGAGCGTTGACCGACTCATGGCTCGAACTCCTGGGTTTGGCCGCCGCTCCAACAACCGCCGGCATCTCCTCGCTGGCGACGACGTCGAGGAACTACGCGACGGCAGGGTCTAAGGGGGGAGGCTATCGGCTGGCGCCGCCAGCTTCTTCTCTTTCAGCCTCTTGGGGGCAGGCGCAGCCGCCGGCCGTGGGGGTGGGGCAGCCCTTTTCTTCTGGGCGATCGGCTGGCGCACCTGCCCTCGTAACAATGACGCCAGCTTCGGCGCTCCCCAGCCGATGGCCGACGGAGCGAGGCCGCCCCCATCCAGAACACTTGAACGGTACTCGATGGGGCGCCGCGAATTGCTCACCGTCGGCCGCTCCGTCTCCGTCTCCGTCTCCCGCAAATCAAAGGGCAAATGTTAATCGGTTGTATCAGCCGATGATAAGAAGAAGAAAATTAGTTGGGACTTAAAGCTTACCGAGGGGATCTCCTCGGGCAAGAGGAGGTCGACGTAATGAGACGACCGCTGATGGAAGATGTGGCGCTTGATTTCAGTCCACCATTGGTCGTAAGCGGCACTTTTCTTCAACGCTAGTTTCATCACGCCGACGTCGCCGAGGGGAGGGCCGGCTATATTTAGCAGCCGATCCATTATTAGGTCCTGGCTTACCACTCTCCTCGTCTCAACCTTATCGGCATAAAAGAAGCCGATGGGCAGCTGCCCAAGACCGAACTGCCTCGCCGCCGACACCGGGTAATAGAATTCGTAGCTCTTGGCCACTGATCGGCCCTGATGGATCCCGGTCGACGAGCACGCCGTGGCCAGCGCGGTGCTCCTCTTGGAGCCGCACGTCGGCACTGCACGAACAGACGTGTCATGAACGGGATGTCGATCTTGTTCGTCGCCGGATGATGGCGAGAGATGGTGGTGGCGGCGGGGATGGCTGGCTGCGGCGGGAAGGGCGAATGGCGGCGGATGGCCGTGGCCCTAGGTGCGCCACGGCGGGGTTGTCTTCACCGAGTGAGCAAGGGGAAGTTTCTTCCGCCTCGCGCTAGAGAATCGCCTCCCAGCGGCATTTGACGACGGGGTCACGGTGGTGCGGTGGCTGCGGTAGCAGACAACAATCTGCAGCGCAACCGCCATCTCGGCCGACGAGCTCTCCTAGTGACGTGCTCCCCCTTGAGCTGCCTGACTGCGGACAAAGAGAGGGAGAAAAGAAAAAAAGGAAAAAAGGAGAAAAAAAGAAAAAAAAGGGAGGGAGTTGAAAACAAAACAAAAAAAGAGAAAAAGAAATGAAGAATGAAGAAAAAAAGGAAAAAAAATAAAAAGTTGAGAAAAGGAAAAAAAAGTAGTAGTTGCGCGTCCGGACCCAGCAGGCTCTTGTGCCGGTGGTGTTTTTTCGGAGATGCAGCGCAGCGGCACGACGAGGCTTTCGAGGTTTCGGCGGCAGCTAGGGACGGTGGCATGACTGTCGAGTTCTAGCGGCTTGTAGCGGACCGCGGCGGCTGACATTGCTTGGCAATGGTTAGTGCGGTGTGGGACTACGTCAGTAGACGGCGCTTGCGGTGATGACATCGTGCGACGACTAAGCTTGCAGCGGATCGTGGCGGATGGTTTTAGCCTTGCTGGGCTATCCGGTATGATGCATCGTCAAAAGACGGCGCAAGCTATTTCTCTAGTTTTGCTGGCTTGGCGGAGAAGGCCAAGTGCGAGGGTGAAGCAACGAGGCCAGGTCGACTCGCTACGGTGGCTCAGTTGTTTGACGGAGATCGGAGGAAGCAGGGCAACTACTCTTTCGCTATGATGGCGACAATAGAAACAGATCCATGATGAGGAGTGCAGTAGCGGGCGTGGCATGGCCCCCGCGAAGAGGAGTGCAGTAGCGGACGTGGCATGGCCCCCGCGAAGAGGAGTGCAGTAGCGGGCGTGGCGTGGCCCCCGTAAGCGGCGAGGTGGTGTCCAACGGCGGATGTGGCGAGGCCCCCGCGTGTTGAGTCCTTTAAGAAATTCGGATCTGATGGTTATCACCCCGTCGGGTGGGGTTTAGCATGCAGCGGCACAGCAGCGACGAGTACTGCATGGCGGAAACCCTTTCGGTGAAGTGCAGTCTGTCTTCCCCTTTTGTCCAAGTCGAATTGGAGCTCGGCGGTGAAGATTTCGTGGCTAGTTGTGTGTATATTTGGTGGTATGCAGTATTTACAGAAAAAAGTCTTCGTTTATTGGGAAGAATCAATATACTTTTAGTGTCGAATCGGGATTCACTAAGACAGAAATAAAGCATTGGGTCGAACTCTTCCTTGGTGTTAAGGTAGTAGCTGTGAATAGCCATCGACTACCTAGAAAGGGTAGAAGAATGGTCCCTATTCTAGGACATACAATGCATTGCAAACGTATGATCATTGCCGTCGTTTAAGACGTCAATCTTTCGGTCGGGCGGTGTGAGTGGATTTTGTTAGAGTTCTTGTGAAGGCTCGAGTTAAGCGTTTGTCCGGGTTGACGGCCCAATCCAATCGGGACGAGTTTCTTTTTTCCTGCCTATGGTCTCTTAGGACTGTAATCTTGCATTTTTTTCTACTCTATCAAAGGAACACGCGCTATCTTGTGTGTTTCGTTTCAAGAAAAAATGGTGGACTGTTTTACTGTAAGCAACTGATGGCTAATAATTTCTTTATGATATGGCACTTCCTCCTTGCATTGTTGGATTAACCTTTCACTCAGGTAGATTTGGTACAGTACAATGTAGTTATTGGACTTGTCAAATATTTGGTACAACGTAGAGCTTGGGCTGGTCCTGGGCTGGAGTTGCCTTTGGGAATTTTGCCGGAATTATCTCGGTAGAAAACGGAAACTTTGGCTGTTTGTGTGTTCTCATTTTTCCAGCTGGTAGAAGCAAAAGGGATGGAGAAACAACATGCACACAGGACATTCGTTTAGGAAGCCAGGCCTTTTATAATTACCATGAGAAACTAACTAGGACAAAATTTTACATAACGATCGAAAAGCTGGTAGAAGCAAAAAAAGAAGAACAGCAATAAATCTTGCACCAGCCGGGAATCGAACCCGGGTCTGTACCGTGGCAGGGTACTATTCTACCACTAGACCACTGGTGCTTTGTTGTCTACCAGAACATTGTTTCTAAGTCGGTCTCTCCAAATCGGTGTCATGTATTACAAGTGCGATTAACTCGATTTTGCTGCATGTTTGTGAATGAAAGTTTGAGCTTAAATTGTTCGCTCTTTCGTGTGATAGTTTCCAGGTTCTCAAATTTCGTCGCTACAACTAAATCTGGTAGATGCACTGTAATCAAATTTGGTGCAGGTTAAAAACTCCACATAGGTGGATTTCCCTATCGACACCACGAGGACGACACTGATGAGCAGTTTCATGTGTAAAACCGGTATCTACTAGAAAAACCACGTGGCTTTGTCGCGTAACCAGTAAGAATTGACCATTTTATTGGAGTTCAAGTTTTTTTATACTTGAAAGAGCAATGATAGCAGTGTGAGTTTTCTCATTGATGTAGAAGAAGGGCAAATATGATTTTATTGTATTTTTTCCCTATCACCAGAAGGGCAGGTCCTTGTGTGCGGACCTGTTAACACTGAAATTTGATAATCGAATCCCTAAGTCTGCAAAGCGCGAAGCAGAATCGGATCGGCTGGAGACAGGGGTCGCATCGGCTGAGGAGTGATCGACTGCGAGGCTAATCAGGTAAGGTTGGATCGGACAGGGACAGCCGATAGCCGATTTTAGGTCCGGAAGAGATGAAACCATTTCTGATGTAGCAGTTTGAGGATAAATAGATGATTCGGTGTTAATTGCGCGTTAAATGATATTGCCACTTATGGATAGAGTCCTGTAACGGTAATTGTATCTGTAATCTAGGGGTTTGTTTAAACTGTTAGTTGTAACACGGCATGGGTCCTGCTTGGGATAATGTTGTGTTTTAAGTAGTAGTTTAGATAGAGTCCAGAGTTTGTATAGATAATTGTATCTTGGGTATAAATAGGACCCGAGACCCCCTGTAACAATACAATCACAATCAATAAAACCTTCGGCGCATCGCCAACCCTTTTCTTCAGACGAGCACTTTGTTTGGCTACGGGCTGCATCGTTTCGATCCCCAGATCTAGGTAAATGCTTGTCATTAGCGGTACTATCTATTGTTTCTAGTGCTTGCATCGTAATGACACTTTAGAATCAAGAGTTTATACTGCGCTATTTATCATATAGCGCATATAAATTAATGTTTAGATCTATCCTGTCATCGGCTAGTTCCAGCACGAACTCGCAGCCAATAGGGCTAGATCTAAAGGTTGGCTGGTTTATATGCGGTATCCACCGTCTCGAGAGGTATAAATCGGCTACAACAGATCAGGTTTTTCTTTTTATACTTAATGCTACATCGGGTTCGAACTAATAAGTCATTTTTAGAACTATCAATGATCTGTTTGGCTGAGATTTATGTTATTTAGAGACAGCGCCGGGGTTTCAGCCGGCCTTATCTGCCCTGATATGTTTCTTTTAATATATTTGTTATTAGATTTATATTAGGACTGCCTCTTATGTTAAGATCGCATTCTTGTCGGACGTCGCTAGCCGAAATTGGCCTACCATCGACAGCCGATGGCCGATTTCCAGGCTATGCTTTTGATTCAAGAGTGATATCTTTCTATAAGATTCACCGGAGTACTAGTCGATTCATTGTCAGCTTTCCAGTATCGGCTAGGTTATCGATTTATATATTCATTATTCTTTACTGTATTTGGGTAAGCGGCTGGTGCTGTCTCGGTATAGCCGATCCATTTCACTCGCTTGGCTTAAATATAGTTTATAATAGCATATATATGCTCATGGATTCCCTCAGCCGATCCAGTGGGGATCTAACCTAACACTTAACGCATATTCTCTTGTTTTTCTTGTTGATTAACAGATCAAATCAACTGTTACACCCTGCACAGCACAGGCAGCCGAGAAGGACCTGCACTGGAGTTAAGCATATCTTCCAGGCCAGCGCGTGAGACAAATTTCTCATCAACAGGACCCTAGGCCCAACAAAGGCAAAGCCCACCCCATACTCGCACTCGTGCCCAGCAAACCCTACCCCGTACTACTCCACACAGTAGCAGCCGTAAAACGGAACGGTCTCTCCTCCTCCCAAACCCTCAATTGTCATTTACCTTTCTTTTTCTGCTTGTCATCGTGATTGCCATCGCTAATTTCCTGCATATAATTAATGTTTGTTTTTACAAATCTGGAGAAAGTTTCATCGTCATCATTGAATTTATTGTTGCTACTTAGGTTTTGTAAGCTGAATGTACCTGGTCGTCGTCATTTGGTCCTTCCAAGCTTCTCTTGTTTGTGTGGTGTATGCCATCCCAAATGCTGAAATTTTATTGAAAAGAGTTAACATTGTGAGTTTGTAGGCTGTTATATATTTGAACTGTATTAACTTTAATTTTATACCCTGATGGATCAAGTTCCATATATTCAGTTTCAATAGAAGCCTGAACCTGTAAAGATGAGTCCTGTTCATGATGGTAATGTATGAGTTTTCTTGCAAAGTTGAATAATTTGGATTGTTAGTTGTAAAGTTGCATAATTTAGATAGTGTAAGTTAAGGAATTTACCTGTTTATCTGCTTTATTAGATGTGATAGGGATTAATGGCGGTAGATCTTGTTCTGTAGTAGTTACTGATGTTGATTCCATGGAGATAGTCTGGAGTGGCCTAAAAGTTGGGATAATTGGTTTTTTCTCGAGGTTTTGCTTTATCCTGATGACTTCAAACGATGGGTCAGCTGCATTTATGCTTTTGTTGGATAATACATTAACAAAAAATATAAATTTGTGTCCAATCCAAGCTTCTATTTTTGGTGGAATATCAGATGGGTTATATTTCTTGCGGAGAGCTTCAGCGCTCTTCCCAATTAGTTCAGCTCCTCTCTTTTCAAAAAACATGAACTCAAGATTGTAAGTCTCATCAGTTGCAATAAACGAGATCTTGTATCGTACAACAAACATTTTATCTAAATTAGTATACATGTCCTAAATAAAATTTGTAGAACATACAGTAGATATAATTTAAACTTACTTCCAGTCGAACTATGTACATGGGCACTTATCCTTTGAGCATTTGTATGTGTTGACATTTCCAATAATTCTGGAGTTACAAACTTTACATGCTCGATAACACCATGTTTGCCTTTCTGGGATAGTAACAAGTGTTGCTGTGCACTCATACTTTGTTCCCTAAACATAGAATAATTGTTTAAAAATGTGAAAGATCCAATTTGTATTAATGAGTAAATTACAACATATATCCTGACTCAAAAGTAGTAGTTTGAAGTGTCGAAATATATAGACAAAATAATATAATAAGATGCGTAAGAACAATGACATTTATCTAACCTTTTTAGTGAAAGGATCTATATCTCTGAGTTGTAGTAGAGTTCTTTGCTCTAGATTTTGCAGTGTATCATCCTCACTCTGTATAAGCTCTGAATGGGTACGGGTGATGTTGTTAGGCTGTATATAAATTAGCAAAGTATCAAATCAGTATCTGAATATTATTGTATTACAAAATATTATGAACTACATTTATAACGAAATGAATATATTGATAGCACCTTCTTTGGAATGATTTGATTTTAGGAATATCATTTTGGTTGATATACCAACGGCAAGCTGATGTACCACTAAGGAATTTGAACTTGTCCTTGTATAGCTTCATGAGAGTCCCAACAAATACTGCTATGAAATGGTGTTTTTGACCAACTTGTAAAACTTTTTCACCGTCATATTCGATAGTTCTTCTTCCTGAAAGCGATAATTCTATCATGTTTCCCCTGAAAAGATGAGGATATGATTAAATATGGTGATTACAGTAGGTAAGTGTGTATGAAGAGAATAAATATCTACTCTAAGTCTTGTAGCTGCACTACTCTTCTTATGATTTGATCCCCTAAATTTGTGTAGACAGTCGCGATATTTGAAACTCCAACGATCCTTCCAATTACATCTAGAAAAAAGGGTGCATCATATAATTTGATTTACTACTAAGATTTCTTTGTGAGGTAGTGTTACATTACCTAAGAAACGATCATTTTTTTATGTAGTCAGAGAGTTTATCTAAAGGGATGAGTGAGAAAGTGTATTTTGGGAAATCTGGTGCTGGATTGGTAGCTTCGATGATCTGTGTCCTTCTATTAAGCTTGATCATGTATGGATTCTGCACAGCTTTAAACATTGGTTTTTCTCTCTCAACTGTTACTTTAGTCAATATTATAATCTTTTCTTCTTCTAGAAGTGGCTATAGAAACTGAATAGCATCCGGGTGTATCTCAGCATATATTGAATCACCCTACATAAGTTGTGTATGTATACTAGTTAGTAAAGAAACTCTAAATGGTCATCAGTTGCTTGTGGAAAAGTTGTACGAAATGGGTGCAGTATATTTAAGAAATGACAATATATGTAAAGTAGGTCCTCCCAAATGTTTCAAAAATTCACATGTAATGAAGTTTAAGGACAGTAGTGAAAATTTCATTATATTCCAAGCAGTGTTAACGTATACATAGTATAAATTTGTTTATTTGCAAATAAAACGATGTAATTATGATTTTAATTCGCTAGTATATGATGTGGTGTTAATTCAAAGTTGTCATTGAGCTGAGATATGATGCATGCTTGTATGTATGGTTGATGAGATGGCCACATATAGCTCTAACATAAATCTTCTGAATATGACCCTAACATAAATCTTGTAGGTCTACAAACGGGGAGTTGTTGGCTGGTCCATTGATATTGGCCGGTTTGCTGGATATGAAGAATTAAGGTATGCTTTGGCCTGCATGTTTGGTATTAAGGGCTAAGTTGAGGACTGACAGAGAATAGGCTGGAAGCTAGTCTACAAGGACCATGACGATGACATCCTGCTTTTTGGTGATAACCCATGGGAGTAAGTTTATATTTCTAAATTTGCTTAAGTTAAATTTTCAATTCACTATAAAAAACCTATCAAGAGGATAAATATTGTGAAGTGCCTAGGAATGTGGGTTACAATCAGTGGAGGCTAGAGGCTACCAATACAACAATAAGAAAAGTATAAACGTGAACAATAATGTGCCTGTGGCTTCTTTTTATGTATAATAATATGCTTGAGCTTTTAGGGTGTGTAAATGCACTGATTATGAATGAACAAAGAAGGATTTTATTGGTCGTCATCATTGTAAAAATCTAATGTGTATTATACAGGGGATTTGTACTTGCAAACCAGTCCACCCCAAATTCCAATCGTTAGGGTGATCAATAGAGCTGTACAAAACACTGGTACGCAGGCAGACATGAAGAATTCTTATAATCATACTACTTGAATGATCCAAAAACACAGAAGAAATGTATAGTTGCACTCAGTCAAGTCTATGAGGATAGGAGGCTATACTATAAAATTACCTTTTCATCGATTAGTACAAGATCAAGATGTTTGATTTCATTTTGCTCACTCGGGCTTCTGAACTCCCACATCCTTGATACTCGAACACATAGTGTATAGTCCAACCTTCCTTGCTGAAGCTCTGAAATTGGTGTGATGTTCATCTGCAATAAAAAATTTAGAGAGAAGTCAACTGCTAATTAAAACTAATAGAGTATTAGTTAAACCATTTGATGTACTTCCTTGTATACTATGTTACTAGTGCTTGCAGCACATGATCCATCAGAATTTTCCATCAATATCTTTAGTCCATTTTTATTTGTTACTCGTGATACAGCGACGTACAACTGTCCATGGGTGAAAACTGGTTTCTTAAGATATAGACCGACATTTGATAGTGTTTGTCCTTGGCTTTTATTTATGGTCATTGAATAGGATACTTTTATTGGAAATTGTCTTCGACATAAGGTAAAAGGCCATTGAGATCCACGTGTTGTTAAATTTATTCTTGGTATATATGTTGTTTCACTAATATGTGTTCCTATAATTATAATAAATTCAATTACATTATTGCCTAGATTTGTTACTATTAGTCTTGTTCCATTACAAAGACCTAAACTCTGATTTAGATTTCTGAGTAGCATTATTGGAGCACCAATTTTGAGTTTCAACCTATGGCATGGGAAGTTATTAGCAGTCAGAGTATTAAGATACTCAACGGGGAATAATATATCACATCATTACATGTGTCTGTACACTTTGATATTGTATCAACACTCAAGTATTCTCTTTGTACCCCTCGTACTAAATTGAGTATATAGTCATTGACCTCGTCAACTATCTCATTGGTTGTTGCTAAAATTGCTCTATTTTTAAGATACTGTGCGTAGCTAAATTTTGTTTTGAAATCTGGGAATGTATACTCAACTAATGCCTTTATTTTATCATCACTTGTATAGATTAGTAGTTCCTTTGGTATTTCAAATGTAGTATTGTCTAAATCTAAATTGTCATCATTATCTGATATTGTTTTTGCTGTTCCATTTCCTATATTTAATATCCAATTGTTAAACTCATTTAATTCTTTAAATTCTAGGGTCTCTGGTTTAAATTTATGTAACCGCATGTTTTCATATAGGTGTATCTTTTTTACATGGTTCCAAAGGTATGATTTAAATATTGAGGCATCTATGATTTGTGATCTTGATGCATTTCTAAAAAAGGTAGTATCTGTTTGGGGTCTCCACCTAGGACAACCACCTTTCCTCCAAATGGTGTGTCATTTGATTTTGTGTCTTTTTCAGAAAGAATGTCTCTTAATGATCTATCAAGAGCCTCAAAACATTGTCTGTTTGTCATTAATGCCTCCTCCAATATAATTAGATCAGTCTGAATTAATAGGTCAGCAAGTTTTGTTCCACGCTTTATATCACATACTGCCAATTCATCTATGTCTATGGGTATTTTAAATCGTGAATGAGCTATGCGGCCATTTGGTAGTAATAAAGAGGCAACACCTGATGATGCGCCACTGTTAAAACTATTTTTCTTTTTGATCTAAGATATGAAACTATTGTGTTCCAGAGAAATGTCTTGCCTGTTCCTCCATGGCCAGATACAAAGAAAAAGTTCGGTTCTTTATTTAGAACACTATTTACTATTTGGTGAAATGCATTTTTCTGTTCCTGATTTAGTTTGACAAAGGATGCATTAGCTTCTTCTTCTAGATCATCTATATTATACTATAATTCTTCTTCAATTAGTTGGTTTTCATTGTTACATTTGTATTGATTTGATCTTTGAGGTAGATTATAATTGTTAATATTAGCTCCATTCTTTGCCAGGATGTGGTCAAATTCATCAAGTAGTAATTCTTGTATCTCTATGTCATTTGGACAATATAATATAGGATAATGTCTAGCTATTAATTGGCGTTCAATATCATCAATCATTTTTCTCCAATTTTGTTCATAAAATTTCCTTTCATCTTGTATTTCACAAAAATAACAATATGATTGAGAATAAAATTCATAATTGCGATGCTGTAGCCCAACTTGCGGCTTCATCAAACGTTTTGTACCATTCATTGTCATCTTTCAATAGACCATGTGCTGCACATGCTTCCTTAACATGAGATAAATTGTGCCATTATATGATCTTATATCTTTATAATCTGTTGCTCCTTTGACTATCATTAGTAGCATTCGCAAATAGAAACGTTCTCCTTCTAATGGATTAACATAATATAGCGGTCCTATTTTAAACCCTTGTTTTTGTTTTGTCCATATCTTTTTGACTCTTCCCATGTCCATTTTTGTGGAAAATCACAATATGTTAGTTCTCTAGCTTCTTCATGGTTTTTATTTGCCTCAAACCATTATGTAAGTTTAGTTTTTCTGGTATTGGGATCATTTGCAAGATTTTTAGTTTTGTGTTTTTGACAATTTCACTTCATTAAATAATGGAAGGTGAACAGGTAGTCTTTCAATTGGTGGATAATGATAATGTATATCAAATTCTAATAATCTCCACAAAGCATCTTGTTCACATATATATCGGCATTCCAAGTATTCTTTGATTTCATCTATTTTCTTTGTTTCTTCATTTGTAGGTGCATCTTGGCCCATTCTTACACGTTCAAAGATAATTGTTGCGGAGTCTACTCCTTTATTCACGTATTTACAAAGATATTTAAGGAGTTTACTCTTATTTACATATTCAACATTTATGTGTTCTTGATATTTCTTTAGCAATAGCAGATTATGTGATACAACCCATCTATTATCTAAGTTATGATTATCACGACATATATAAATTTTTGTATCTCGTCGTCGATATTGAGTAAATCCGTTATCAATGAAGTTTGTTTCATCATGAAACTGTTTAGGATAGTGTTTAGAGCATTTTCCCTTTTTCATGCATGGACATTTTCATCTAGTTCTCCACAAGGTCCGTGCATCATATGTTCAGATATAAGCACGTATCCTAATGGATCTTCTATTGGATTTGGTATTTCTGTAGAGATCCATCTATCTATGATTTCAGGTGTTATTTCATATGTGGTTTTATTTAACCAAACTAAGATATGCACATGTGGCAGTCCTCTTTTTTGGAATTCTATTGAATATAGAATAGCTAGCATCGGACCAAAAATTGAACCTGATTTTATATCTTTAAGTAATTCTTCTAGTTTCATATGGAATACACGTACTACGATATCAGGTTTGTCATTAGGTTGTTTCCCTTTCAATATCATCATACTTATTTCAGGCCATTTTGGATTACATGTGAAAGTTATAAATAGATCTGGAGGACCATATACCCGACAAATTGCTATGCCATCATGATAGTTTTGCATGACATATCGTCTACATCCACCATGGCTTGATGGCAGTAGTGTTCTTTTTCCTATTTGACTTTCGTTACTTAACCCTTTGTCTATTGCATCAAATATACCTTGAAGATATTCTACTCTTAGTTTGTCTTGGTTTTTAGCAATATATGTAAGCCTATCTTCATCTTCCATTGCACGAGCATTGACTATTGCTTAGTCTACCATAACATAAATAAGGGTTTGGCTGATTTGGTCTAAAATGCATATGGTATTTATAAAATTCATGCATTGTTATAGTAGATCTTTTCCTTTCACTACTGGCTGTTAATTGATTTTTATGATAAAGTATACCTAGCTGGTATCCTCTCTCTCCATATTGGAATAACAAAGGATACTGCAGTGGCATATATGCTGGATGAAAGATTGATATTCGTTGTAAGCCTCTGTCTTTGGAACTAATAATGATATCTCTTTTATATCTTTCTAGGTTTAGATCACCAACTATTAACATTGCTAGGTCTTCAGTATGCTGCATTTCGTATTGTATTGGGCCATTTTTGTTTGGACCTATTATCCGTATACTAATGTCTATATTTTTGTCTTTCTCAAGTAGATCTCGTGCATGATGGAATATTTTAACTAAAGGATTATATTGATCAAGTATTTTTTAAGTTCTGCCACTATGTATAGGTTTATATCATTTTCTTCAGGATCTTCTTGACATAATGCTTGAATTCTATTTTCTATCTCATTCTGTGTATCAACAATATATAGTTCAACAAACTTTGGCATATTATTAGGTTCAGGTAGTAGAGATCCTATACGGTGGTGTACTTGACCATTTATACGAAATACATATGTGTTGTCCCCTTTGTTTATATTTTTATCTATGTTTGCACCCATTGATGTAAAGGCAAATAAACTATTATATTGCCTTATTTTTTTCATAAAATGTCTTGACAGTTTGTTTTCAATGTTATTAAGTAAAGTAGCAAGAAATTTTGGTGGATCTTTGAATGGTGGTATCTTAATTTGTCCATATTTACAACACTTAGAGTACATTAGTTCTTTATTTTTGCGTTTGTAACATTTATTTTTTTCATATTCCCAGAATATCGCATTACAATATTTGCAATTATATTTTGGGCTGCCTAAATATGACTTGTTTATATATGTTTCTTTTAGATGTTGAATATAATCTTGAGTGAAAGACACCATACCTTGGGATGAAAATAAATATGGATAATGAAGGTTTATGTCAATGCAACGCTGTTTTGCTTTTGGTTCCACATCTGTATCATTTTCTTCTTGTTTTGGTTTTTTTCTTGCTCGTATTTTTTCCAACCTTATTTGTCTCGATCTTTTTGAATTGGGTTCATGAGGTTCTATCTTCTTTGTAGGATATTCCCTTTTTTTCCATACCATTGCTATCACTACGGCTATGCTATGATATGTCTATAATATACAGTATGTTTATATATATGTGTTTAACATATTATTTAGTAGTAGACAAGCAATAAACCAGTTAGTTATACTTTATTATCAGATGTAACAAAATATTTTTGATTAAAATTATACTAAAAACATGAAATATAATATTAAATAGAGTTTTAGAGAGATGAGTCGTTTCGACAATGTGTATTTTGATATGCATTGCAAGGAAGGTGGGTGTGTTAATTCTTCTTTGGCTGTTTGGTGCACCCAACCAATTTAAACCCTTCAATATTTCACAATTTTTTTGGAAAACAATCAGTAACATAGGTAATGGTTTCACTAATCACTCTAGAAAATTTCAAGTAACATCATTAGGTGGACATTATCAAATTTGTGCTGACTATGTAGTGTTCCTGAAATTATGTCTCTACCCTCTCATTGCCATTATTTAGGAAAAAGTTTTGGACAAAACCAGTGGAGTTATGTACTTATGTTTCAAATTATACTACTAAGAATTCCTATAGCTCTGCAGTGTTTGAATGTCGTTTTTTGCATAATGTTGTAGCACTTGTAAACTCTACCATACCTTTGGTCAAATCAGGACTCTCCTGTCGTGATGAACTGATTATGTCATGTTGACCTTCCATAAGAGGTTGCACAGAAGGTCACAAGTTTATTCCAATTTAGGTTAAGCCACACAATCATACATATATTCATAGACATTGCATTGTTTATCCGACATTCAACCATGCAGTTAGAGTATTCACTGTGTTCCCTACATTATCATGCCTTGCCATCCTCTTCGATGTGTGATCAATAAGGTTGTGATATATTTTTTATAGATATATCATACTGTTGTTATGGAGCATGTCAAGGAAGAAGCCATGAGATGGAGTAAGTATAAGTGTTTCTTACAAACATTTATGGCCATGAGATTTGAATACTGCTCATTTCTATAGTGCCTTTTTAGTATGATTTCGATTTCTGTCCTAGCTACCATTTTTGCATAAAGAAATAACTTCTCAGATGATTAAACTATAGTAGTTTGATGAAAAGAAGAGGCAACAAGCATGGATGGATTAGAAAAAATGCAAGGTATTGTCAAGAAGGTAAGGATTAGAAAAAAATGCAAGGTTTATAAAGAGGCAGAAAGGATATTTGAAGGAAAAGGTAATAAAAATATCGTAAGTACTTACACTTATTTTTTTCGATTTGCTTCTCTTGATCTCTTGTTCTCCTTTCTTTTTTTTCTTGATCAGCACAAACCCTACGGAGTGCTCTTGTGGAGGGGGTCTGTTCGAGTGTTCTTGTGCTGCAAGTGGAGGAGTAAGTACTAAGTCCTAGCTTTTACTATCAAGTTCAACTACCACATGAAATATCAGTGAATTGGTGACTTCTTTTAGATGAACTTGAGCTAAACCACTTTAGGGCTTTAGGCTTCATGATTTGATGTTCTTTCGCTACTACTACAACAAACTTCCAAATTCCAATAGTTGTTTCCTGAGTCTTCATTCACTCGCTGTTTCCTATTTGGATGCATTGTACAATTGTACCTTTTTCCCCTTAGTTGTTACATGCTCCATTTTTTACCAGTTGTATTCCCTATCCATTTTTATGGCATACACAAGTACATACACTATTTTTTGTTCAAACTTACATTCTGAAATACAATGCTCATGAATCTTAGCATGTTTGATAGTTCCTCTTGTTATACCATAAATATGACAAATTGTCGACTACTTATAATTATGATGTGGTCTGGTTCACTAAAAGAAGTTAATATGGCCTGTATATGTGCTTCTAGTTCCTGCATCTGGTTTTGAGTGGTATATAAAGTATGTAATTGATCTGTCTAATTTCATGTTCAATTGCATGGTTATAGGAAAAAATCCATTATTGTTGTTAGTGTCATGAGACATCGGAAGTATTACAATGATAATGGTCTGGCCCTGAGTTGGATGACGCAAGAGTTCTATTTTGCTCTTTGAGAGGTGCCTCATCTGGCCTTTTGGGATGAAAATATGAAACAGATGATGATATATGCAAGAAGATAATCGGATAATTGCATAGCTTCTGCTTCCACGTAAAATGTATTTGGTGAGAATGACAAACTTTTACCTAATGTATTTTTTCAAAGTAAACTTTAATTTAGTGTAGGTAGGGAGTTAGGGACTGAAATCATGGAACGATGTTTTGTACATATTTTCACTACATAATAGGGCAACGTTACCCTGCTAACCATGTATCAGTGTTTGGCAATATAGGTGTACTATTTTTACCACAGTAGGTATTAAGTACATTAGCTAATTAAGTCAAGCGCCAACTAGCGATTTCTGTCCTAGCTGCCATTTTTGCATAAAGAAATAACTTCTGAGATGATTAAACTATAGTAGTTTGATGAAAAGAAGAGGCAACAAACATGGATGTATTAGAAAAAATGCAAGGTATGTCGAAAGTGCCATACATGAAGGATAAAAGTTTTTTGTTAATCGAGAGGCAGAAAGGATCTTTGAAGGAAAAGGTAAGAAAAAAATATCATTAAGTACTTACACTTATTTTTTATGATTTGCTTCTCCTCATCTCTTGTTCTCCTTTCCTTTTTTTTTCTCGATCAGCAGAAACCCTAGGGAGTGCTCTTGTGGAGGGGGTCTGTTCAGTGTTCTTGTGCTGCAAGTGGAGGAGGGGCTGATCCGTTCGTTTTATATAGTAATAGAAGTTTGATCAACGGCCAGAGGAAAAGAGGAGTCTAGGGCTTGGAAATAACTGTTGCTATGTATATGTGTCTTTATTCTGGAAGATGCCAGAGTACTAACACTCTAACAGCTGCCCAGAGTACTAACACTCTAACAGCTGCCGTTTGATGTTTCCAAACCAGATCTGACGGATGATTTTTTTCTTAGTGACGTGGCCTTCACTCTGGCCTTCTTTTGCACCCGAGATTCATATTAAAGAGATGGGTTGCACAATTCCAAAAAACTACATCGGCTCTGAGCTGATACTTGTAGTAAAGAATTGAAAAATAATCCCAAATTATTCTTGCTCAATCCCAAATTGTTCTTCAACAACACAAATCACAGAAACCGAATCACAAATTTTGGCACAAATGAGCAAATTCCATCATTCCTCCAAAACCCATTACACAAATCATTTGCATGCATCAGTGGGATGAACAACATGAATCAAAAAACAAACAGATCAGGAAAAAAAGACAAGCACAGGACAAGCACAGGATCTGGTGAGGGGCAATGGTGGAGTAGAAGTTCACCTCATGCCGCCCGCGTGTGAATGAGGTGTCACGCCCAAAAATTTAGCCAAAATTTCAGACTATTTTATGTATTAAATCCCTGTCCAGAAATCTATCAGGATACATAAAATGACAAATCAATAAATAGATCCAAACGTAAAATAAAGAGTAAATACTTACAGAAGAGGCACTTAGTCCTCACACCCAAAGGAAAGCAGCAACAACAGAAAAGGCGATCCTAGCGGGGCTTCTGCTCCACTCCACTGGCAAACTCAACTGGGGTCTAAGCATTGGTCTTCTAACTCTATTTTTAGCTCAGAAACACTAAACTTCTGGAAAGGGAGAAATAGCAATGCTGAGTACAACCACCGTACTCAACAAGCCACATCAAGAAATGCAGATGTGCAAGGGGAGACAAGAGTGGCTTGGGCTATTTTGCATAAATATGGTTGTAAAACATTTCTAGTTTAAAACAGGAAAACATTGATTAATTAAATTAAGATTAATCTTCCACTCAACAATGCTAGACCATGTTGAACAGGCCCAACCAATCCACCTGAACTAAACCAATTCCGTTGAGTCCAATTATTAAAGGTGGGACTAATCATGGTGAATCGGGGCGTGACATGAGGCCACCCTGAGCTCGTGGTGGCCGGATCTGGCTGCCACCGAGCACGTGGCGGCCGCAGCTCCACCCTCCCTCCACCTTCCCTCCATTCTCCTAAACTTGCTCCGCCTCCTCCCGCTCCCCCTCCCTCTCTTGTCTGTTGCAGTGGAGGAGGTGGCACAGAGGCAGATCTGGCGGCCTCGATGGAGACCGAAGGGACGGTGGCAGAGAGGGAGGTAGCAAGTGGAGGCCGGAGGGGCGGCGCCATAACCGCAGGGGAGGCACTGAAGAGAAAGAGGGCGAGAGAGAGAGAGAGTAAAAAGCGAGAGCGAGAGAGGGGGAGAGAAAGCGAGGCGCCATGAGAGAGAGAAGACTTTCCTAGAGCACATGTGTTCGTGTCGGTTGATGTAAAACTGACACTTATATCCCACAGATAAGTGTCGATTTATTAGAAAAACTAGCACTTATACTATTAGTGTCAACTTTTTTTAATCAACTGACACCTATAAAATGTTATAGATGCCGGTTTTTAACTTTAAGAACCATGTGAAGAGTTGAGAGGATGGCACCTATAAGATGTTTTAGATGAACCAACACATATGGGGACGTCCCCTATTCAGCGTTTTGTAGCAGTGACGGTATCAAGACTCATGTCATAGTAAAATGAAATGGGGTTGGTGGCAGCCACCAGTGCATAACACCACATCCGCAACATCCTCATAGGTGCCGGTTCACTTAAAACCGGCACCTATAAAGGGATTTCCGTGCAAACCAGCCTTTCTAATATGATCAAATTTAAAACCGGTAATTATAACCACTTATTGACGCTAGTTTGTAATAAAAACCAAGTACCAATAGTCATGGGTAGTGGTTCTTATAAAAAATGACACCTATGAGAGGGTCATTGGTACTGGTTATATAAAACCGACATTTATATCAAGGGGCAATTACTTATTTGACCGTGTTTTGAAGACTAACTACCAGTCGGACTCTACTTTTTCTAGTTTGCTTATTTGACCTCATTTTTCAAAATTGAAGATGAAAGCTGACCCTATTCCGTTAAGGCGAGTTAACAGTGTTAACTAAGAGGCAAATAGTCCATTTTGCCCTTTGTTATTTGACTCTGTTATATCAAAACGTCAGACCTTTTTGACAGGCGTCCCCTCCCTCTCTGTGGCAGCACCACCATGTAACACCCTGAAAATCGAAACTTATAAATCAAAACAAAGTCCAACGAGTCAAGTCTGAGCATCAGAGACCGGCAGGATTGCTACAGCCACTTAAGATCCCTGAATGGAAATGGGATGAAATAGGCATGGACTTTATTGTCGGACTACCCAAAACTGCCACTGGATATGACTCCATTTGGGTAATTGTTGACAAACTTACTAAGACCGCCAGATTCATTCTGGTAAAGTCTAGCTATACTGGCGCCAAGCTAG
This sequence comes from Oryza australiensis, assembly GCA_019925245.2. Lineage (NCBI taxonomy): Eukaryota > Viridiplantae > Streptophyta > Magnoliopsida > Poales > Poaceae > Oryza > Oryza australiensis. The sequence continues at coordinate 867,615 of JAIFGZ020000195.1, read as the reverse complement.
CAGAGCTGTACATGTCTAAGATTGTGTGCCTACACGGAGTACCCAAGAGAATCGTATCGGATCGGGGTACTCAATTCACGTTTTATTTTTGGAATAAGGTTCATGAGGCACTTGGAAGTCACCTCGCCATCAATATAGCCTATCACCCTCAGACTGACGGACAGACTGAAAGGATGAACCAAGTCCTTGAGGATATGCTTAGAGCCTGTGCGTTGGATTTTACCAAGGATTGGGGGAAATGCCTGCCCTATGCGGAATTCTCCTATAACAATAGCTACCAGACTAGTCTAAAGATGTCACCCAATGAGGTCTTATTTGGACGAAGATGCCGAACTCCGTTGATGTGGTCGGAAACCGGTGAGCGAGCTGTATTCGGACCAGATATCATTAAGGAAGCCGAGGAGAAAGTTTGTCTGATAAGAGATCGGCTTAAGGTAGCCCAGTCCCCGCAAAAGAGCTATGCGGACACTCGTAGGAGAGACTTGGAATTCAACGTAGGCGACTGTGTATACCCGAAAGTATCGCCATTACGAGGGACCAAGAGATTCAAGGTTAAAGGAAAACTGGCGTCGAGATATGTTGGACCCTTTCAGATAAGCGCCAAGAGAGGCGAAGTAACCTACCAACTAGACCTACTAGACAACCTATCCAATGTGCACCCTGTGTTCCATATTTCGCAACTAAAGAAGTGTTTGTGAGTACCGGAGGAGCAAGTTCCCTCAGAAGAGCGAAGACCTCACTTACCTTGAGCACCCAGTAAAGATCTTGGATGAAGCTGAAAAGAAGACTCGGACCAAGACGTGGCGAATGTACAAGGTGCAATGGAGCAACCACACTGAAGAAGAGGCCACCTGGGAGAGTGAAGATTTTCTGAAGACCGAGTACCCAAACCTATTCCACGAACGGTAAGAAATCTTGGGGACGAGATTTAAGAAATCTCGGGGACGAGATTTATTGTTAGGGGGGTAGGTTTGTAACACCCTGAAAATTAAAACTTATAAATTGAAACCTAGAATTCGGAATTCGCGAAAACTTTTGCATCATTGCCTTCATTTGGATCTTATTGCTTCTTATTTGCAAGTCTTGTGGCGTGTTATAATAAAATAATAGTCATTTGAACTTGGGTAGCCAATAGTGCCGCCCGCAACATCTAGCATCGGCCGAAGCTGATGAAGCCGCCCACAGCCGACATCATCACCACAGCCGATAGTGCCGCAGCCGATAGCGTCGCCCACAGCCAGCGTCAACGCTGCCCACGTCACCGTACGCGCGCGCGTACCCGCACGCCCCCAGAGTCAACATTGCTGTCTCATCCACACCTGTGCACCACATCAGCCGATCCTATCACACACATCGCACGCCCACGCTGTCATACGCACGCACGTACCGCGTGTGCACCGGCGTCAACGCGCTGTACTGCCCCATGTTGTGCCATGCTGAGTCGTCGCGTCGCCACCACTGTAGCCTCGCCAACCAGTGACAGCCGATTTCGCATGCCCGTGTCAGCCGATTCGACGTGTTGCACTGTGCCGACGTCGGCCACGCCGCGTCGTGCGCCCGCGTCAACGCTCTCCGTCGCATCCATGCCCTATGCTCGCCTCAGCCACGCCGCGCAGCGCCGAGCCGTCTCGTCGCATGCACTGTAGCCACGCCGTTCCATCGTCAGCCGATTCCGCGCGCTGTAGCTGCCCGCGCCTATAAAAGAGGCCTCGGCCTCCCTCTCGCCACACCGCACCACCCCCAAGCCCCCCTCAGCCCCGTTAAGCCCATAGCCGATGCCACAGCCGACGCCCCCCTTGCGTTGCTGCATCGCCAGTGAGCCGATTCCCCTTTTTCTCTTAGGTGATTCACCTTGAGTCCAGCTTCTAATGCTCTATTCACGTCCATCCTTTAGGCCACAAGTTTTCTTCAGAGTTTTTGATTTCCAAAGCTGTATTTATGTCGAAAACCTTAGATTAAACTCTTTCAAATCTCATTTAACCCTCGGGTTATAGTCTGGGATTTTTGTATGCCTAAGTCACAAAAGTATTTTCAACTCGGATATTGTCCTCCTATATTTATATGTACTTTTGACTCGGTATTATCTCGGATTTCCAAACTCGGTATTATACTACAACTCTTTCTCACTCCCTCTCATTTCCAAACTCGGTTTTATCAAATCTAAACTCGTTCAAAACCATCTTAAAATATTAGGCATCGCTTTTGTGATTTCTATTTGGTTTTTATTGGATTTTATTGAATTCTAATCGAATTCAATCCTTTCTTTCACACGTACGGTTAGCGTCCGAGGAAGGCGTTGAGTACGCCAAAGACCCCATCCAACAAGCGTGCGAGCAAGGCAAGTCATCACTCCCTTTGAACATGTTTATCCTAATTGCGAAATGATATTGATTTAAACTTCTAATATGCATGCTATACACGAAATACCTATGCTTGATATTCTTTGTAACCCTCGATATGGAATGACCGAAGAAATCTTCGGTAAATGCTTAGCCATGTTGTTCTTAGATTCATGCATACTCATGATTTTATAAAGAGCTTTATGCTTGGGCAACTACCTTAGGGAAGGTAGTTGAGATATGGCATGTGGAGACATGAGCGCCACATTGCCCCAATCATGATGAACTGAGTTTTTATGAAAACCAAAAAAATGAAAAAAAAACCAATGTTTTAGACTGGGGCGGCTGGATGGATTTGGGTGGATTCCGGCAAAGGCAAGTACCGTTCCTGGTCAGTTAAGGACCGAGCCATGAGATAGGCGGAGAGCGAGCCAGTACAACCGTACTTCTTGAATGGGTATAGACCTAGCGGAGTAGATAGCCGAGCGGAGGCAGTATCCCTGCATAGTGGTTCTTGTGTGAAGATGTGGTTCTGGTTGTTGAGATAAGGCTGCGGCCTACGTGTTGAGTAATGAATGAGAATTTGGTGAGTTTCCTTACCCCGGGAGCGCCAGAACTCCTCTCACTACTAGGAAAGGACGGCTAGAGTGCAAGAGGGTTAAAGTTCATGGAGCGGATATTGCCAAAGTGAGGTTATCGAAAAGCTTTGCCGTGATCGTTGCATGTGGTTGTGACGTAGGCTCATTTGTTGGGCAGCCGCGGAGTACGGGTAAAGTGTACATCCAATGCAGTGTGAGTGAATCAATCTACTCGAATAGCCGTGCTCGCGGTTAATGAGCAACGTGACATGACTTTCGCTTGGCTAGACTCATAAGTTTTAAAATGATGGGTTGGTATGCATAATGATTTTGTGTGCTGGTGGACTCAACTTCTCGAACTGCGAGAAGGGGTAGACTCCCCAGAAAACCATGATGATCCGAAGGCGGGAAGCCATCCTTTGAAGGGTTACGCGGAGGCTACGCTAGCCGAAAACAAAAACTTTTCCCGCGCAAACCAGAACACTTGCAAGTAAGGGCCGATAGATCGTTACCGATTGGAGTAGAGTGCAAGGAATAGCCAATCGTGGCAATCCGATCTGGAACAGTGTAGCCGATTCCGGAGACGGTCGATTCGCCAATCAGCCGATTCGAGTCGTCCGGCGCGTTCTCACGCCTCGCTCCGATGCGCCCGACCGCAGCCGATTCCACCACGCCGATCGCTCCGATTGCAGCCGATCCGAAGCCGATCAACGGCGCGCAACGTAGCAGCGCCTCTACCGGTATCCACACGTCCGGGGACAGAACGCCGTACACCCGTGTGCTAGCACGCGATGCAAGGCTAGGGTTTGGCTCGAAAGTGGGGAGGGTTTCCGTGGAGATTGATCTCGACGACTTCTATTGCACGCGATGCAATTGATGTGTCACGCCTCTCCACCCCTCCCTCCTTTATATAGAGTTGGCCGACTAGGACTAGTGGCCGATCGGGACTCTATTTTTGAACCGGATCTCATCCGTATCTCATAGAGTTGGCCGCCCATACGTCGTAAGCCTATAGGACTCTATCCGATCGGATCCCTATCCGATCGAGCCGTATCCGAGTCCAACTCGAATATCTATTCTATCCCCTTAAGCGTGCGACCCAGGTTCGGTATACTCGGTTTCGGCTATAGTCTAACTTAGCCGATCGTCGGCTCGAGTCTAACTCAGCCGACTGCAACACGCGGCGCCTAGCAAGCACATATTGACACCATAATATACAAGAATAATATCGGCTCTGAACCTGTAATGTGTACACAAATCCCTTTGCCTCACGATACCGCTTAAGCTATAGGCAAGATGTGTGCCATCCCTTCAATAGCTTAACCATTCACTCGAACCGTATTGGATTATCCGTCCGTTGATTGACTCCTCAATCAACTTAGCATGGCCATGCATTTTCATAATCCATTACCTCGAGGGCCGAGATATCTCTCCAAAGGAGGGGCAAATTCCATCTTGATCACTCACATCCCACTCCATGTTTCATAGCAAACCCAAAAACTACCTTTATAACTACCCGCATTTAATAGCGTTTGGTAGTCCCAAAGTAGGCTACTACACATGTTGGAATCCATGGTGATCTCAGGTCTAAGGACTTTGTACCAACATTACCTGAGACCAACTAATGGCACATTAATTCCTGTAGTGTCTCATGGTGGGTCTATCCAACAATGTGTTCTCCAACACATATGTCCATGTTTATTGATTTGGTATCTCCATACCCATGATCTATGAGACATGATCATCAATCAATAAACATGCCGATCTTAGAATCATATTTGTTCCAACAATATGACATATGATCAGGGATCGTTTAGAAATAGATTCATACATATAGAGTCTCATAAATAAGTCACGTACTTATTGATCAATACAAGATGTCTATTTCATGGAACTGAATAACACTTTATTCATTTATACATAAACATTGACGTGATATCCAACATCTCCATGTTGCCTCTAGGGCATATCACTAACATCCTTGGTATCACGATGGATGGTAGATAGAACCGTCGCCGACTTAATATACTCTGGAACTAAAACTTGACCTGACTAGCTGTTAGGTTTGTGAAATGATTTGCGAAAATTGGCTTTATGCAAATAAACCCCAGCCATCCTTTGAATGACCCTATCATGTGCATCATTCCGTGTTGGCTTGCTGAGTATGTTGGGTACTCACCCTTGCTATACGCACAAACCTTCAGATGGTGGGAACGAAGAATTGGAGGACCCCTATGCTTACTGCCAGGAGGGCGAAGAAGAAGGAGGTGCCTACTAGGTCTTAGTCCCCAGTCTTGCCTGTAGGCGATCGACATGCCGCTGCGTTCCATCTGCTATCTTATCTAATCTCTGATTTTGGTTGTATCCGGACTAGTAGGTCCTGCATGTAATGTTATTGCCTTCGGGCCTACTATTGTAATATACCTTTTGGTGTAAGACTATTCGTGCACTTTGCACCTGATAATTCAGTATTGTATTCGTGGGTACCAAACTACTCGATCCAGGGAAATGGTACTATGAACACGAATGATTCCCATCCTCAAAAATGGAGGTCGACACACTGCCGCCACTTGTGTCAAGAGATATGCAAGAGAGAGAGAGAGAGAGGTAGATAGGGTTGGGCCTCCCTCCTCGCGGCGGCGCTGCCGTCCCATCCCTTAGCGTGTCGTCATCACCACCCCATCCTCCCTCCCTATGCCAGTGCAACCTTCCTCCCTCGGCAGGCCACCGCCACCGCCTCCTCCTTCCTCTGCATGCCGGTGCAGCCGCTGCTGCTACTCACACCAAGAGAGATGCGAGAGAGACACATAGAGAGATAGGTTTGGGCGTCCATCCGCGTGCCGGCCCCACCGTCTCCTTCCTTCTTTCGCACACCGGTGTCGATGCAAAAACACATGCGCCTGGGAGTTTTGCTTAGCTCCAGTGCATGTCCAAAACATTGGTGGAATGCGAGCGTGCCAGTTGGTTTGATCCTGCAACTAACAAGACATGGTAAACGTTAGAAGACGATAGTCGATAGGCCAATGTTGTATCATGATGACCTAGCCGATACGAACTAGTCGAATCAATTGTAAGGTGGAAAATACTATTCCTGAACTAGATTTGGATTAAATATAACCATAAACAACTTTTTCTTAACGTAATTAATCCTATGGATCGAACCCAGTCGATGCAGCATAAGACTGAGATTATTAAAGTTAATTGTTACATGATTATTTGATCTAAATAACTAACCAATGGACACATGTTGAAACACATACCCAAAATAATCGTGATCGGTTATAGATATGAATGACATATAGTAATTGATTCAATCTTTCTCTTAGCTTCAAGCAATTACCGGACCTAATTGAGAAATATTAATTGTTTATAACCAAGATTAGACAAATTAAAGAATATATGAACTGATATGATAGCCGATGGAATAACTTGGGAGATTAGATAATATATCAGCTAAAGCTCTGATATAGCCTTATATATAACTATCAACTTTGAATAAATCCACTGAACAAGTTATCATCTCAACAGATCAGACCTAACCGAGACAATGCGTGGCTGATAACAAGCTTAGTAGATTTAAAGAATTGATAAACTTTAAGACGATAGATATAACCAGTTATGCAAAATAAAGCATGAAACTTAAAGAAAAACAGTTATACCAGATAAGATTGGCTAAAACCCCCGATATTACCCTTATTGTCAATCCAAGAGTAACTTAGTTCTTAGAATTTCAATCACGACTTAGTAGGTCAAACTCAACTGATACAGCACTAAGTATGAAAGAAAGGATAAGGTCTAATCAAGCCTTTGATTATTTTTTTGGGTGATAGATACATCAAAACAATCTAAATCGTCAAGAACAGTTTAGCCGATACCAGCAAACCTTAGATGAATCAACCGATAAACGACTTAGATTAAATAATGTATATGATAACTTAGCGCTTGTATCGATTGGAATAGAGTGTCGAACTCAACCGATGGAAGCTCTAGCCCCGCCGATACAAGCAACTATAGATGGAACTCATCTATTGCTGGAGATCGAACCTAACCGATGCAGCCCAACTCGAAACAAGGACTCATCGAGATGAAAACCTAGAAAACTAGGGTGACGATGCGCTGAAAGTGTATATTGAATTGTTATTCTTTTTACAAGACTCTGGGTGTAGACCCATGAGCATAAAAAAATCCATATCAGACACGACACAAACGTTGCTAAAGATAAAACACAAATTACAAATCTAAACTAGACTCAACTCAATCTTTCATAAAATTACGAAAGGAAAACAATTAAACATGCCTAATTAATAGATAAATCTTCGCGTTGCTTCCTTCCCAAATCCGATCTTATTTTGATCAACTGAATCCGACAAGAACTTGAACTCCCTGCATCTATCAGATACCGCCAACCGATATATTCTTGCCGATGCCACTTGCCGATACATCCTCAGACGATGCCATTCCTTGTTTTTGGCAAGTAAAATTGCGCCGTCAATCCTGCTCCGCAACTACTCCTTCTTTAATGGAATATGCCAAATTTTGCCATTAATAGTCGACGCCTCCATCCCCTCCTCCCTCCACGCACCGCCACCGCCGCCGCTGCTTGCGTCGAGAGAGATGAGAGAGAGAGATGAGTGCGAGAGAAAGAGATGAGGTCGGGCCAAGGAGGTAAGTTTCAGTGTCAAGGATAAGGCATACCTTCTATACATGGGTTCATGGTGTACGACAATACCATATACCTAAAGCTATACATGAAGGTATACTTTGATTAAGGAAATACAGGAAATATAGAAGGAAATTGTCTTCTCAGAACATAAGGTGTCGGAGTCCTATTCTGGAAAGATAAGGTCTCCTTAGCCCGTATCATGTTCTAGTTCTTCGAGTTCTACTTGGAGGAGAAGGTAATTAACACTATAAATACAAGACCCCTAGGAGGAGAGGGGACACGCCAACACAGAATACAAGCCTAGACAAACCAAATACGGAGCTACAAAGGGGACAAGAGAAATCTAGAGCTAACCTCCAACCTTGCTGAGTTCATATTTGAGGAAGAAGACTACACTAGCTATTGACTACATGGGAGAGCTACATGCTGCTGGGCCATCATGGACGTGTTATATTGATATATAAAGATAACACCGGCTTCGGCCAATAGGAGTAGGGCTGTTACCTGTCAGCTAAGGGGTCCGAACATGTATAAAAATCCCTGTCTCCCTTCTCTTTTACCTCAATCTCACGTATTCGCTGGTTCCAACGTCCCTAATACCCTTCAAATACTGTCTTCGAGTAGAGCTCGTCAACATCGGTGCGTCAAGTAGGGAAACTTGGTGCTTCAAGGTTTTGACGAGATGGGTTCAAGAGGGGATATTTTCGACAAGGAATTCATTGACGACTTCGGCTTTGGGAGGTATGACCTGACCAAAGTGCGTTCTCTTCCAGATTGGAGCCCTTGTCATCTTAATCTTCATCAAGACATTGTCGCTATGGATCTTTCGATGAGGGATACTGTTGACAACCAAATTTGGCAAGCTTGAAGCTACAATTGAAGCGGAATTGGAGGAGCACGCGATTCTCGGAAGCAGAGTGTGCATCGGCTGAGTCCGAATCGGCTAAAGAGTTAGTCGGCTAAGACCGAGTCGGACAGGGATATCTGATATAGCCGATTCTTATTGGGGTAATTAAATGTGACTGATCCTAATAGGAAAGCATGAAGATCATTATTGGATTCAGTTTCCAGTGCTTCAGAGATGTTGCCATCTATGGATAAAGTCCTGAAAAGGGAGTTGTATCTTTAAGTTAGGATATTTTGTATAATTTCCTTATAGATAATGTTAGTTTGTTTTAGGCATATCTGTAATTCAATTTGTAATAGAGATAGAAATCGTGTCTGTGACGGACTCATCGTGTATCTGGGTATAAATATGACGACCCGAGACCATGTAATCTGGATCAATCAACACACGATCAATACAATTTCGGTGCATCGCCACCTTTTCCTTTAGTTTAATATCGAGAAGTTCTTACTTCGGGTTGGGCTGCATCGGGTTTTGATCTCCAACGAGAGGTAATTCTTGTCACAAGCGGCTTGCGTGCTCGGGATTAGTGCTTCCATCGTCATGATACTCTAACCTCGTCATCATAATCTGCACAATTATCATATATGCTATATAATTTAGACAAATGTTGCGATCTAATCTTCAATCGGCTAGCATGAATTGCTAGATGATAGTCGACAGGATTAGATCTCATTGTTGAATTAGATTATATAGTATATCTACTATCTTGAAAGGCTGTCATTAAGCTATTTTAGATCCTATGCTTTTTTTGGTACTTAGTGCTGCATCGGTTAGGTTCGATCTATTAAGTCGCCCTTAGAATCATAAACATCTAATTTTCTTCATGATTGCTATTAGAGATAGTATCGAAGTTTCAGCCGATCTTACCTGATTTAACCGTCTTGCATGTTTTAGTTTTGCTTGATACGTTAAAGCTGCCCTTTATATTAAGATCTCATTACATTAAATATGTTAAGCTTGTTATCAATCTGTTAAGGCATCTTAATATTTGATTGCTTCTTATTTAATGTATTTAATCTGTTATGATATCTTTGTATATAGCAGTATCGGAGTACTAGCCGATACACATTAGATTTATCTCTTCGGCTATGCTGTAAACATGTATAATCCTTGCCTTATGACATTTTTAGATTTAAGTGATTTATACTGTCTTGGTATACTACCGATCTATCCCAGTCACTTGATTTAAACATGTTTTATGATTTGGATTGTATTCTGTTGACATCTACGAATCTAGTTGCTGTCGATTCAATGCACGTTGCATCGGCACAATTTCAAACGATACGTCATCGGCTGCCAGCCGATCGACTATCGATCTAACATTGTTTTCCTTTTTAGTTTCTTGTCGGTTGAACAAACCAACTGGCATGCCTACGAACCTCAAGTAACAGATTTGGACCTACACTAGAGTAAAGCAAATCTTTCAGGCCAGTGCATGTGAAATTTTCTCATCAACACGCTTTTGGCATGCCTGGTGGGACCAGATGACAAGATAGATGCCATGGTTGACATCAAGACCTCCGAGGTTGACCAAGACAACGTCATTCTGATCACCATGGATAAGCTGACTCCTGAGCAGCAGGATAAGTGAAAGGAGATAATAGACCGGTTGCAGAGTTATTATCTGCAATCTTTTGCTCTGACCACATCAGGGACAATCGTCCAAAAATACAAGGTCAAGATCCCAGGTCAGGATGAATCTGGAGCAAGCTCTAGCAAGGGCAAAGAACAAGAAATCAAGCAGGAGGAGGGGCCAGAGCTAAACAATCTACATGACAGGATCGATTCTGTTGTCCATCATGCTCTGATCAATCAGTCTAGAATATTGGTCAATACCCTCAACAACATGATTAGCACAGTTGTCGACTCCATGATAGCTGAACATCAAGCCAGGGGCCCAGTATTCCTCCCTGAGGGGAAATTTCCTCAGTATAGAGCCTTGGTAACAAATGGGTTGCCGACTGATTCAGGGGTTCCTCCAGAACAACCGATCGCGCCAGGATCGGTTCCCCTCAAGACGTTTGTGCCACCATCGGCATCAAAGCCGCCAGAATTTCAACCCAGGGTACTGATGAGACCACAACCTTAGCATATGGGCTATGAGATTCCTCAGACGTTTCCAGAATAGATTGGAGCCATGTTCAGCGCAGATCGGCCACCTGTTCTGCCCAAGGTGCCGATAGGATCCTATCCATCAAGCTTCCCTAAACATCCTGTCGGTTCTCAGCCTCTGCATGATCAGCAGCCTCACATAATGCATCAATCTCCTCAGCAACGCATAGGAGGCAACTTCAACCAGCAATATCAGCCTCATTCGCCTCAGATGCCTTATCGGCAGGGACCGCTCCAGTTTGATCAATATGAGCCGATATAGCAGCAAGCGCAAGAAGCACCCCAACAGATGACGCTCTGGGTGGACCTGATTGCTGATGTGATGAGAAAGCAGTTCGGTCTCAAGCCCAAGGACACTGGCAACATGTATCGCTATTCATATCCTGAATATTTTGAGAGGGTTTCATTGCCCAACCGATACAAACTACCAGATTTCTCCAAATTCCCAAGGCAGGACAATGTTTCTACCTATGAGCACGTTAGCCGATTTTTAGCCCAGTGCAGAGAGGCATCGGCTACAGATGTCCTGAGGGTTAGGTTTTTCCGCTCTCCCTCTCTGGATCGACATTTACTTGGTTTTCTTCGTTTCCGTACAATTATGTTTAGAGTTTCATCGTTACTTCTACACCGGCATCCACGAGATGAAGCTGTCCAACTTAACGGCCATCAGGCAAAAGCACGACGAATTAGTCCAAGATTATATCCAAAGATTCAGAGACATGAGAAATTGGTGCTACTGCTTGGTGCTATTCGATTTCCATCTAGCTGATCTTGCCTTCTAGGGTTTGTTAACACCCATCAGGGAGAGATTTTCGGCTCAATATTTTGAAAGCTTGGCACACTTGGTCCAGAAAATCACTGCCCAAGAGCAACGTTTCCAGGAAGCCAAGAAAGCCTATAAGAAGGTTAGCCACGTTGCCTACGCTTCTGACTTCGATTCAACTGATAGTAAAACCGAAGTGGCAGCAGCCGAATGGGCTAGGAACAAAAATATCATAACCTGCCAATGGGTGAAGAATTCAGCTCAAGAGGAGAAGTGTGATTTTGACATTACTAAAGCTGACAAAATCTTCAATCTGCTGCTTCGGAAAAAACAGATCCAACTTCCGGCCAATCACGTCATCTCATCGACTGAGGAGTTGAAAAAGAGAAAATACTGCAAGTGTCACAACACCGGTTCTCATAGTACGAACGACTGCAAGGTGTTTCTCCAGCAAATCCAGTCGGCTATAGAGGCTAGGAAAATTAAATTTGAAGACCCAAAGAAGTCGATGAAGGTTGATGGAAGCCCTTTTCCCGTTAACATGGTTTATGCCAGTTGCCGATCAGCCGATCATCACCCCCGAAAGATGGATAGCTTGGTCAAATTCATGAAGGGACATGAAGAAAGAGAGACGGGCAGAGTCTATAGAGTGCATCCAAGAAAACATGAGCGATAGGAAGAGGTTTACCATCGGCAACATGATAGCTTCGATCCCCATTGGAGCTGTGAATTCTTCATGTTTTGCTGGAATCAGGGGATGAGGCTACCATCACTCCAAGACTGTCTAGCGTGCAGTGGTTATGGAGATGAGCAGGCTGAAAGCACCAGCCGATTGCCGCCCGGAGAGAATAGGCTCAGACAGGAAACACCCTGTTTACCAAAGGTTGGGCCCAATCCATGAAGATTTCTTTTAGGAGGACTTTGAGGATGACGAAGAACAAGCTGCCAACCCACAATGGTGCCCCTCCGACACTTTTACAAAGACCCAGAAACGGAACGTGCAACGGATGAAGAGCGAGGGCCAGCTGCAAGAGGTTCAAGCCAAAATTGATTATCGGCTAAGAAAGGAGAAGGAGCAAGAGCGCCCGAGGAAGCAGTGGCGCGTAAAGAACAATGCCGTTGCAGCCGATGAAGACCAAGCTGACCAGACAAAGAGAAAGGCCAAGGGAAAGGTTGTGGCCTCTGCATCGATTAATATGGTTTTTCTGTTACCAGCGGAATTTGAAGCGGCCCAAGCCGATGCAAATGTCGTAGAGGAGTCACTGGCCAAACTCATGTTGTCCCCGGAGCAAGCAATCTTTGAAAAACCAAAAGGGACAGAACATCGGCATCTTAAGCCTCTTTATGTCAAAGGATTTGTTAATGGAAAGCCGATGTTAAAGATGCTAGTTGATGGGGGAGCTGCTGTCAATCTAATGCCCTATGCTACTTTTAGAAAGCTGGGCAAGAGCTCCGATGAACTCATTGTTGGCGCCTTTTTTGACAAAAACACGAACACGATCGATTCACCTAAATATTTGCGGTGGTTCTTGGTACGGAGTCGCCAACCACTTCAATCTAGCAAGAACTAGAACAAAGTGGGTTTTGTAGATCAAATCGGCTAGCGGAACCGATTTAGATGGATAGATTGATAACTACTCGTCTCGTGAGTAAACGAAAAGTTTTCAAGACAAACTTACAAAGAATTGTCGCACTCTCGCAGCGACGGCGGACGATTTACGACGCAAATCGACAAAGATGGACTAAACTAGGGCAAAGTAGAAAAATATGGCTGAAAAGTAAAGAATATTGAAAAAACGATTCTAGATTGTATTGTATGTTGTGTGTTTGTTGTCCTTTACAATTGAACCGGCCTTGACCCTTATATAGGGGTTGGTCTTGCCCTCTACAGGCCCTTCTCCATGTCCTATTCGGGATAAACATATTTGGAAACCCGAGATACAACCGTATGAAGAAAGGAAACCCGAAGACCGACAAAGTCGTCTAGGTTTCGGACTCGTCGGTCCGACCGGCCATATGCCTTCGGCCCGACCGCCCCACGCCGTCCTGACCGGCCTATACAAGGCGGTCAGATCGGCCTCTCCGAAGAAACCGGCAAATTTCCAAATATTGGCAATCTTTCCTATTTTGATTCCTAAGTGCCAATTTTGGGTGTAAACACATGCCCCCTGCCTTTTATGATGAACACCATGAATCTAAAAGCATAAGACATGTTTTAACTTGGGACGATAACTCAATTATCGGCCACACAACTCCCTAAGCATCTTGCCAAATACTCGGGAAATATTTCTTTAGATATTTACCGTTGATAGCCCGCTGAAACCGTTCTCCTTGAAGTGTCTCCAGGAAATATGCATTGCCTCGAACGATCCCGTATATCCGATAAGGTCCCTCCCAACTTGGCGACCACTTACCGAATTCTTTAGATCGGGAACCCAAAGGCAAAATCATCTTCCACACCAGATCTCCCACTTGGAACGTCTTTGCCTTCACCCTTTTGTTATATGCTTTGGCCACTCTCTTCTTTTCTTTCTCTATTTCTTCCAGAGCTTTCAAAAGTTTGTCGACCACTTCATCAAGATTATCACCCATCAAGGACCTATAGTCTTCGGCTGACAAATCGTTTTGCTTTATATATCAAAGAGAACCAAGATTTACCTCAACCGGTAAAACGGCTTCTTGTCCATAAACAAGCTCAAAAGGGGTAACCTTGGTAGCACCATGCTTGGATATTCTATGCGCCCACAAAGCTTCAGAAAGCACCTCATGCCACCTTCTCGGGTGTTCCTCGACCTTTTTCTTGATCAGTTTCAACAACGTCTTATTACTAGACTCGGCTTGTCCATTAGCCTGAGCGTAGTAAAGAGACGAACTCAACAGCTTAATTCCATAAGATTCGGCAACACTTTTCACTTCTTTAGACATAAAAGAAGCTCCTTGATCTGTAGTTAATGTTTGAGGAATGCCGAATCTATGAATAATATGCTTCAGAATAAAATCAATTACCTCCTTATGCGTCATATTCCTGAGCGGCATGGCTTCGGCCCACTTAGTGAAGTAATCTGTCGCAACTAGCACGAACCGATGCCCCTTTGAAGACAGAGGATAAATTTGACCAACAAAATCTAAAGCCCACCCCCGGAACGGCCAAGGCTTAATTATAGGATTCAACACCGAAGCCGGTGCCAATTGAACATTGCCAAACCGTTGACAAGCTTCACATCCCTTATAGTACCTGAAGCAATCATCAATCATCCTCGGCCAATAGAACCCCGCTCTTCTGAGCAGCCAATTCATCTTGTGGGCCGATTGATGAGTCCCGCAAATTCCCTTGTGAACTTCACCCATAGCAACCTTAGATTGATCGGTATCTAAACATTTTAATAGTACACCATCTATATTTTGGCGATATAGCTTTTCATCAAGCAAAGTATATTTATACGCTTGTCGCCGAACTTTCCGATCAACTCTAAGGCTAGGATCCTTCAAATAGCTAATCAAAGGAATTCACCAATCATTTACCGCTCCTAGGGCACACATGTCCGAATTACCACTTAATTCGGCCCCTGTATTGAGAAGATTGTGCCCCCCAGCACCTTCTGTGAAGTCGGTCTGACCGGCCAAGCAACTCCGGTCAGACCGGCAACCACCCACGGTCAGACCGGCCACAGAACGCCGGTCAGACCGAATGCCATCCACGGTCAGACCGGCAATAGTACGTCGGTCAGACCGCCTACGGTCTGTCTCTTTGCCAATTTCGCTCAAAAAATTATAATCAAGCACTGGTTGATCTAATATAAAAAATAAACCTCGTTTGATGCTATAACCAGATGCTTGTTGAGCTAAGTCATTTGCTCTAGAATTTTCATTCCTAGCAATATGCTTAATGGTAAATTCATCGAAACTGGCAATAATATCTAGGCATTGATCTAAATACCTGTTCAATAATACGTCGAAGCATTTGTAGACCCCGGCAACTTGTTGCACCACCAATTCCGAATCACCGAACGCTTCTACATGTGTAGCTCCAACGATCTCCATCACTTGTAAACCGAATAACAAAGCATTGTATTCGGCTTGATTATTTGTACAATAATATTCTAAACGAACCGATGCTTCAAAGCATTGACCATTGGGCGAAATTAAAACTACACCTATGCCTTGACCCTCCTTACACGAAGAGCCATCAAAATAAACTTTCCAAGGTGTAACGCTAACTAAACAGACTTCATCTCCATAACCAACATCTACATGATGATCTACTATAAAGTCTACTACAATCTGGCCCTTCATAGACTTCAATGATTCATAGGCCAAATCATATTCAATCAATGTATATGCCCACTTGCCAATTCTACCACTTAGAATTGGCCTTTGCAACATATGCTTAATGACATCAGTCTGACAAGCAACTATGCATGTACTGGATAGCAAGTAATGACGCAACTTGGTACAAGCATAGTACAAGCAAAGACAAAGCCTCTCTATAAATACATACCTCGTTTCGGCATCCAGAAGACGGCGACTTAAATATGTAATTATGTACTCCTTGCCGTCTTCCTCTTGTGTCAAGACGGCTCCAATAACTTTGTCTTCAGCAGCAATATACAACCGAAACGGAATTCCGGCTTTATGAGCTCGCACTACGGGCGGAGTAGATAAATATTTTTTCAAACCTTCAAACGTAGAATAGGCACAAAAGCATCGATTTTACCTTCTAGGTTAGATATGAATCTTCTCAAATAGTTCACTTTACCTAACAGCCTCTGAACTTCCCTCTTGCATGCCGGCGCTTTGAAATCTTGAATCTTTTCAACTTTCTTAGGGTCAATCTCAATCCCTCTCTCATGTACCATGAATCCTAAGAATTTTCCCGCCGACACACCGAAGGCACACTTGAGTGGATTCATCTTTAATCCATACCGACGCATTCTCTCAAAAGCTAACCTCAAATCGGCCATATGTCCATCCATATCATCCGATTTGACTACAATATCATCAATGTAGATTTCTAGGATAAAACCTAACAAATCATGGAAAATTAGGTTCATC
This sequence comes from Oryza australiensis, assembly GCA_019925245.2. Taxonomy (NCBI): domain Eukaryota; kingdom Viridiplantae; phylum Streptophyta; class Magnoliopsida; order Poales; family Poaceae; genus Oryza; species Oryza australiensis. The sequence goes on along the minus strand of JAIFGZ020000195.1, from coordinate 851,198 downwards.
GCCCTTTGATACGTTGCGCCAGCATTCTTTAGCCCGAATGTCATAACTACCCACTCAAGCAACCCAACAAATCCTGGGCATCTAAAGGCCGTTTTATACATATCCTCCTTTGCCAAGAAGATTTGGTTGTAGCCCGGCATTGCCATCTAAAAAGCTAATCACTCGATGACCTGAGGCATCATTTATTAACATGTCGGCTATAGGCATAGGATACTCATCTTTAGGAGTGGCTTTATTTAAATCTCTAAAATCTATGCAAACCCTGATTTTGCCGCTCCCCTTCTTCTCTACCGGTACTATATTGGACACCCACTCTGCATACCGGCATGGCCTAATAAACTCCGCTTTCAATAATCGGTCTATCTCTTCTTTGACACGATCATATATAAGTGGGTTAAACCGACGAGGAGGTTGTTTATAAGGCCTAAACCCTGACTTTATTGGAAGCCGATGCTCAACAAGATAACGGCTAAGTCCAGGCATTTCATGATATTCCCATGCAAAACAATCATTATATTCTCTAAGCAACTCGATCATCCTAGCCCTATGATCGGCTCTCATGTTTTTATTTATGAAGGTCGGTCTTGATACGCTCCCATCTCCTATATCTATTTCTTCTAATGGGTCGGCTGATGTGAACCCTTGACCGAGCTTCTCTACCTCGTCAAAATCCTCTATAGTTTCCCCAATATCGTTCTTTGTTGACCGATATTCTTGAACTCTCTTTTGTAACCATTCCAAATTGGCTGCCTTATTCATCATACAAAGTAATATCACCAAGCCGTGCTAAACTAGCCGGCTTTACAGAAATGGGTACAAAGCCTTCTTTGGAAACACTAATAAAGTCAAAACTAGAAAGATCTAGCCCTGATAAACACTGCATATCTCCATGTTTCCATCCCATAGAAACATCGGCCATGGCAACCTCAGCCGATGTATCTGCATGAACTACCTCAACCTCATCACCATCCCATTGTACTAGGCACTGATGTAAAGTAGATGGGACACAGCAATTGGCATGAATCCAACACCACCCCAAGATGACACTATAGTTACCTTGTACATCGACGATGAAGAAGGGCGGTAGGCAACGTCTTGTTCCCCACCGTAAGCTCCATAGACAAGATCCCCTTCGCCTCTGTTGACTCACCATTGAAGCCGTTGAGAAGCATGTTGGTCTTCTTCAACTCCGCCTCTTCGCAACCCAACTTTCTGAAGAGAGAGTAAGGCATCAGGTTCACCGCCGCGCCTCCGTCCACTAGCATCCTCGAAACCGGCTTCCCATCAATGTGACCCTTCAAATAGAGAGGTTTCATGTGACGGTTGGATTCGTCGGGCTTCTCGAAAACCGCATCTTTTGGACCTAGTGACATCTGAGCAACCTCGGCCTCGTCCATGGCGCAAAACTCCATGGGCAACATGCAAACCATGTTGATCTCCATGTTCTCGCCGGACGATTCCTCCACAGCCGGTTGTTCATCCTTTTGAACAACCACCGGCTTCCCAGCAGTTGATGACTTACGCTTCCACTCCTTCGCGGGCGGTGGTCACAACTCATCGAACTCCCTGTCTCTCCTCTCTTCGACTTCCTTCTCTCTTAACTCGAAGCACGAAGACGCTGCAACCTTCTCTTCTGAGTAGCCGTCAAATTCCCGGGCATCCACCTAGGATTTGGCTCTGTCCCAGGAGGCAAATAATGTCCCCCGTTGCCTTTACCCGAAGAGGAAGTCACTCCAGTATCATTCTGACCAGGACGTCGGTCAGACCGGCCCTGCTGGCCGGTCAGACCGGTATTGTGCCCGCGGTCAGACCGGCGACCAAGCCCGGTCAGACCAGAGCGAACATCAGATCGGCCAGATGGCGCGGTCTGACCGGCTCCAGACGCGCGGTTAGACCGGCCAGAAGGCTCGGTCTGACCGGCTGTTGAACTGCGGTCAGACCGCCCAGGACGTCTGGTCTGATTGTCTTCCTGCGCGGCATCCTTCGCGACATCGGTTCGGGGGCCAAATATCAACTTAGCCTCCTTGCCAGATGGCACTGGCACATCATACGATCCTATCTTGATAGTGATCACCTCCGAAGCCCTCTCCTCAGGCTAGGCACGCTTGTGTGCCCTTTTCTCGCCGTCAAACTGGTCCTTTGTGGGGAACCGGCTTCCTCTAGAAGTAGATGCCCGCCTTCGCGGCGATCTTCTCTCCCTCTCCATCCTTGGTGATCCCGCATTGGAGGCATGTTGTACATAGGCGGGGTGCCCCCAAGGCATGAAGTAAGGGAACGGATAACCTGGAGACGGCATCGGGCATGGTCCCCATGGCATAACCTGAGGGAGATGGGGAAACGGCGGCTCCAAAACCTTTGATGAAGGACCAAACCGCTCCTTAGGAGGCGATCTTGGTCTCTTTCCTTTGGCGCGCTCCTTCTCGGCACTCTTCCTTTTGTACTTGTCGAGGAGCATGTCGAAGGTCACTTTGGGCTTGTAGGACCTCTTCGATATAGATGCCTTGGCCTTATTCTCCTTCCATGTCCCAACCTCCGGGCTCTTTGGGACAAGCATTTTGGGCCTAGGCACCCCGATGACAACTTCCTTCCCCTTAGCTGATTCGGCTTGCTCCGGCCGAATCAACACCTTCTTGCCGTCAAGATCGACGGTATTCACTGGGAAAGGATCGCTGTCAAGCTTCATCTTCGGGCCCTCAGTGAACTTCAATCGTCCTTCATCTATGGCCGATTGAACCTGTCGACGAAAAACATTACACTCATTAGTAGAATGTGAATAGGAATCATGCCATTTACAATAAGAACGACGCTTTAATTCTTCTAATGAGGGTATGACATGGCCTTTAGGTAATTTGATCTGTTTCTCCTGCAAAAGATAGTCAAAAATCCTATCACACTTGGCCACATCAAAACTGTACTTAATCTCATTCTGCCGATCCTTGCGAGGAGTCGGGGTCAAACTAGAACAAACAAAAGGTTTGTTCTTGTTTGTCCAAGACCACTCAGCGACATACATATCATGATCGACTTCCTCCGACTCAGAGTCACTAGTAGGACAGTCGATCATTCTAACATGAGGTTTCTTATCACTGGGCCTAACAAACTTTTTAGCATCCCTGACCCGGCTTTCCTGAGCCAGAGCCTTCTGCATTACTTGACTAACATCGAGAAACTGTTGGTCATCTAACCTTTCTTTAATGGGAGTAAGCAACCCATTGAAAGCAAGGTCGGCCAAGTCTCTCTCGGTTATACTCAAGCTAAAACACCGGTTTCTAGCATCTCTAAACCTCTTAATGTAATCTGCAACAGATTCATTATGTTTTTGCCTTACCGATGTCAAGTCACAAAGTCTAAGCTCAGTTTCACCAGTATAAAAGTAATCATGAAATTTCTGTTCTAACTGAGCCCAAGTGTGAATAGAGTTAGCCGGTAAAGATGTAAACCAAGTAAAAGCAGTATCGGATAAAGATAACAAAAATAAGCGCAATTTAAAAGCATCTGAAGTGCTAGCCTCCCCACATTGCGCTAAGAATTGGCCGATATGTTCCCATGTGGTCCTATTATCATCTCCACTGAATTTGGTGAATTCAGGGACTCTATAACCACGAGGATATGGGATGTTATCGAAATAGTCAGGATACGGCTTTTGGTAAACCTTAGCACGATTCCTGGGCTCAATTCCGAACGACTCTCTAATGATGTTTCTAATTTGTTCCTCCATATTTTCAGGCCTAGGCGGGTCGGGCACGACCGGCGGCCTAAAAGGCGGCTGTTGTGGCACAATATTACCATATTGGCCATCTCTCGTATCGCGTGGATATCCCCTATTGGGATCATTGTATTGATTGGGGACATGCGACTGAATTGGTGCATGGACAGTAGCCACAGGGGAGTCGTGTGCGGGAACGTGGTATAGAACCGAGTTGCCCGTAATAGGATCTATCTCCTGTACTAGCACAAGAGCGCCGGTCTGACCGGCCATGGGCCCGGTCTGACCGGCCAGGTAAGGCGCGGTCTGACCGGCCAGATAGCCGTCGGTCAGACCGGTGTAGTATGGTGCGGGCGGCCCGACGGCCGGTCGACCGATGTATGGTGAACCGGCCGACCGACGTAAGGCGCCCGGCCGACCGCCATAGGGCCGGTGATACCGCCGTACTATGTTCCGGCCGGCGCGGGCTGCCCGGTGAGACCGCCGTATCGTGTTCCGGCCGACCGACCGTCGGGCCGTGAGACCGCCGCATCGTGCTGGTCGACCGGCGTCGGGCCGGTGAGACCGCCGCATCGTGTTCCGCGGACCGAGATATGATGGGTCGGTCGGACCGACGTAGTGAGGGCCGGTCAGACCGGCCGTAGGGCCGGTCAGACCGTCAGAGGCGGCAGAACTACATTCGCCGGGGCCTTGGGCAATCGCCCCGTCGGTTTTACTAAATATGTGGTTCACAGGGGTTTGGTTCCTCCCTGAAACCGAGGTAGGCGGCAAATCGGTCACGGGAAGACCGGATTACCACTCATGTGCGCTTTAAACAACCTATTAAAACAAGCTTCCATAGCGGATTCAACCTTATTGTTCACGGTGGTGGTAACGGACTCATCCACCGTACTAGCAACAAGTTTTTGAATAGGCATAGAGATGTGATCAGCGCTTACCTCGCTGCGAGTTACCTTGAGCGGGCTCCCGGGCTTGATGATGACGCCCTGTCGCGTTTTTGTGCAAGATTGATCTAGCACCTCCTGCGTGATCGCCTGTATGCGCTCCTTCATTATTTGGCGAGCCTCCCCATCCAAGTCATCCAACGAGATGTGGACAACGTTGGATGGCTCCAAGTCTTGTGCCGCTTGCTTGGACATGGCGGCGTCGAATCCGAGTTGTGTCGTGTCTTCCCCAGCGGAGTCGCCAAAAATTGTGTTGGCGCCTTTTTTGACAAAAGCACGAACACGATCGATTCACCTAAATATTTGCGGTGGTTCTTGGTACGGAGTCGCCAACCACTTCAATCTAGCAAGAACTAGAACAAAGTGGATTTTGTAGATCAAATCGGCTAGCGGAACCGATTTAGATGGATAGATTGATAACTACTCGTCTCGTGAGTAAACGGAAAGATTTCAAGACAAACTTACAAAGAATTGTCACACTCTCGCAGCGACGGCAGACGATTTACGGCGCAAATCGACAAAGATGGACTAAACTAGGGCAAAGTAGAAAAATATGGCTGAAAGGTAAAGAATATAGAAAAAACGATTCTAGATTGTATTGTATGTTGTGTGTTTGTTGTCCTTTACAATTGAACCGGCCTTGACCCTTATATAGGGGTTGGTCTTGCCCTCTACAGGCCCTTCTCCATGTCCTATTCGGAATAAACATATTTAGAAACCCGAGATACTACCGTATGAAGAAAGGAAACCCGAAGACCGACAAAGTCGTCTAGGTTTCGGACTCTGTCGGTCAGACCGGCCATATGCCTTCGGTCTGACCGGCCCCACTGCCCGGTCTGACCGGCCTATACACGGCGGTCAGACCGGCCTCTCCGAAGAAACCGGCAAATTTCCAAATATTGGCAATCTTTCCTATTTTGATTCCTAAGTGCCAATTTTGGGTGTAAACACTCATCAAAACAAATATGGTCCTTAAAGATTTTGGCGGGAACCCATCTGAAACAAAAGGGCTTCCTAACGTTGAGTTGACTGTCAGCACTAAGACAGTGCCTACCACCTTTTTTCGACGGAAAGGGGTCATATAGCCTGCTACTGGGGAGGGATTGGATCCACGCCAATTGTTGCATCCCTCTTACCATGCATCGGAGCTTGATCCAATGAAAAGGCAAAAAGATCAAAATAATTTCAGCCGATAGGTCAGTAAACGTAGCCAATGCCAATTTAACCCTTTGGGAATCGACGGCATCGATTGCTTGTCCGGCAAGGTTTGGGAGGATGATCTTCTAAAGGTGTCCGATTGTACTATGCAGCCAATTGGAGACGAAGAGCCTCAATTATTACTTTGAGGGAGTCGTGGAGGGCACGAACGTCTACACCAAGGACACCGTGGATGATCTCGATGGCAAGATAGGACAAGGTTTTATGTCCGCCAACGAGCTTGAAGAGGTTGATATAGGTCCAGGAGATAGGCCTAGGCCAACATATATTAGTAAAAATTTGTCTTCTCATTTTAGAACCAAACTTGTTGATTTGCTAAAGGAATATAAAGATTATTTTGCTTGGGAATATTTTGAGATGCCAGGTCTTAGCCGATCAATTGTTGAACATGGGCTCCCTATTAAACCAGGATATCGGCAATACAGACAACCTCCCAGGAGATTTAAAGCTGATATGTATGATGCGATTAAGGTCGCAATTACTTGACTATATGATGCTTGCTTTACTCGGCCATGCCGATACGCTGAGTGGGTTTCGAACATAGTCCCGGGATCAAGAAGAAAAAGCTTAGGGTGTGTATTGATTTTCGTGACTTAAACAAAGCTACCCCTAAGGATGAGTACCCCATGCCGATTGCTGATTTATTGGTTGATGCTGCTTCAGGGCATAAAATCATAAGTTTTATGCATGACAATGCTGGATATAATCAAATTTTCATGGCTGAGGAAGACATTCATAAGACTACTTTTAGGTGCCTTGGTGCAATCGGCTTATATGAATGGGTTGTCATGACATTCGGTTTGAAAAATGCTGGGGTTACTTATCAGAGAGCCATGAATTATATTTTTCATGACTTGATCGAATTTTTAGTGGAAATATACATTGACGATGTTGTGGTAAAATCCAAGGAAGTTGAAGACCACATAGCCGATTTAAGGAAAGTATCAGAGAGTACAAGAAAGTATGGCTTGAAGATGAATCCTACCAAATATGCTTTTGGTGTATCGGCTGGACAATTTCGGGGTTTTCTTGTTCATGAAGGGGGATTGAGGTGACACAGAGAAGTATTAATGCAATCAACAGTATTCAACCTCCACAGGACAAGAGGCAGCTGCAATCTCTGATCGGCAAGGTAAATTTCATCAGGAGTTTTACTACAAATTTATCTCAGAAGATGGAGCCGTTCACGCCTTTGCTAAGGCTAAAAGCCGATCAAGAGTTTACTTGGGGAGCAGAGCAGCAGAAAGCTTTAGACAACATCAAGGATTATTTAAGCTCCCCTCCAGTTTTGATCCCTCCACTAAATAGAGTGCCTTTTAAGTTGTATTTGTCAGCCAATGAAAAATCAATCAATTCAGTTTTGATCCAAGAGTTTGAAGGCAAGGAAAGAGCAATATTTTATCTTAGCAGAAGGCTTTTGGATGCAGAAACAAGGTACTCTCCTGTGGAAAGGTTGTGCTTGTGTTTATATTTTTCTTGTACAAAGTTGAGGCATTATTTATTATCCAATGAGTGCACCATTATTTGCAAAGCCGACGTAGTCAAATACATGCTATCGGCTCTAGTTTTGAAAGGGCGAGTTAGGAAGTGGATTTTTGCTTTAACAGAATTTGACCTAAGATATCAGGTAGCCAAGGCAGTTAAGGGGCAAGTTATAGCCAATTTCATTGTTGAACACCAGGATGATTCAATCGGCTTGATCGACATGGTGCCTTGGATGTTGTTTTTTAATGGATCGGTTTGCACTCATGGCTGTGGCGTCAGCTTGGTTATCATATCACCCAGGGGTGCGAGTTTTGAATTTTCTTATACTATTGCGCCTTACGCTACAAACAATCAAACTGAATACGAAGCAGTTCTCAAGGGTTTACAACTGTTGAAAGAGGTTGAAGCCGATGCTATGGAGATTATGGGTGATTCCTTATTGGTCATCAGCCAATTAGTAGGAGAATATGAATGCAAAAATGACACATTGATGATCTACCATCAAAAGTGCCGAGAATTGATGGATGGTTGTCCGCTAGTGACTTTCAAACATATCCCTCGAGAGCAAAATGCTGAAGCAAATGACTTGGCTCAAGGGGCATCAGGTTACAAGCCGATGACCAAAGATATTGAAGTTGAAGTTGCAACGATCACAGCCGACGATTGGAGGTATTATATTTTCAATTATTTAAAGAACCCTTCCCAACCAGCTTCAAGGAAATTGCGTTCCAAGGCTTTGAGATATGTGCTGCTCGACGACGATCTCTATTATTGAACGATTGATGGAGTCCTACTTAAATGTTTGAGTGCTGATCAAGCCATAGTTGTAATGGGAGAAGTGCACGAAGGCATCTGTGGTACTCATCAATCGGCTCACAAGATGAAATGGTTACTTCAGAGAGCAGGATATTTTTGGCCGACAATGCTGAAAGATTATTTCAAATATTACAAAGGTTGTCAGGATTGTCAGAGATTTGGGGTGATTCAAAGAGCACCAACGTCGGCTATGAACCCTATTATCAAGCCTTGGCCATTCAGAGGATGGGGAATTGATATGATCGGCCAGATTAATCCACCCTCGAGTAAAGGACACAAGTTCATATTGGTAGCAACCGATTATTTTACAAAGTGGGTGGAGGCAATTTCTTTGAAGAAAGTTGATTCTGGGGATGCAATCGAGTTTGTCAAAGAACACATTATCTCCGATTCGGTGTTCCACAAACAATTACAACCGATCAGGGATCTATCTTTGTCTCAGATGAGTTTGTCCAGTTTGCAGAAAGCATGGGGATTAAACTATTGAATTCTTCACCATATTATGCACAGGGTAATGGACAAGCAGAAGCATCCAATAAGAGTCTGATCAAGTTGATAAAGAGAAAGATATCTGAATATCCAAAGCAATGGCATAGCCGATTGGCCAAAGCATTGTGGTCCTATCGGATAGCTTGTCATGGATCAATCCAAGTGCCTCCTTACAAATTGGTATATGGGCATGAAGTTGTACTACCATGAGAAAGTGTCATCGGCTCAAGAAGGATTCAATCGCAAGATGAGTTAACAGCTGATGATTATCATAATCTAATGGTGGATGAATCAGAGGACTTGGTTTTGTCCAGGATGCATGCTTTGGAAAAGTTGACTAGGGATAAAGAGAGAATCACTCGTCATTACAACAAGAAGGTTGTGCCGAAATCATTTTCAGAAGGCAAGCTGGTTTGGAAACTGATCTTGCCGATTGGCACGAGAGATAATAAATTTGTCAAGTGGTCACCTAACTGGGAAAGACCCTTTAAGATCCACAAATGTGTTTCCAAGGGAGCTTACATGCTAGAACGCCTCGATGGAGAGATGTTTGGAAGGGCTCTGAATGAAAAGTATTTGAAGAAATATTATCCCAGTATATGGATCAACACGTGATTCGACTGGATTGAGCCGATATATGGTAGCCGATGTGTTTACATTGTCTTTAGATGGCCGATATAGTACATATGGCCCTTAGTCTCTGCAAATTTTCTATAATCGGTTGTGCTATGCCGATATTTGTTGGCTGATATAAGTTATATCGCCCTTAGTTATTTTGTTCTTATCATAATCGGTTGTGATTTAATGTATATATGATGGCCAATTCCGTCTGTTGTCCTCGAGCTATAATTTTGTCAATGATGAAGTCAACATTGAAAAATTAGGGGGGCATATACATATCCAAGTCAAAATCAAGTGGAGTTCAAAATTTTGCGGACTTTTAATTTTTTTCAAGACAATATAGGTTGCAGGACTCGACAGAGTTTGCCGATACATACAAGAAAATATATTACAAGTGTTCTGAGGTTACAAAAGAACTTGCCCTATTACAAGATCGGCTTCAGTTGCTGGTTAGTTGGCTGATGGCCGAGATCGCCCTTTGTCTGATCTACTCAATCTCATCTATCGTTTGGGCATCGGTGCATCGGTGCCTGGGATCATTTTCAGTGATTTCCTCAAATCCCCCAGATACTGTATTGAAGACTTTACTTTGGCTTTTTGTTCCTCGACAACCTTTGGGAGATCGACAAGCCTTTTTTCTTTGGAAGCCAGTTCAGCTCTGCATCTTTCAAGATCGGCCACGAGGTCTGCTTCTCCTTCTTCAGCCGATCGATATTGGCTTCAATAGAAGATGGCCCTGCAGTCATCTCGTCTAGCTTGGGTTTCTCAACAATGATAGACTACCGAAACGTTTCTACCATCGCCTCAAGGTCGGTTCTTGCCCTCTTGTCAGCAATTTGTTGCCTTGCCCTTTCCAATTATGATGATATTGATCAAGATGAGTGGCCTGGGAGATGGTATCGGCTACTTCGTCCGGGAGCTGGCTTTCGATCTCTTCGAACCTAGCCCTGATCGACCCACAATTGGTGACCAAGTAATCTAGTGAGGCTTCCAGCCGACGAGCTAGGTCCAAAAGTTTCTCTTTCAACTCATCGGCTATAGGAGTTTCGGCCTTGCTGATGGTTTCCTCTTCTTCACCAATGAATTCCCTTATATCAAAAGAGAATATATCGGCTAAAGCCTGCAAGATACAAGTCAAGTTTGTTGAGGTGTAAAGGAATTTAGGTAGTCGATTCTGTTCTTGAGAGAGTTTCTTACCTTAACAGTGGGAGCTGCTGCCCGTTCTTCCTCTTCAACATTTGGCTACCCCTAGCCGATGCAGTGTGCTCGCATGATACATGGGGGCAGCGGATGGAGAACGAGGAGGCTATACAAAAAAGACCAAGTGTTAGTTAAAATTGGCAAGCTAACAGAAAGAGAGGTGAGTTTGGAGGTTAATGGTGAAGCTGGGCGTGGCTGCCGATGAGCCAATTTTTTGCGCTGCAAGCAAAAGGGGTTTGGTTAAGGACAAGGAAACTTCAATAAAAATTTAAATTACCAAGAAAGGAGGGATGCATACTGGTCGAGAGCGAGGAGGACGCCTTGGAGGAGATGATGTTTTTTGAGCTTGGTCGTCGGCTGATGGCCTTTGTGCATACTTGCTTGAATGACTTGATTCATCTACAGCCTCGTCGATGAACTGGTCAATTTCTTCGTCCATGATTTCTTGATTGAGGGCCTCCTCCATGCTCAGGTCAAGTGAAGGCAAGTCGTCGGCTGGTATGGTCTTTTGCTTCTTCAGCTTCTTCTGTGGTGCAGCCGACGGACCAGCAGCCGATGGTTTCGGCATCTTCTTCCTTGATAGCGCTTCGTGGGTTTGGCCATGTAATAGGGTCCCCACCTTCGGCGCGTTGAAGCGGATGATGGATGGAGCGAGTCCACCACTTGGAATACACCCTGAAGCATAGTGAATCTCAACCCCTGAGTTGCTCTCATGAGGGGGAGAAGAATCGGTTGTCTGCAAAAAAGAGGAGGACAATGGTTAAGTGTTAAGCAGACGTTAATCAATAACTTAAAAATTTTTGAACAAAGGAAAAATATTTACTTCAGGGACTAAGTCTAGAAGAAGTGTGGTAAGGTACAGTGAGGATGGCTGATGGAAGATGTGTCTTTTCAATTCAATCCACCATCTGTCATATGCTGAGCTCCTTTTAATTGCTAGCTCCAAAGTACCTATGCTGCCAAGAGGAGGGCCCTCCATATTCATCAGCCGATCCATCATTAGTCTTGAAGTGATATCGCCCCTTGTCTCGATCTTGTCAGTGAAATATAGACCAATCGGCAATTGTCCTTGCCCAATCTGTCTGGCAACCGATGATGGGTGGTAGAATTCATAGGACTTGGAGACATTTCTTCCTTGGTGGATGCCGATTGGTAAATGCAAGGGGTGATGGAAATGGTGAAAATTTCGCTTGGCTTCTCAAATTCCTCAGAATTAATCTCATCAAAGTTAAAGTCTGAGGGAGTTCAAATTCTGGGCAGCCCGAATAGAAGAACCAAGTTCTATTGTTTTTGGAGAAGCCATCATAGAAACCAATGGACCAATCGACTAGGAGTTGGCTTGATAGCTTGGAGCCCAGATGGACAGAGCCAGCCTCTCCAAAAGACATACACCTAAGTGCAGTCACTTCTTCACCATCATCGTCCACAATCGGCTCTATCCTTGGGAATTCAACATCGGCCAGATTTGGTCTGCCATCAATCTTCTGAGTTAGGAGGACTAGCCACAGCTGCAAGAACCACCAAGGACCCCCAGTTCCTATAACCGAATCGGCTTCAATTTTAGCTGATGTTGTGTTAAGGGTTTGGTACTAGTAACCCAGTAAATATTTCCCTAAGGGGACTTTTTCTTTTGATACAAGGGCTTCGGCTATATGTTGCCAGTTGGCTGTGGGGCTGCATCATTAAGAATGCAGCATGCTCTCTGGGGCTTACTGATTCAGTGCCCATGTTCTGGCTTATAAAACCGTTCCAACCTCTGATGGATCTAGTCTTGAAGGAGTATTGGCATTTGGCATCGAATCGGTTAGGGTTAGCTGATGACATTATGTCCAAGCCAGTTATCATGACCACATCAAGCAGGGTAGGGGTCATGGATCCTTGTTGAAAGAAAAAGGCATTAAAGGTGTTGGACCAGAAGTAGGTTGCAGCCGACATGAGGGGTTCGTCCTTGGGCTGATCGGCTATTGTAAGAGTCAAGCACTGAGCTATGCCCACTTCATCCCAATGGGTCTGTTTGCTGGCTGCCATCCTTTTGTACCAGGCTGGCCAAGATTTATCGATTGAAGGCCAAGATTTGAATGTGCCATTCCAGTGTGCTATGCTAGGGTTCGAGATCCTATAGGGTATCCTATTGGTTTCGGAATTGATAACTTTAGTGGGATCTATGTTGTCGATTGGGCCTAAAAAGTATCGTTCATTGTGAAGCAGACTAGGGACAACAATATGATGAGCAAGGTGCTACAATAAAAAAGAGTGAATTATAAAAACACCGCAAATGCAGGTTGCAAGCGAAAACAAAGGAGATTCAGCCGATAGAACTTACCTCAGCGAACTCGGCCGATGGGGCGTCGGAGAGAGCGGATGAAGATGCCATTGGCACGGATGAGGTCGTCGCCGGAGGGGAAGCCGCCATAGTTTCTTGGGAGCTCCAAGGGGGTCGCCAGAGAGATTTGAGGAGTTTTCTGGCTGAAGGCTTTGGGTGCGTAATTCACGGTGTGAGTTTTCTCGATGCGCTTGGGCATTATTTAAAGAGGCATGGTAACGGCCGAAACGGAAATGCTCTAGGTTTTCTCGGAGGATAGGATCAAACAAAATCCGTAACATTAACAATATCGTGGACTTGGAGGGCATGTGTTAACGACCAAATTTGGCAAGCTAATCCCCGCGTTTGAAGCTACAATTGAAGCGGAATTGGAGGAGCACGTGATTCTCGGAAGCAGAGTGCGCATCGGCTGAGTCCGAATCGGCTAAAGAGTTAGTCGGCTAAGACCGAGTCGGACAGGGATATCTGATATAGCCGATTCTGATTGGGGTAATTAAATGTGACTGATCCTGATAGGAAAGCATGAAGATCATTATTGGATTCGGTTTCCAGTGTTTCAGAGATGTTGCCATCTATGGATAAAGTCCTGAAAAGGGAGTTGTATCTTTAAGTTAGGATATTTTGTATAATTTCCTTATAGATAAGGTTAGTTTGTTTTAGGCATATCTGTAATTCAATTTGTAATAGAGATAGGAATCGTGTCCGTGACGGACTCATCGTGTATCTGGGTATAAATATGACCCGAGACCATGTAATCTGGATCAATCAACACACGATCAATACAATTTTGGTGCATCGCCACCTTTTCTTTTAGTTTAATATCGAGAAGTTCTTACTTCGGGTTGGGCTGCATCGGGTTGTGATCTCTGACTGAACAAAAGAGAGAAAAGAAGAAAAATAGACTGACCAGAAGAGTAGGCGAGTCCAGACCAGATTGAAATTCAAGAGGACGACCTATGTGGAGAGAGCTGCTCGTATTCTCGAGACCAGTGAGAGAAGGACTCGGAACAAGGTTATCAGGTTTTGCAAAGTTCAGTGGACTCATCACTCAGAAGAAGAAGCTACTTGGGAAAGAGAAGATGAGTTGAAGGCCGCGGACCCGCACCTCTTCGCTCGTGCCTCCGAATCTCGGAGTCGAGATTCCGTTTAAGGGGGTAGGTTCGTCGCACCCGAGTTTTGCCCCCAAATCGTTTAAATAATTTACCCGGAATAATCGAATTTCGGAATTAATCTGGAGCCAACAAGTAATTTTAAAATATAATTAATAAATGGAAATGACATGGTAGGATTTTTCTTAAATTCTACGTGTCAAAATACACTAACAGGATTTTTCGGGAAATTTTAAAGCACTCTAAGTATTTTTCACCAATTAATTAAGTAATCTAAAATTAATTAAGTCCCAAAAATCATTTTCCTATTCACCCCGTACTTTTTTCACGCTCTTTCTCCTAACCGGGCCGACGGCCCAGCTCCTTTCCCGCTAGCCCACTTCCTCTCCCGGCCTGGGTGGCTCCCCCGCGCCTCCCTCTTCTTGGCCATGGGCCGTGCGGCCCAAGTGCCCGACCGCCTGTGCGCCGAAGTCCAGGCCGCCTCCCTCACGCCCGCGGCCACCGACAGGTGGGCCCCACCTGTCGGGCCGCCTTCCCCGCACCCGATCGGTCCAGCCGCCGCCGCCGCCATGCGCGTCACCGCTCCCCCGTCCTAACCACGCCGCCCGTGCCACGTTGGGCCCACGCCGGCCCGAGCGCGCGTCGCCGCACTCGGCGTCGCCCTTCCCGCGCCCGCAACGGCCGCCATTCTATCCAAATCACCGCCGCCGTTTTCCTCTTTCTCTACCCGAGTCCGACTGCGAGGGCTCCATGAGCTCCAGCGTGTTTTTCCTGTGCGCAATTCAATCTCCTATCGCCTCTATAAATTCCCCCTCGAGCTCCAGCGTGTTTTTCCATTTGTGCCGTCGTTTCCTGTTCCCTGATCCGCCGTCGCCCAATTTTTCCATCGTCGGCTGCCGCCACCCTCCCCGTCTCTGGTGAGCCCCGCCGCCCCTCTTCCTTCCGGTTTTCTGCGTTGCGTCGCCGTTCTCGCATCATCCCACGCCGCTCCCGAGCCGCGGTGTTCTCCCCGTGCCGTTTCCAGTGCTCCGCGCCGCCGCCGCCGCCGTTTCCCATGCCACCGGCCCGGTCGGCACCACGCAGCCATGGCCGACGGCCAAACCTCGCCGCCGCCACCCCCAAAACCCTAACCCTAGCGCACCCGTAGCCGTCCGATTGCCCGGATTGGGTGCATCCGAGCCGTCCGATCGCCGTCGCTCCCGCTGTGGACTCGGTCCACCGTGGAATGAGCCGGTCGCCGTTTGCGTCGGCCGTGGCCCAGTCAGCCGAGCGACGCTAGCCGGGCGTCGCGGCCCAGCCGCGACATGACATCATGCGACATCAGCCCTAGCCACCCGTGCACGCTGACGTCATCCCGTGACTTAATTGCGCAATAATTACTTTTTAGTTTTCTGTTTAGTTTAAAAATCACAATTAAACTTCTAAAATTCATATCTTTTTAATCCGAGCTCCGTTTTAGTCCATTCAAATTTTGTTAAATCCAGAAAAATATCAAGAATCCATTAAATAGTTCCTTGTTCTATTTTAGTAGACTTTTAGCATGTTTTGTTGAAGTGATTTGTTTGTCGTGTAGATTCCGATAGTTCCGGCAATCCAGTCTACCTCGAAGTAGCCGCCGAGGTCCCCTAGTCTCCAGAGCAAGGAAAGTCATACTTTATATTGATCATATTGTACCTATTTTATTTAAATATCTCTTTTCTCTCAAATACTACATATGTTTTAGAATGTCATTTCATGGGATTATTATACCTATTGTACTTAACCATAGGAATTGAATAGCTTATACCATTGATAACTTGGGTTCAATATGAATAGATGTTAGTTTAGAACATGCTTAGCCATGCTTAGCTCAACTAGCTCACTTAAGGGGGATCACATTAATCAATTATTATATTAGAGACTAATTCTCAGATGAGGTCAGGTTTGTGACTATTCTAATAATACTGAATTATGACATTGGTGGATTGTGAGCACATGGTTGGATATTGGTTAGCATGCTCATGACATTTAAGGACCGGTTCTCGGGAAACCATGGAAGAAATACCGTGCATACCACAAGCCAATATGGATAATGGCTGGGTCTGTAGTGTAGCTGTCTCTAGCCGACGTACCCTAGTGAGGGTGGACGTGATGAAGTTGGGTCGGCCCCGGTTTTAAGGGTTGATCGGCTTCCGGATTCACTGCGGCATGAGAGGGGGCTACCCATTACCCGAGGGGAGTGCGGGTGAAACCTTGGTGTGGTAGATTGGTTAGAGGGGGTTATGTGAAGGGTCCTTTCACAGCTCTTTTTTGGGGTATTGTGGTGGTACACCGGTGCATGGTAACGTATTGTGGGATTGTGTCTTGTGGGTACAGTTGTACACCTCTGATCAGAGTAAAACTATTCGAATAGTTGTGCCCACGGTTACGGGCGATCGACCAGATTCACCTTGATTAGTCTCACTTATTCACATGAATGAACTGTTGGAACTTGACTAGTACAGATGGATGGATGGGCCTGTTGCAACGTGGTTTTAGCGTTGGACAGTGTTTATTTAATACTGCTTAATCATTACTATTGTTTTACTTCTTTTAACTATTATTATTTTTGAAATGCTATTTATGCAAATGAGCCTATATCCCTTCCTTGATATTTATCCTGCATCATACCTCCTCTTCTGGTATGACTTGTTGAGTACGGTGGTTGTAGTCAGTCTTGCTCGATTTTTCCCCCTTCAATGCCAGAAGTTGAGGTTGAGGAGGTCTTCAAAGAAGTGTAGACTTTTTCGCCGTCAAGGGTTAGCTGTGGTGTTGGTGTTTCGCTTCGCTCCGAGTCAAGCTTAGCTTAAGTCAGTCTTTTTCTTTTCCGCTGTATTTATGTAATTCTTATATATTGTTTCTAAGACGTAGATTCTGTAATATCAATAATTGTTGATTTGTGTACCTCGGCTGATGCCTGGACAAGGATTGAATGCACAAATTAGTTGCGGAAATTCCGGCTTGAATTTCTGGGCGTGACAGTAATCCTCGACCGGCGTGGTAGCGATCCCCCCACCACATCTACGAGTGGTCGAGGTACGACTACACCTGGTCCTCGACCAGCGTGATCACGATCCCACCACCTCTATGAGTGATCGAGATACGACTACACATGGTCCTTGACTAGCGTGGTAGCGATCCCACCATCTCTATGATCGGTCGAGGTATGACTACACCTGGTTCTCGACCAATGTGGTAGTGATCTTCCCACCACCTCTACGAGTGGTCGGGATACGACTACACGCCTGGTCCCTACTCGACAAATGTGCATAGTAATCCTACCATATCCATGCATTAATCTATGTAGGTTTTTATACATATCAAATGTGTAATATTTGACCGTTGATCCCCTCTTCTCATGTCGCTACTGGTTGAAGTCATTTCTTATTGTCCTATTACGTTAAGCCTAACTAATCACCAGGTCTCAGAACCTTTGGCGGGGATGCCTGGTACTATTTTATTAGTCAAGTTCTGAGGGTCGAACAACCATGTCAAAATTGGTCATGTCAAAGTACCCAATGTAACATATTAACTAGCTGTGTAATCGGGAATTGGTTTTTCCAACTTCATAGCTGGGGGCTAGGAATTCGCTTCTTCACCTTAGTTTGTTACAAGATTCAAGCTGTTTTGGAGGGAAACTTCCCACAAATCAAGTTAGGGGCTAGCAAGAGTACACAACTCTATCAGCTGAAGGCAGCTCTTGTGAGAGTACTCGTTTATTGTCACACATATATATTTTATTTTCAATATTTTCAGTTCATACCATATTATTCCTAAACATTTGCTTGGGGCTTTCTATCTAACAATTCGTTTTGAGTAAATGATTTCAGGAAGGTCAGATAATAGAGAAAAAGACATACTGGTCCCTAGGTACGATAGTCAAAAAATTATTTCGACTAGATGGCCACGTGATTAGTGACTTCAAATTTTAGTACATACAAGAAGAGGTTGCACGAAAGAGTAGAGTCAAAAAGTTGTCTGGTGGTCGCACTTTGCGCTGACTACAAGAAACTTAAAAGAACAACGCTATAGCATGGTCATATATCTTGTATGGATTTGAAAACCTACAACAAGATAAAGAGAAATCATCGACATAATTTTCACAGATTTGTTTATGGCAGTTTAAGTTTTGACTTCAATCCAAATACAACTTATGGTTGTGTTCTCGGTCTAGGCTGCACAGAGAACTTAGTCGCATACTCTATACCTTCTTGGTTGTCCGAGAATGGTTAGGCAAGTTCGACAACTATAGTTCTAAGGTTTTTTGTTGAGAACATCATAAAGATATACGAGAAGGTATACTTTGATTAAGAAAATACGATAAATATAGAAGAAAATTATCTTGTCGAATAGAAGGTGTAAGAGTCCTATTCAAGGAAGACAAGGTCTTCTTAGCCCGTATTTGTTCTAGTTCTCCGAGTTGTACTTGGAGAAGAAGGTAATCAACACTATAAATACAGGACCCCCAGGAGGAGAGAAGACAGACCAACATGGAATACAAGCCTAGACAAACTCAATACGGAGCTACAAAGCCGACAAGAGGGATCTAGAGCTAACCTCCAACCTCGTCGAGTTCATATTTGAGCAAGAAGATTACACTAGCCGTCAACTACATGTGAGAGCTCTATGCCGCTGGGCCGACATGGACTAGATCAGGTCATCTCAAATATTGTACTCGCGTTATATTGATATATAAAGATAACACTGGCTTCGACCAATAGGAGTAGGGTTATTACCTGTCAGTTAAGGGACCCGAACCTGTATAAAAGTCCCTGTCTCCCGTCTCTTTTACCTAAATCTCGCGTATTCACTGTTTCCAACATCCACTATACCCTCCGAATATCGTCTTCGGGTATAGCCCTTCGACAGTAAGGAGATGGATAGGGTGGAAGTGAGGGTATTTTGGTAAGTTTGAATAATAAATATTTTTTCTTTTTCATACATAAAACACTAACGACATAGAGCAAATAGGGTCAAAGAGTAAGTTTGATTTTGAAAAGTAGGGTCAAATAAGCAAACTAGAAAAAAGTAGGGTAAGATTGATAGTTATCCTTCAAAACAGGGTTAAATAAGCAATTATCCCTTATATCTAAGTCATGTTTTTAAAGAAACCAATACTGATGGATCAAGTTGAGCCGAACCGACTAGGTGGACCATGTGGAGCCATGAAGGCCCTGAAAATATCTCCTCTCTCGTTTTTTATTCCCTTTCCTCTCCTCTCACCCTCCACCTCCGTCTAACTCTCTCCCTCTTCTCTCCAATCCAACTCTCCCCCCACCACCAACGGTGGCCACTTGAGGCGATGGTGGCGGTGACTCAATCTTCCTGTCACCTCCTCCCACTGCCAGCCACGACCTTGGTGGGCGACGACAAACCATGCAGTGACTTGACCAACGGATCCGCTGGCTTGGAGGTCGGGGACCGCCAGATCTAGCCACCTTCGACCTCCATGGTGATGGCGACTCGGTCTTCCGGCCTACTCCTCCCGTCGCCGGCTACATCTCGGTGGGTGACGATGGATGATGCGGTGACCTGGCCGATGGATCTACTGGCGTCAAGGATGGGGGCCACCAGATCTAGCCGCCTCCAACCTCCATGGCGATGGTGACAGTTGGTTGGAGGTGTGACGACCACCCCTTCCTCTCCTCCCTCCTCCACTTTTCCCCGGTGGCCTGGTCGTTGGATTCGTCGGCATGGAAATGGGAGACTGGCTTATCTTGGAGGTGCAATGGTGATGCCGCCTCTTCTCGTTCTCCCTTCCATGCAGAAGTAGGAGCAGTGATGACAATGACAAATATAATGAATTATTCTTGTGATTTCTTGATGTTTATTCATGTTTATTCATGTTTATTTATCTTGATGATCTAGATGGGTTGTTCATATATTGAAATAATAATATGGGGATTATTGGTTGTTGTTCATATGTTCTTCATGTGTTCAGCTTCATTTTGGGAATCTGGGGCATTGTTTCAGGGGATCTGGGACAATGAAAGACATGCGTGCTCAATGAATCGACTCGATTCGAGCTGGTCAAGAGCCGTCTTTCTTTTTTTGGGGGCTCCTAGGAACCCAAAGGTACTGATTCTAAATTTGTCATCAGTGCTGATACTTGACATTAGTTACGTTAAATTGGTGCTGGATGACAAATAGGTACCTATGGCTTTACAAGCCGACACCAAAGGCCTTATGTGCACTAGTGAGCGTCCCTCAACCTGGCAACACCGTTCCCGTCCGAGGAACACATGGACATTTTCATCCCCACCTAGCATAAATCTCTTGTAATTAGTGTACCACGTTTTTGTCTCATCGACCTGGAAACTTTGTGACTATGACTCATCATAGACGTACGTTCAATTCATTATCAACTTATTGCATATCCAAATATCAGAAATGAATTAGACCTATTTGGTTACCTCAATTTTAAGGCCTACCTTAGGAGATCCAAACGAGCCCCTAAGGAATTCAATGGCTCGACTTTCATGCATTTGCCAAATTATCATTTTTTTTTACGATAGACGCTTTATAACAAACTTTGCATAAAAAACTATGAGGTGATCTTCTTGCAGGATTTTAATTGATTTTAAAATTTAAAATATCTTTTCTTCGTAGATCTTCTAATTTGGCAGCACATGATTGTGCAAAACAGTCTTCCTACCTGATACGGGGGTGTATCTGTGATGTGGCTACAAACGCCACCATATGCTTACAAGAACACTCATATAATCATGCTTAAATTAATGAGATGAGTTCTCTGTTCTAAAAAGAACTATGTAGTCAGTTAATGTGTACACCCTCGTTGTTGCATAGCACAGGCCAGAACAAGATTGGCCACAGATGCATTACAGGATCCATCCAGCTCTCCTTTTTCTGTGGAAAAGCATCAACCTTTTTTCAGGGCGCCAATTAAGCTACATAGGAAGCCATGCGTGCACAATGATTGATCATGGGCAAGAGCTGTTCGAGAGGGACGGCCATAATGCGCGCTAGAGCCACCGGCCGGCTTTACTAATATCCTCTCGAGTCGTCGTCAGAGCCGTCGTTGCCACCGGCCGCAGTACGCGATCTCCATCTCTCTTTCTTTTTCCAAAAGAGCGGTTCTGTTTTCGCGCTCCATGGATCGTCGCTTAATTGCCAAAAGCCAGCCGTTGATGAGTAGTGAGATACATGCAGCTGTGCTTCCTACCAATCATGGATTCGATGTCAAGATGGTCTGCTACAATTTGTAAGTCATCCTGATCAAACAGGGGACAAAGGTTTTTGTTGGTTGGTTTGTGTGCACACTATACATAGAGTCTATTTTTGGTAATGGAATTTGCTCAAAAACTATTTTTCAATCCAAACTATAGAACAAATTGTTTTTCACCTTAAATTTTAAAACCGGACAGATAACAGCCAGAATATATTTTATGGCATTACAATCGGTATGAACTTCAATTAGGTAATTCCGTAGGAGATCAACTATACAACATTCGATAATCTTTTTTTTTAAAGCTACCAAATGTAAGTATATAAGTATAATTGAAATGTAATTAAATTATAATTACACTATAATTACTAAAATGAAAGTCTAATCTATACATAACGTGTCAAAACTCACCCGCGGCAGTTATGGTTAGCATCACAAGCTTTCAAGCTGCAGGTTGTGAGTTTGACTCCACACCCAGAGTGACTTGTGGATTTTTTTTCTTGGCAGTACGATTCTCAATGCAATCCGGCAGTCGCTATCGGAATTTGGAGGTTTGCCTAGTGCCCACCACACTCGACGAAGAAAGAATTATACTCGACAAAGAGTTTGCCAAGGGCAGCACTTGGCAAACCTCTCTCGGCATACACGGAGTCGGCAAAAGGCTATTAGCCGAGTGTTAAGCTACGAGCACTCGGTAAAGTAGTAAAGTTTGCCAAGTGCTAGGCACTCGGCAAAGTTTTTTTGTTTGTGCCTGACACTTGGTAAAGTTTTTCTTGTTTGTCTAGTGTTAGGCACTAGACAAAGCTATAAATGTTTGCTTAGTGTCAGACACTCGACAAAGCTATAAATGTTTGCCTAGTGACAAGCACTCGGTAAAATATGACAGCACTAGGAAAAAATGATAGCACTCGGTAAATGATGGGGAACAAAGTCTTCACATTTTGGATCCATTTTATATGTTGATGGGATTGCTTTGCATGAAAAAAATAATATGCAGGACTGAGGGGAACAAACTTAATTGAGGCTGGAAAAGGAAGGAATATCTGAGATGCTCATTTTCAATCTAATGTTACATTTATGTACAGAGAGATACAGTTTGATGATGAAGGGAGAAGAGCGAAGGCTTCAGAAATTGTAGGATGATATTCATGCATGATGCTGTATGTGAGTTGAAAGTGTGACATTTAGCATAATCCTTTTGATTGTGTTTTGTACATGCTGCATTAGATGGCATTAGTGTAGGATAATTATTAGGTAAAAGAAGCAGTTCATAATCTAACCAATCTAAACGCCAAAAGGTGTACCATGTTCCATCAAAACTTAATTAGGACAGCAACATGCAGTAGTCAGACACATAAATAGCAGATACTCCAAATTTCCAAATTTGTCAGCTAAGAAATTCCCGAGTGTCGCATTGGCAGTAATTGTGACACACCAATTACAAACAACGTAAGACTGGCAAATTGTTCCTTCTCGGCAAAATTTAAAGTTTGCTGAGCGCCGCTTTATGACACTAGACAAACTTGACAAACTTAAAGTTTTGCCAAGTGTCTAGCTTTGCTGAGAGCAGCACTAGACAAAAAAAAGTTTGTCGAGTGTCACGCTAGGCAAACAACAAAGTTTGCCAAATGTCGGATTTTGCCGAGTGGCACTTGACAAACATCTTTTTTGTCAAGTGTCCGAGGTTATGTCTCGACAAAGTTCTCGGCATCACACGCTAGGCAAACAACAAAGTTTGTCAAATGTCGGGTTTTGCCGAGTGGCACTCGACAAATATTTTTTTGTCAAGTGTCCGAGGGTATGTACTCGGCAAAGTTCTCGGCACTAGGCAAACTTTAGAATTCCGATAGTGAGTTAGAAATTCAAAAGTTTTGGGGCAGAAAACAGTTGAATTTTTTTAGCCATTTCGTCCATTTTATAGCTGTCGGCCTAAAAAAGCAACATATACATCAACAAAATGTGCAGAACAAGAATATACGAACTAGAAAAACTAGCTTGGTTTTTAAACCAAACCGCTAAAAATAAATTGTGTTGGGTGTTAATTGTGCGATTTTGAAGATTCAGGGGTGAAAAACAAGCAACTTCGAGCAAAATTCAATATCCAAAAAAGCTTTAATTTACCTTTTAAAAACGGTAAAACTGGAAAAAAATATTGGATTGACGATAATGTGCTGTTCGTGAGAAGAACTTTAATTCGACTTGAGAGTTTTCTACTATAAATTTATATAGAACAAACCAAAATCATTTCAACCCGCAGCAATCACATGCAGTGATAACTAATTGGATGTGTGCTGATCGATCACAATCACAAAATTCGAAGGGTTATTCTAGACGTGCGAATTCCTTAGTTAGCATGACTGTAGATTGTGACGTGTGGGGCCTAATAATCGGAAGGTACTTGTTCCAAGTTAGGTAGTAGGTCACTGTTTGATTTCCAGCTCGATCAGTCCCGCTATACAGTGCGTCACCAAGCTAGTCTCATATTCTCCTCTCGTAAAAGAGGCCGCCATATTCCACCTTCATCATTGATCATTCCTAGGTTCGTTATTCTTGTAAAATCAAAATGTTTGATTATTTATTTTGTGATGAACGATTGATTTTTGAAGATATTTGATTTTGATATTTAAAGTCTGTAGTGAAGTAGTTTTAGAGATATTAGATTTTTAGACGATGAACAGTGGTTTTGTCAGTTTGGGTCCAGTCAGACCAGACAGGTGCTACCGATCAGACCGACGTGTGTTGCGCGGTCAGATCAGCCAGCTTGATGGTGTGACTAGCCGATTCTGTGTCAGTTTTGGTTTACTTTGGATATCTATGATTAATCTATGTTTATGACTTCTAGATGGATACTATGCATATATTATGCATATATAATAATGGTGTATACTAATGTTGAGTCAAGTTAGTAAGAACTTATACTCGGATAAGGTTTCTTCATTGATGCACTGAAAGAGTGTTGCCGGTGATGGATCGGGAGTCAACTTCGAAGAAGATGACGTCCGAACAATCAGGATATCATGTGGGATGATTAGCTTAAAGAACAATGCACGTGGTTGGTGAAGATTTCATATGGCATACGATGAAGATATTATGTGTGTATGGGATGCGGAGTCGAATTTGGAAGGAGTCCGAATTTGGTATGATTGGTTTTGTAAAATTTATTTCTTGTACGAGAAGGTTTCTAAGGGATTAGGACTTTTGTATGAGTTGGGTTTGTGGCTTACGACTGTGGATCTATTGGTATAAATAGCGAGGGAGGTTGAGGCCTCTCGGTATCGATTTTGTTAGAGTTGAGTTGAGAGAAAAGTTAGGGTTCGAGTTTAGTCGAGGTTTTAAGAAGAGTGTTGTTGCTGCACTTTGTAAACACGAATAGAAGCAATAAAGTTCAATCCACTTTGAGAGATCTTCACTTTATGTTTGCTAGGGTTTTTGGTGGTCACACCGACGGGACATTGGTGGTCAGACCGGTGGCTTCACATTGGTAAAACCAGTGATTTCGAGGCGGTTAGACCTACAGCAGTGACAACAAGAATAGGTGACGTGAAAGGTGGTTGGACCAGAGCTACAACACCGGTTAGACTGAAGGTCTATGAATGGTCAGACCGATGCATCAACTTCGATCAGACCAAGTTCATCGATTCGAGGGTAACTTTTAATTTCACTAAAATTTGGTTTTTAGTATTACAACCATTTAACCCTCTCTGATTGACTTGTTGTTGTTGTTCGATCTTATAATTCTCCCAACACATCAATGAAGCCTGTGTAAATAGCTTATACTTTGTATATGGTGTGTGTTATGGATTGGTTCCACATGTCCATATACACCAACATATTTCTTATTAACTCTTCTATATAAAATGAGAATGAAACTTAGGGTGCTATGTAGTACATGAACAACTCAAGGAAGCACGTGAAAAATAACAAGAAAACATAATGGAAACAGACCATATATACTCTGTCATCCCTTCATTCTAATATAAAGTAACTTTTATAGATGAATTAATTATGTTCAGATGAATCAATTATGTTATAAAAGTTTAATTATTTTGAGATGGAAGGAGTAAATGCTTAATGTAATCGCTATAACTATTTAATTGAAAGCATTTTTAGTCAGGACATGAATGACAACTTGCAATAGTTATGTTTTCATTTCTCCTCAATAGAGTGAATCCTAAGATAATGAGTAGTGATTCCTTCGGTTCATTTGATTTTCCAACATTTTGTCTTGTGTCTAGATTTGGGTAGAAGTTGATTTATTTTGAGGTGGAGAGAGTAAATGTACAGTGTAATCACTATTACTATTTAATTAGGATACGGGTGGAAATTTACACGGTTATGTTTTGATTGCTCCTCAATCGACAAACGGTATCATCTCAAGACAATTTACACGGTTATGTAAGGACAGTGATTCCTTCAAAGTTCATATGATTTTCCAACATTTTGTCATGCTTCGTAGCACCTCTAGGGTCAATATATTCTTTGGTGGCCTTTCACCTACGCATACATTTTTGGCCATCCATTATTTGGAAGAATCTTCAGCCTGGCATTAAGGAGATAAGTCCCATCTAGACAAGCTAGATCGATCTTATCATCTACGTAGATGGTCAAGATCTTAATAATGCATCTCATATGTGGCCAAATTAGAACAAAAGAGAAAAGCTGTGTTGATATATATTCTTTGTTCCTGTTTTTTCTTCTCCAATGCCAATTTTGGTGCTCAATACACTGCAAAGACTTCTCCTTGGAATCTCACTGCGCGCATATATATATATATATATATATATATATATATATATATATATATATATATATATATATATATATGCAATTTTCTCTCGTAGATATAACGAACAAAACTTTGTGCACACTTTTGACGTGAAATACCGGGTGGAGAAATGGAAGGAGTATATTTTTGAATGGATGGAAGGAGTATATTTTGCAACCCCAAGCTTTTACAAAAGTTTTAAAGCAAACGTGCTTGAACTCAAAATTGGAAGCTATTCAATTTTTAAACAATGTATCTTTGGTCAATATTTAGAGTTGTTTCGCATGATGCAGCATAAAGCTAAATGACAATTGGCTGAATTTAAAGAAACTTTGCAAACATGAAAACTTCTCCCAACTTGCGGAGATCAAAAACAATTTTAATTTCTTATTTTTGGGGGTGATAGCAAGGAATTTTCTGAAAATTTCAAAATATAAAGCAACCAAAAAAATAAAATTTGAATAAATAATGGTTAAATTTGAACACATTTTTTCTAAATTTGAAATTTTAATTATTTTGTGTGGGAATGATATCCTAGGGGGCAAAATACGCTTTGTTTGGAAGCTTCAGTCTAAAATATAGAGCCCTGGCCTAAGTTAGCTCGGGGTAACCGTATCATTTCTAAAATCTTATCTCTCTCCATTTGACCCAAAAAGAAAGTAGTCATAAGTGGAATTTAACAAATTGCAATCAGACACTTTAGAGCCACAACACTATGATATCCGTCGTCCTATGTATATATAGCAATTTTTGCCAATATATACTTTTTTGTTTGCTCTTTGTTAAGTGAAAACATGGCCTGGCCACTAGCCAGCCATCTCTCTTTGTTAGTTTGCTATAAAAACTACGTAGCTACGTTGTTACTCCCTCCACCCAAAAGTGGATAGAGTTAGCCTACATCTTAGGCCACTTCTCATAAAAGTTTCGTTATATCATGTCAGCAATTTTAATAATGTGATAAAAAATAATAAAGCTCGTAGAAGTTTCGTTATGTCATGTCAGCAATTTTAATAATGTGATAAAAATAATAAAGTAAGAAAATAAATAAGTTTTATCCGGATGAAACCATATCTACATTGTTCTCAATACAGTTTGTCCCTTGCATATACTAATGAAACAATAAAAATGAAACAATCATCAACATTTTCTTGTTGCTTATATGACACTCGAAAACATAAAAATGACACTTCCCACTAGAAATGACCTTGCTTTTATCACCAAGAAATTAACTCATCCTACGTACTTTCTCTGTCCTAAAATATTTCTCTGTCCTAAAATATAAGAATCTATTACTAGATGAAACGTATCCTAATACATCGAATCTAGACATGGCTAGGACATGTCATATCTAATACTAGGTTCTTATATTTTGGGACGGAGGGAGAAAAAAAATCAAGGAGTGCATGTCTGCATGTAACCCATAAGTATTAAGATGACAACTGAGATTCCGGTCAACTATTTAATTTATCTATTTATTTAAATTTTGGATGTATAGAAATATAAATATGACCAACTTATTTAGAAAAACAAAATATAAAATAAGTCCAAAAGTTTAACACTTTTAGGATGTAGGGAGTATATATTAACTGCAGGAATTCATGTAGCGCTTAGAGTAATTTAATTTGTATATACTCGATCATGCTTCATGCATTGAGTTAGGGAAGAAGACCACGTCACAACTTTGCACTCTTTTTCTGCAAATTAAGGAGGTCGACATGACGAATGGATCTAGGAAAACATGACTGACTGGCCGGCTGCCGTTCAAAGAGGGTTAGGCATGCAGCACCAAGTACCTAATTGCTAGATATACCATGCATGCATGCTTAATTCCCTAGAGAAACTATAGATAACACTTTCAGGTCTCCTCTTCTTTATTTACTGAACAGATGGAGTATATATATCAAAGTCGGCAATTTTAGAAACTAGCATATGTATAATATCCCATCTCACGAATTAACTACATGGAAATATTTACTAAACATAAACGTGCGTAGACATGTCGTTACGTCTACACATCTGGAAGGGTCAACCTAGCTATCACCACTGGAGAAACCATCATTGGTTGAAGTGACATAAACCACAGTAGTCCCGGTTTGAGTAGCACCTGGGACTATGGATGATCTCTAGTCCCGGTTTAAAAATTCAACGGCTCTCTAGGAACTTTAGTCCCGATTCGTGTCACGAACTGAGACTAAAGATCACCTCTAGTCCCGGTTCAAATGTTGTCAGAGGTTGTCAGAGCGCTAGGTATCTTTAATCCCGGTTGGTAACATCAACCGGGACTAAAGATGCCATTTTTTGTCCCGGTTGGTGTTACCAACCGGGACTAAAGATGCCTAGCGCTCTGACAACCTCTGACACCATCTTTAGTCCCGATTGGTGACACCAACCGAGACTAAAGATGCTATTTTTTATCCCAATTGGTGTTACCAACCAGGACTAAAGATAATTTTGATATTTAGTGCGGTTGGTAACACCATGAATGTGTTTATTTTTTTAACTCGAACCTAATAAAAATATATAAATTTTGCTACATGATTCAAATGGTATAAAATTAATTTGAGGGGATTTGTAATTTTAAAGAGTGTGGTGTTGTGTGGGGGTGGGTGATTGAAGATAGAAGGAAGCTCTAATTTAATCATTACATTGTAATTACATATCCTCATATTGTAATATATAAAATCTTTTGTAAAATTATTTTGGTGATAATATACAAATCGGAGGGATATACAATATTGGTAACATTCAAACCCTGGCCATCACGTCTAGTTTATGCGCGTGTAACAATTTTTCGCGCATCGTTCCCGTTTCGTCCTCTAACTCAGAGTCAGTTTTTAAAACGGTTATAACTTTCATATACGGACTCCGATCGAGACGTTCCATATATAAAAATCGATCAGAAAAAAATGTTGAATGTGTTTGTTCGCCGCTTTGCCGTGTTCGTCAATTTTATTTTCCCCAAAAAAGCCTCAAAAGGTTTCCTTTTCGAGCCCGAAAGTTTTTTTCCGATTCTGAGCGTGTCTTCTGAATTTTTCACAGGCCACGTCTTTTCCTTGTTTAGGCTCAAATTTTCTGTGGTTAACTCTCGTGTGCTCCTAAGTCCATAAAAAATATATAAAAAATAAAATAAAAAATTCAATTTTTTCCAAACAACAACAACTTCGATGAATATGAAAAATAGAGAGGGGCAAAAGAGGAACATTATCCGAAGGCACATTAATGTAGGATTATCTATGTTTGATTAAATTTTAATATTATTGTTTTAAACCTATATTTAATGAATTTAATTTGGCCCTATTTACTAATTATTTAATTGTTAACCCTAGTCGGGACCAAATAAATTTGGAAAAATAGCGGGAAATTATCTTTAGTCCTGGTTGGTGGCACCAACCGGGACTAAAGATAAATTAGAAATAGCGGAAAATTATCTTTAGTCCCGATTAGTGGCACCAACTGGGACTAAAGATGAATTAGAAATAGCGGAAAATTATCTTTAGTCCTGGTTGGTGCCACCAACCGAGACTAAAGATGAATTGGAAATAGTGGAAAATTATCTTTAGTCCCAGTTGGTGACACCAACCGGGACTAAAAATCCAAGGCTATATATATCCCAGGCACGCATCGTCTTCTTCACCGATCCAACACTTAGTTGTTTTCTCCTCTCCTCTCTCAGCTCTCTCTCTCCCTCAGCTCTCTCTCCCTCTCTCAGCTCTCTATCGCTCCGGTGATGGCGGTGGGACGTGAGGAGGTGGGATGGGAGGTGGTAGCGGCTCGAAGATGGCGGTGGCCCGGTGCCTCGGAGGTGGCTATGGCGCGGCGGCTCGGGAGGTGGTGTCAGTGCCTCCTCCATTTCCTCCTCATCCTCGTCCTCTCCAGGAGCGACAGCAGCGACGGGTCTAGAATTTTTGAAGATTTTTGTGATGTTCTAAATTTGATATATATATATATATGTGTATTGTGATGTTCATTACTCGAATTGTGATGTGAATTTGTGATGTGGATTTGTGTTGTGGATTTGTGATGTGAATTTGTGTCGTGGATTTGTGATGCGAATTTGTGAATTTGTGATGCGAATTTGAGATGTGATTTGAGGATGTTAATTTGATATATGGATTTGATTTCGGCAACAAAAAACAACAAAAAAAACAACAAAAAACATATATAAACAAGCAACAGGAGGAAAAATAAAAGAAATAAAAAATGCTTTAGACTGGTTGGAGCCACCAACTGGGACTAAAGATGATGGAGCCGGTCACGTGGCTCCGTCATCTTTAGTCCCGGTTGGCGGCTTCAACCGGGACTAAAGATGCATATCTAGTCCCGGTTATTTAACCGGGACTAGAGATCGTTCATCTCTAGTCCCGGATTCGTAGTCTCAGTTTGATAACCGGGACTACATAGGGTTACCAACCGGAACTAGTGTGGCTTTCTTATATACCCAAAATTCACCATTCTCTGTCACTATTCTTTCTTAAGATTTTTGCATCATGAAACAAGTGAGATTTGTTTCTTGACGGGTGAGTTACGACGAAAGAACTTCGCAGGGAATATTTATGTTTCAGTTGGCACTCATTGATTTTTAGGAGAAATATAAGAATTTTAAAGGATTTTAATTCTATAGAAAAAATTTTCGGATTGCCTTTGAAACAAAGGATTAAATCATATTTTTTAAAAGTTTTATAAAATAGATAATCTTATAAAAATTTTGAACGAAAGTTACCAAAAGCTTCAACATCTTGTAAACTTTCTTATGAATCAATTGTTTGATCTAATTCATGTGTGTTTTCTATGGATTACTGAAAGGATCATCTATGTATTTTTTTTTCTTCTATGTTTTGTAATACTCTATTTGTCACCCGTTTCCTCAATCATGCGTTTCAAAGAAGCTTTAATGATCTCCTTTGTTTTAATTGCACATATGCATTGCTTATATCTTTGTTTTAAGCTATTTTATTATGTTTATTTGTTAATATATTTAATTTATTTTTTAATTACGTAGATATATAATCCACTAAAATAATCCGTCAATAATGTGTTTCAACCTGTATAATAATGGATTGAAATAAGATATTTTATACGTGCATGTGCGCATGTTGTTTTTCGGTCATTTCAGTCTGTACAAAACAAGGTAAGCATTGATGAGTAAGGCAGATACTCCCTCTAGTAAAAATATTTAATTCGGAGTATTTGACTGGATGGAGAACTTTTTTTTCTCTTTCTGTTTGTTTTATGTTGTCATTCGTGAAGCCTTTCTTAATTCGCAGGTACAGGGGGCGAATATATCATCTCTACTTTATCAACAGTGGTCGGTCATCGCTTTATCATTTGAGAGCTGGAACTCTCCTATATAAGAACAATCATGTGTGGCAAAATGTGTATTCGGTCAGCGTGCAGTGAGCTGTGGAGGAAGCAAAGCAAGCAAAGGTAGGAAGGAACAAAGGCCTCTCAGAGAAAGCTCCTTGCCAGCAACTCCCACACACTAATCCCAAGCTGCATCACTGCATCCTGACCTTGATGTGCACAAATTGCCTTCTCTGATTCTCTCCCTGCAGCCTCTATATATATAAGCAGCCATTACAAATAGCATGTCACCAAATTACACAAGCTAGCTAGAGATTACAGTACTTGATTTGTCATCTCTTTCTAGGGAAAACTTTGTTATATAATTAGTCGCTTTGAGATATATCATTACAACCTATCAGTAGTGTTTGCACTTGATTAGAGGCAAAGTACACAAGGATGGGAGGCACCCTGCACTACCTGTCTGATCTGCTGCTGGGTGGTGGCAGCAGCAGCAGTGGTAAGACTAGCCACAAGAAGAAGAAGCAATTCAACACGGTGGAGCTCAAAGTGAGGATGGACTGCGACGGCTGCGAGCTCAAGGTCAGGAACACCCTCTCCAACATGAAAGGTACGTACGCGAAAACTATCTGTTTCAATTGCAAATTTTTTATATACAAACTTTCAAATGTAATAATAGTATATTTAAAGTTTAATACTGTAGTTACAATATAACTCGTATATAGCTGATATGTAACTAGAAAAAAGAATCATGTGAGGTCAGTTGGCTTGCTTAGCATGCACCCGTTGAATAGATATCACAGGTTTGATTCCACCTTCCTACACACGGCTGTGAATTTTTCCCCAACGTTGCACGAATGTTGAGGTGAATCAATGGTTAGAAATTTAAAAATTTTGATAGAAAAAATTGTCGCATCGTTAGTAACAATTCTGTTAAAAAAGTGGTCTAATTAAACTTTTTTACGAAATTGCTAGATTAGCGTCGATAGTTTTTTATGGAGGAAGCTTTCGATTTTTGGAACCTTAGATTTGCTTTAAAATTCATACGTTTTTAGAGAGGAAGCTTTTAATTTTTTGACCCTTAGATTTCCTCTAAGATTCATCTTTTTAAGGAAGCTTTCTATTTTTCAACCCTTAGATTTTCTCTAAGATTTCATGCTATCAAGAATGATAAACAATAATCTAAGATTCATCGTTTTTTAAGGAAGCAGCCTTAGATTTTCTCTAAGATTGGTGCTATCAAGGATGATAAAAAATAATTAGCAAGCACGGTTGTTGGGATTCGACCTTTGAGCCCTCGAGTTCATCGAGTTCATGGAGAAAGTGCACTACCATCGCGTAGTTTTATTTCAGTTACAAATAAATTGTTACAGTGTAGTTATCGTACAATTTAAAATGTAATTATAATTTAGTTATATTTAAAAGTTTTAAACCAAAAACTTGCGACAGTTTGTACTCCCTTCCATATAAATTGTTACAATGTAGTTACATATAAATTTGAACTAGATAAATATATTTATTTTGGGAAAAAATAAGTATATATTTTGTGCATGGATGCAGGGGTGCAGTCGGTGGAGATAAACAGGAAGCAGCAGAAGGTGACGGTGCAAGGGATGGTGGACACGCAGCGGGTGCTGCGGCGGGCGCAGTCGACGGGGAAGCGGGTCGAGCTGTGGCCGTACGTGCCGTACACCAACCCGTACGTGGCGCCGCCGGCGGCGTACGACAAGAAGGCGCCGCCGGGGCACGTCCGCCGGGTGGACGCCGTGCTGCCGGTCACCCCTGGCCAGGAGGAGCGCCTCGCCACCCTCTTCAGCGACGACAACCCCAACGCCTGCGCCGTCATGTGAACAACCTTCTGTCATCGATCGATCGAGAGTACACTATCGAACCATTAGCACGAGTATATTTGCACTTGTAACGTGACGACCTGGATCAATCAGTTCATGAACTAAAAATTATAATACTACGGGCGGATAATATATGATCTAGAGGCTCAATTTAATTCCATTATCGAAGAGAAAAATACAATAGTTTTGCCATACGAAGATTTGGTGCCACATTTTGAACTTGTTTCTACCATGTGAATGCTAATTGTACTTTGTAAGTGTATTATTGCATCTCTGTTAAAATTTTATTGAGGAGACACCAGAAGGTATCATATTCTTTATGTAAAATTTTGCACCACTATATCTCAGGTACTGGAATGTAAAATTTTGTACCGCTCCCGTATGGCCACGACAATTGCTCCTCTTCCACAGGGGTTATGACGCGTGCTACGCGTGAACCGGAGCACAACGGTAGTAGGAGGAGAGGAGGCTGATGAGGATGTCGGTGGTGGGCACATTGACGGGGTAGCAGTCGTGTCTCGATGGGTCAGCAGCGGCGAGCTTCATGGCGGTGCCGTGGTTGCAGAGTAGGAGGAGGACGCCATGGCAGTCCAGGAGGAACTGCCAAGGAGGAACAAGAGAGAAGTCCCCTGCGGGCGTGTCCTGAAGGAGGAGGCAGCAGAGAGGAAGACTGGCGATGTGCTGCCTGGGACAACAAAGAGGAAGCCAAGGAGGTGGCTGCTCTGCCAGCCACCACACATCCCTGCACGGTGGCTCCCTCGTGCTTGTGGTGGTGGTGCTGCTTGGGCCCATCGCTAGAGCTGCTCCTGTCGCTCACAAGCCGCTCGTCCTCGACACCCAGCTCCCACCCTCTGCCGCCTCCTTCCCGACATCGACATCTTGGCCTTCTTCCTTCTCGCTTCCCTCTCCCCTCTCTTCCTCATCTCTCTCCTAGGTCGTCAAGGGCGGTGGCCATGGCGTCATTGAGCTCATGGCGGAGGCATTGAAGGCGGCAGTTATATGAGAAGAGGAGCCAGACTTGCCAGCCATGGACTCGTCGGCAAAGCCCCTCCTACCACAGTCTGCTCCCACTCTTCCAGACCCTCTCCTTCTTCGCAGTGTTCCCCATCCTTCCCTCCCTCCTTGCCTCCTTTCCCCTTTCCTCACTGCCTCTCACTCGACGCCACCATCAATGTCTTCGCTTTTGTCCTGGGCACGCCGCACCGCCCCGCTGAGGTGCACAACCTCCTCCATGGTCCGTGAAGGGGCGCTCCCGAAGGCCCACACATACATAGTCGTCATCAAACACCTCGCCTCCGTGGGGTTCGTGGACAAGGCGCTCGAGGTGTTCCGCCTCTTGCTGTCACAGTGTGCATGGCAGACCACCCGACAGTACAACGTGCACGCAGTCGCTAAGGCGCTTGCATCGGCAAGGAAGTTTGACCAGCTTTGTTGGATTGTCCGTGAGATGGTGGTCGTCGATGGCGTCATGCCCAATCCAAAAATTCCATGTGGGCCACATGTGGGTCTCACATTTGACTCAGTCAACTTGCACGTTAACTGAAACCATACAAACTACTATCGTGAAACCTTGGGTACTCGGTATTGTAAGTTGAGAGACGTGTTATACTAGTATTGTGGTTCAATCATACGATTCAAACTTGACATCGAGGGATCTAAAGTGAACTTATTCCTTTCAAGCTTACATGTGGTCACTGTGTCATTGGCCCATTGAAGCGTGTGGGCTTTCAATAGGTTAAACCTTTACTAGGCCATCATAGGATGAGGCACCTCGCACACATGGCTAAGGGTCCCTTTGAAGCACAAAAATAAAAAAAATAGAGAAATAGTAACACCAAAGAATTCTGATAAAAATGCAAATACAAACACAGAAGATTACAAAACACAGGAATGGTCGTTTGATTCAACTTGAGGAAAAATGTAGGAATTGGATGAGAGAGATAGGCTCAAAGGAAATTTTTTAAGATTAGAGTTTTTGCTAAGTTTTCTCCAAAATCTCTACAGGATTCTCTATCCTATAAAAATTTCAAAGGATAGCATAGGACTCAATCGTTTGTTTTAAAGGCCTTCATTGAAATTTTTTCCTATAGGATGAAATCCTCCAAAAATTTCTATGTTTTTTCTACGAATCAACGGGGGCCCTAAGTGTGCAGTAATGTGCAGGTTAGGTAAAATTGGGGACGCTTTAACGAACAGGTCATTACACTAGTGCAAAAATTGTTTTCCCATACAGCCAAAACCAATTTTTTCACGTGGCCGGGCGGTCCGCTTGCATCCAGGTGTCTAAGAAAATCAACATTTTCCATATGGGTAGCACATCTGCATGCGGAAACGGGATTTTTTTGCATGCGGTCACTTGTTGTCACGTCTAGAAATGTAGCCAAATTTTCAGATTATTTTGTGTATAAATCTCTGTCCAGGAATTAAGCCAGGGTACACAAAACGACAAATTAATATACAGATCCAAAAGTAAATAAAACATAAATACTTACAGAAGAGGCACTTAGTCTTCACACCGAAAAAAGCTCCACTTCTGAAAAGGGAACGATCCTAGCGGGGCTTCAGCTTCACTCCATAGGCAAAAACTTAACTAGAGTATAAGCATTAGTCCTTTAACTCCGTCTTCAACTCAGAAGCACTACTCTTCTGAAAAGACAGAATACAACAAGGCTAAGTACAACCACCATACTCAGCAAGTCACACCAATGATGCAGACGTGTAAGGAAAGACAAGGGAGGTTTGGGGCTATTTGCATAAAGGCAATTGTAACATAGTTAAACGCAATAAAAGATTAACTAAGGCAAGATTAATCTCGGCTAAACAACGCTACACCACGTTGAACAAGCCCAACAAACTACCTGAACTACACCAGTTTATTAAGTTAAGTTGATTAATAGAGTGAGACTAATCATGGTGAAACTGGTTGATCGCTCATAACCGCGAACATGGCTATTCGAATAGTTTTAATCTAGTTAGAGCTGCACAACTGTACCCACAAGACACAATCTATCGTCATGTCACCGTGCAACGCCAGACACATCACCATGCGAGTGATTGTGACAAGACACTTCGCATAACTCCCCCTGACCAAGTGCACCACACCACAGGTTTCATCTCCTCCCTTAAAACCAAGGTGGGCAGTCCCCTTGTGTCGTGGTGAATCCGAAAGTCGCATAGACCGCTACACAGTCCATCCAAACTCCATCATGCCCACCATTGCCTAGGTACGTCAGAAAGAGGAAAGTTATACTATAACTCTTGCAGTTGCCCGTTGTTCGTTGTGGTAAGCATGGTAAGTATTCTAGGGATTTCCCCCGAACCGGTCCTTAACTGCCATGCGTGCGACAATCAAAACCATACACTCACATCCCACCATTAAGCTGTAACATAGCAAAAATTTGATTTTTCAAAATTCATGTAAGTTAAAAATTCACTAAGAAATTTATCAAAGTTTCTTGGTTAAAGCTAAAGGAAGAGTACCCAGCTAGCTAAAATAAACTCATATGGGAAAATTAGAACCTTTTCTTTGTATTAAAAAAATCCTAAACATTTATATGAAGGTACCTTTAAAAAATGAGTTTGACCAAAATAATGTAATAATAAATCCTTTCGTGAAAACAAGTTTTTAGACGAAACCTTGGTCTAGGAATTTCTTTGGGTTCTATGTCGATAAACTACCAAAGTTTTAAATATTTGAAATTTTGTCTAAACACATGCCATGATCCCATGGTTATAGAATAAAATCTCTTAGTCCTATGTCTTGGTAGTTTTCGTGGGAAAAACCATTAAACTCATAGCAAAATTTACAAAACACCTTTTATTTCAAAATTTATACACGCTATAGCTTATGAAAAGTAAAGTTTGTACAAATGATCAATGTGATGTGGAGTTGTAATGCATTGTTATTTTATCTTCATGGTTAGGACAAAGTATTTACATAATGGGTTTCATATATGCATTTACAAGCTAATAAGAAATTACTAAAAAGAGTCAAAAGGTGCAAGATAAAACTTCGAAAATATCCTCATAAATAATGCTCAAAAAAAATTATTTGTAGTAATTTTGATTTGATTTTAACAGTTTAATTAATTGCTCAATAAGATCATTTAAATCAACCATGAACATTTCAGATTTAGGACTTAGTCTCTAAAATCTGAATTTCAGTTTAGTAAGTAGTCAACTTTGAGACTTCAACATAATTAAACCATAGCTCTTTTTTTAGTGAATGTTGGCTAGAATGCTAAAGATATTGCACTTTGTCTACCAATAGCTTGGCCCAAATTTAATTCGAAATATAATCACATGAAATGATGACTGCAACCTATAAATATTATTTAAATCCAGTATCACTTAGCCGCCTTTACCAAATTACCATGGTAAAACCACAACTCTTTTGACCATGGATTTAGCTACATCTTATGGACCACATATTACACTACTCACAACAGATTGGTCTCAGTTTAAAACTAAAAATATTTATGTGAAACCGAAGTTGCAAAACAACTATGTGTAACAATACAAATTCTATGTGAGGCCCAAACCATATGGGACCCACTCGTCAGCCTCACCACCGCCCTTGACATCCCAACTGGCTCAGATGTGTGGACAAGCTATAACGCGTCCAGCAAGCCATGGCTTCTCCACCTCACACCCTAAGGTGACAAATTCGACATCCTTCCCTCTATCCACCCCAGCCGAGTGGCTTAGCCTCAGAAATCACGCTCTACCCATTTCTCCTAAGAAAGAGAGCATCTGAGCTCTCGTTCTTCCCCAAATCCTATATGAGGCCGTGAAGAAGCGATGGTGCCACTGGTGGAGAAACCCACTATTGTCCCGGTTCGTAACCTCCTGTAGTCCCACACTACTGGAGAAACCATCATTGGTTGAAGTGGCAAAAACACACTATACCACACACTAGAATTACCGTCAGACATCTGTCGCAAAAAATAGCTATTCAGCAATGCAACATTGGTCGATACAAAATTGCCACAAAGCATCTGTCGGTAAATGTGTTTATAGCGTTCGAACATCAGTCGCTATATGTATCGTCCAACAGGTCATCGCTGTAGGTCAGTAATAAAGTCGCGGTATCAGTCGGTACAAGATAACAAAAACCAAAAAATAACCCGCGCACACACCGTCGCCCCTGCGCGCCTAAAATTTGCTCCCTGCGCGCGGCTAACCCTAAGTACTGGATAAACCAAAAAAAATAAAAATAAGGGTGCCACTCCATATCTCCTCTTCAATCCCAAATCCTTCTCTCCCAGCCGTGTGCCGTGCTGTCATCCGCCTAGGTCTTCCGCGTGCGCAGGCCACCGGTAGGGACCAAGGCCGCCGCCTCGCCCAGGGGGGAAGGCATCGCCCGCGCGCCCAGGGGGAAGAGCGCTGCCGCGCCCGAGGGCGGCAGCCAAGCCGCCTCCGCTCCGGGGCAGCCACGCTCCGCGCCCATGGGGGCGGGTCGCCGCCGTGCCCGGGGGCGGCCAGCTGCCGCCGAGGGGAGGCCGTCGCCGCGCCGAGGGAGGCGGGCCCACCGCGCCCGGGGAGGCGGGCCGCCGCCGTGCTCGGGGGCGGCCGTCGCCGTGCCCGGGCGAGCCAGCTGCCGCGCCGAAGGGGTGGCGCCGCCGCGCGAGGCGCGGCCGCCGCCACGCCGAGGAGCGCAGGCTGCGCCGCGCCCGGGGAAGGCTGCCGCCGCGCCTGGGGAAAGGCCGCCGCCGAGCCCGGGGGAAGGCCGCCTCGCACCCGGGGTAGGCACCCTGTTGCTGGCCCTCTGTTGATTCCAGTAATGTTTTCTACCCCTTTCGTCAAGATTTGGATGTGTATGCTTAAATTAATCGAATATCTTGTTTGGTGACTCTCATTGCGTGGGTGCATGTATCCGTTGTTGGTCAACGGGTTGTTCTACTGTGCACCAGCTCTAGAAGACATTCGAACGATATTGTGGCAGCAACTCTTCTTGTTACCATCGGTAGGTTTCCCATTCGCTATCTATTAATATGTTTTTTCAATATGTCAAATGATGCAAATATTCCAGTGCTTGTGATATGTTCTTTATTTAATATTGTAAGCTGCTGGATCTCTTCCATAAAGGTTGATGATGGATAAAACATGGATTGATGATAATGCTAGGTAAAAGATAATAACTTCACAACTAATGAGAGTGCTATTTTTAGGTAAAATGGAATTTAACCTACAAATTTCATATAGGCACACCAAGACATATTTGCAAGGGGTGAACAGTTTCTTAGCTTTTGCATTTAGGAATTCAGCGGTAGGCAGCAAGATATTATGTCCTTGTAGAAAGTGTGTTAACTCATTTTGGAAAGAGGCAAGTGAAGTTCGTGAGCACTTGATATGTGATGGGTTTCTAAAAGGGTACAGGACAGGGACCTTACATGGAGAAGGTAGCTCTTCAATGAATCATGTGAATCATGATGATAGGAATTATGATGATGCTGAGTTTATAGAGGATTCTAGTGAGCATGATGATATATCTGATTTTCTTAGAGACTTAGCTGCTCGTTTGGATGATAGAGGAGATTTTGAGGACAACGGTTCTACTCTAGAGCCTTGTGCTGAACTAGTTGCCCTTGAGAAGTTGGTAGCAGAAAATAATAAGGAGTTGTACCCAAATTGCAAGAAATATACACAATTAAGGTTCCTAATTAGATTGCTCCATATCAAACTACTGAATTGCAGTATGTAATCTTTATGGATTGCAAGAATTGACATTTCATTTATGTAGAGAAACTTAAAGCAACTGTTGAGGCTCATCCAGAGTTGACAGAAAGAACAATTCAACAAGGTGACGTATTTGCTGCTACTTTGGGGGCAAAGGAGCCAAGAGGCCATGTGAGAGCTTTAGGTCTAGGACCTACTCCTCAAGATGTTGGTATAGGAGGGCTGAAATGTTACACACCTACAAGATTTCAAATGGAAGTTTTGGCTCGTAAAAAGGCTGAAAGTAGGAATGAAGCTCTAGAACAGCGCCTAACACAAATGGACGCGCAAATGCAAATGATGGAGGAAAGGTTTGCACAGGAAAGGCGAAATATAGAAGTACTGTCACAACATGGTTCTAATTCACGTGAGGTACATACTACTTTAACAATACATGAGCTAGTTGTTTGGCCTCTTAATACCTTGTGCAGATTTATGTCATTATCTCTTCCATTTTGTTGGTAGAGCCCAAGATCTGCAGAAGATTTTTATGCGGCATATCACGATGCTCATTTTGAGGAAGATGAAGCTTATGAAGATAATGAGAACAATGATGCCATTGATGTGGGTGAAAACTTGCAGCCCTACCAATCTATCCCCAGTGTAGATAGGCGTACTGTAGCCCCAACTACACAAAGCCCCTCCAATGTCGCCCTTGTAATGCAGCCTCCTGCAGCCCCATCCTTTCAATGCAGCCCTACCAATCTGTCCCCAGCAGTGCAGCCCAGTGTAGCCTCACAAGGTTAGACTCATCAGTGTAGCCTCACCAATGCAGCCCCTACAATGCAGCCCCATGTAGCCTAGCCATCACAGCCCCAGGCAGCCAAACCAGCATAGCCCCAGGCAGCCAAAACAGCACAGACTAAGGTAGCCAAACTAGCCTATCCGACGATGAATGTAAATGCCCCTCGCTCTCATTCACATGAAGAACATGTAATGCTCTCATCCATGCTACTAAGTTATCATAATTGCATTATTTGCTTTATCATTAATTTAATTCTTGTAGCTATATTATTTGATTTAGGTTGGAAGTGATGTGATATTATATGATGTGGTCAGATCTGAAACACTGTGGCTAGGGGAACAATAATTTCAATAAATCCTAAAACCAATCTTGGAGGTGTAGCTCTTGGGAAGTATTATTGTGAAGTTGTTGTGAACATTGTGATCAAAAGGGATACAATTCTGCCTCGCCCTTATACTGGTGTGGAGACGATGGCTGACGCTCTTAAGTTGCCAATTGCATGGCCATACAATAGAGTAATATACTGTCCTAATCATTATTTCCTGTTTTCTCATATGTGGTTAGTGAGCAGACTTCTAACTAGTGATATTTGTGATAGATGTAGGTTAGCAAGGCATCAACAACAAGTAATGGTACTTCTGGTATGTTTTTCCTCCGAGTGACTTAAGTAGAGTAAAAGCTGATTGATTGTTGCTGTGTGTGAGTAAAAGCACTTCCTCGACTAGAATTACTTGTAAAATGAGTATCGATGTGTGTACGGACATACACCGGGAGGAAAAAACCATGGTAGCATATCCAAGCCTTGGAGATATATACTGCTAGCATTTATTAAACTAAGTTGCCACTGCCAATGTCAATGTGTGCTAGAGCACATATGAAAAAGATGAAACATGTTCTATGTCGAGAGAACCACACCTGTCCTTTCTGCAAAAGCTCCAATTTCATTATGTAAAAATTGACATATTATTAACTACAATGAACTTGTTGTATATATATAGCTATAGGTTGATGTCTTGTTGTATATTACCAGCTAGTTTGATGTCTTATTGTATATTACCAGCTGGCTTGATGTCTTGCTTACACCTTCGTCCATTAATTGGAACTTGCGATCATTAACAATTTTCACTTTCACTTGTTTAGGTGGGAGGCCCTAGAGATTCTGTTATGCTCGATCAACACCGAGCAGATCTGTGATTACTAGTGCTTGATCAGTGTTGCTATTTTGTATTCGAGTAAGATGAGACATTTTGTAGATTGTAAGGCAAACATGTATGGCTTGTTGATGCCATTTGAACTAGCTACTAATTAAGGGTTGTGTATGCTAACTGTTACTCCTTTTGTAAACATGATTCAAACTACAATGACTTATGTGATATGAACTTAATTATATGGATGCTGAGACATTATTCAATGAAAACTTGAGACATTCAATGTGATGTGAACTTATGCTGAGATTATATGGTTGATGTGAAATTAATTGTATAATAATGTCATGTTGATGTTAAATTAATTATGTAATCATCTCAGTTCATAGCATTGGAGTGTTGGTCGCTATAAAGTTGTATACCATCAAATAATTGGTCGGTATAACTAGTAACAAAACATCGGTCGCTATAAATAATAATAACTAACTATCGGTCGGTATAAATGTGTTGGTCGGTATAGATATATACCGACGCCACTTACATCGACTAAAGACATCCGTCGGTATAGATTTAGAGTGACCGATGGTCGGCCGCTGTAATGACTTATAGCGACTCTTTTGTGGTTGCTATAAAAAGTGTGTGGTATAGTGACAACAGTAGTCCCGGTTTGAGTTGCACCAGGGACTAGAGATGACCTCTAGTCCCGGTTTAAAAATTCAACGGCTCTATAGGAACTTTAGTCCTGGTTCGTGTCACGAATCGGGACTAAAGATCACCTCTAGTCCCGGTTCAAATATTGTCAGAGAGTGTCAGAGCGTCGGGCATCTTTAGTCCCGGTTGGTAACACCAACCGGGACTAAAGATGCTATATTTTTTCCCGGTTGGTGTTACTAACCGGGACTAAAGATGTCTGGCGCTCTGACAGGTTCTGACAGCCTCTGGCACCATCTTTAGTTCCGGTTGGTAACACCAACCGGCACTAAAGATGATATTTATTGTCGGTTGATAACACCAATTGGGACTAAGGATGGGGTTCCTTTTTAAACTCCTTCTTCCTCCTCCAGCCCGAGCCAGCTACACTTGTCTTTAAAATTTTTCTCCAGAGGGGAGGTGCTGCCAAATTTTTTTGTAATTTTGTTTTGGTGATAATACATAAATCTTTGCTATCTACAAGGTTAGCAACTTCTTCCTCTTATGATCTATGCTTAGCACTTTGTATTTTACGGTTGTTTTCTATACGTTTTCATCTCTAGATTTTTTTGTAAACATGAGGAGAGAGAAAATTTGTTTGGACTAATCATTTTGCTAAGCACATTATATTGTGTTGAGAAAAAAGTTGGGGAAAATAAAGAGGAAGAAAAGTATTCTTAGCACGTAACATTTATAGGAATTTAGTCTGTACAATTTTATCTCAAAAAATATTTATGGAAAATGATGAGAGAATCTTTTGGACAAAAAGTTATAAAATAGATGACAAAGGACCTTTTAAAATAAATGCAAAATAATTAATTAATTTTATGTTTATTACTTTAAAAGACCTTTCAAAAATAATTCTAATTTTTTAGAACAACACATTACGTATATTGGATTAGTATATAATAATTGTCTGAATATATACATATATATAATTATTGTAATAGTATTTAAATGATTTGAATTTCGTGGAATTTTCTTACGATTTTTGTGCATTCCATGTAGATGGATCGGCAATGGATGTACAACGCGGATCGATGGTTGAAAGAGTTTATTCAAGGCGTGCATTATTTTTTGAGTGTGGCCGATGCCAACAAGCATAAGGGTTTCGTACGTTGTCCATGTAAAAAGTGCAAAAATGAGAAGGAGTATTCTACATCAAGAATTATTCATGCCCACTTGTTTCAGTCGGGATTCATGCCTCAGTACAATTTCTGGACATCGCACGGAGAGGTGGGGGTTGCAATGGAAGAAGATGAAGAAGACGACGACAACATTCCGGACTGTGGTCAATACGGTGGGTTTGAAGAGAATACAGTGGGCGAGGCGGGCGAGG
This sequence comes from Oryza australiensis, assembly GCA_019925245.2. Lineage (NCBI taxonomy): Eukaryota > Viridiplantae > Streptophyta > Magnoliopsida > Poales > Poaceae > Oryza > Oryza australiensis. The sequence goes on along the minus strand of JAIFGZ020000195.1, from coordinate 807,531 downwards.
ATGCTGAAGAAAACGACGGTGGCGATGACCTTGGTCAGATGTTGCGCGACGTACAGGGGGACTGCGAAGGCGTAAAGGAAGTGCAGAAATTGGAGCGTATGTTGGCGGACCACAAAAGGTCCTTGTACCCAGGCTGTGAACAGGGGCACAAAAAGTTGGGTACCACGCTGGAATTCTTACAATGGAAGGCCAAAAATGGTGTCAGTGACAAGGCATTTGGCGAGTTACTAAAACTCGTGAAGAACATTCTTTTAGAGGGAAACGAATTGCCGGAATCAACGTACAAGGCTAAGAAGTTAGTCTGCCCTCTAGGACTGGAGGTACAGAAGATACACGCATGTCCTAACGATTGTATCCTCTACCGCGGTGAGGAGTACAAGAACCTAGAAGCATGTCCGGTTTGCAAAGCACTTTTATACAAGATCAGATGAGATGATCCAGGCAAAGTTGACGGACGGCCCTCGAAGAAAAGGGTTCCTACTAAGGTGATATGGTATTTTCCTATAATACCACGGCTGAAGTGTCTGTTCAGGAATAAGGAGCATGCAAGAATGATGCGTTGGCACATGGAAGAACGCCTACAAGACGGCATGCTGAGACATCCCGCCGATGGGTCACAGTGGCGAAACATCGACAGAACATTTGAAGACTTCGGCGAGGATGCAAGAAACCTAAGGTTCGGCTTAAGCACGGACGGCATGAATCCTTTTGGAGAGATGAGCAGCGGGCATAGCACTTGGCCTGTGACGATGTGTATCTACAACCTCTCGCCTTGACTATGCATGAAGCGAAAGTACATTCAGATGCCGGTTATTATTCAAGGCCCGAAGCAACCTGGTAACGACATCGTTGTGTACCTGAGACCGCTGATCAAAAATCTAAAACTGCTGTGGAAGAAAGAAGGTGTTCCCGTGTGGGATGAAGATAAACGAGAACAGTTTAACCTACGAGGTTGCTTTGTTTGTTACCATCAATGATTGGCTTGCACTTGGCAACCTATCGGACAGTCAAACAAGGGGTACAACGCTTGCACCTTGTATGGATGAGGCGAGTGTACGTACACTGAAACATTGTAAAAGGTAGTGTATATGGGCCATCGTCGCTTTCTTCTTGCAAGCCACCGTCCGGAGAAGAGGCAAACATTTTGATCAAAAGACAGACCATCGTACTAAACCAAAGCATCGCAACGGAAAGGTCGTGTTTGCCATGGTGAAAGACCTCAAAATAGTATTTGGAAAGGGACCCGACAACCAATCTATAGCAAGTGAAGGTGGTCACGCGGCGATGTGGAAGAAGAAGTCAATTTTTTGGGAGTTGCCCTACTGGGAAGTCTTGGACGTCCGCCACGCAATCGACGTGATGCACCTCACCAAGAACCTTTATGTAAACTTGCTTGGCTTCCTAGGTGTATAAGAAAAATTAAAAGATACACTTGAGGTACGTAACGATCTGAAACATATGGCACAACGCGACGACCTTCACCCGCAACCGAAGGAAAAAGGAGCCCAATACCTAAGTCCAGCCAGCTACAAGGGAAGAGAAGGAAATAATGTTTGAATGCCTGGAGAGCATCAAGGTACCGTCTGGATACTCCTCGAATATAAAGGGAATAATAAGCATGAAGGATAAGAAGTTCACAAATCTAAAGTCCCATGACTGCCACGTGCGATGACACAATGCTCCGTTATAATTCGAGGTATCCATCCCGATAATGTCCGGGCAACAATAACAAAGCTATGTGCTTTCCTGAACGCAATTTCACAGAAGATCATCGATCCAGAAGTTAGTGATATGCCCTAGAGGCAACGAGGAGATGTTGGATATCATTGTCAATGTTTATGTACAAATGAATAAACATTATTCAGTTCCATGAAATAGAGATCTTGTATTAATCAATAAGTATGTGACTTATTTATGAGACTCTTTATGTATGAATCTATTTCTAAACGATCCTCGATCATATGTCATATTGTTGGAACAAAATATGATTCTAAGATCGGCATGTTTATTGATTGATGATCATGTCTCATAGATCATGGGTATGGAGATACCAAATCAATAAACATGGACACATGTGTTGGAGAACACATTGTTGGATAGACCCACATGAGACACTACGGGAATCAATGTGCCATTAGTTGGTCTCGGGTAGTGTTGGTACAAAGTCCTTAGACCGAGATCACCATGGATTCCAACATGTGTAGTAGCCTACTTTGGGACTACCAAACGCTATTCCGTAACGGGTAGTTATAAAGTTAGTTTTCGGGTTTGCTATGAAACATGGAGTGGGATGTGAGTGATCAAGATGGAATTTGCCCCTCCTTTGGAGAGATATCTCTGGGCCCCTCGAGGTAATGGATTATGGAAATGCATGGTCATGCTAAGTTGATTGAGGAGTCAATCAGCGATAGATAATCCAATACGGTTCGAGTGAATGGTTAAGCTATTGAAGGGATGGCACACATCTTGCCTATAGCTTAATTGGTACATGAGGCAAAGGGATTTGTGTACCCATTACAGGTTCGAGACGATATTATATTCTTGTATGCTATGGTGTCAATATGTGCTGCTAGGCGCCGCTGATTGACAGTCGGCTAAGTTGGACTCGAGCCGACGATCGGCTAAGTTAGGCTGTAGCCGAAACCAAGTATACCTGAACCTAAAGGGTCGCACGCTTAAGGGGATAAGAACGAGGCATTCGAGTTGGACTCGGATACGGCTCGATCGGATAGGGATCCGATCGGATAGAGTCCTATGGGCTTACGACGTATGGGCGGCCAACTCTGTGAGATTGGGACAGGATCCGATTCAAAATAGAGTCCTGATCGGCCACTAGTTCCAGTCGGCCAACTCTATATAAAGGGGTGAGGGTGGACAGTGGAGGACGTCAATTGATTTGCATTGCGTCGAAATCAATCATCACACGCGGCTTTAGAAGTCGGCGAGATCAATCTCCACGGAAACCCTCCCCACCTTCGAGCCAAACCCTAGCCTTGCATCGCGTGCTAGCACACAGTGTTCGACGTTACGTCCCCGGACGTGTGGACACCGGTAGAGGCGCCGCTACGTTGCGCACTTGATCGGCTACGAATCGGCTATGGTGGAATCGGCTGCGGTCAGGCGCATCGGAGCGAGGCGGGAGAACGTGACCGGACGACTCGGCGAATCGGCTGTCCCTGGGTATCGGCTATCGGCTTGCCGGAATCGGCTACAGTTCCGGATCGGATAGCCCGATTGGTCATTTCCATTGCATACTCCAATCGATAACGATGTATCGGCCCTTACTTGCAAGTGTTCTGGTTTGCGCGGTAAAAGTTTTGTTTTTCGGCTAGCGTGGACTCCGCGTAACCCTTCGGTGTTATCGAGCTAATCTTGCTTAGTTCGGGTTTTAGATTGGATCTGGAACAAGTTTTGCACACGGGTTGATTAGATCAATCGGTTTTACGGGATCTGTTGAGGAGAGTTGATGGTAATTGCGTTCCTTGATAGTGTATCGGAACGACGTAATGTGATTACGTCAAAGCAATATCCATAGAACTCGGTTTAAATCGGCTTCGAGATAGCGTTCCTTGATAGTGTATCGGAACGTTATAATGTGATTATACCGAAGCTATCTCGTAGTCCGATCTTGTTTGCTGCCTCACGCCTACGCAAGCCATCTCCCTTGATAGTGTATCGGGACGGCATAATGTGATTACGCCGATATGGTTTCCGTAAGCGATTTCATTGATTGGATCTATGAATTTCATGTGGTGTTCCGGGCGCTGCCGTCGTGTGCGTACCCCCTTTATAGGTCGTCTCGATGTCGTATCTCTGCGATAGGTAGAAAATGTTTCTACGCCTAACTTGTTTTTGCAGAGAATGCTTTGAGATGGTATGGCCCTTGTATGTATGAGATGCATGTGATGCGTGTAATATTCTTTCATATGTGCAATCCCTGTAATATTCTTTCATACGTGCAATGCGTGTAATATTCTTTCACGACCTACGAGTGGATGTAATCTTCAATTATAGCTTGTATAGTAGTAGCTTAGTTTGAAGATAAACAAGCATCATGCACATTGGAAGATGGAGATCCTCAGCGCCAACATGGAGATGGAGATCACCATGTGAAGGGGGCCATACTATTTCATTATATGCTATTCTACGTGCTTTCATATGTGATATGTTTGTTTGATAGGATAGCATCCCTCGCAAAATTAAGTACTAATGATGCCCTTCCAAATGTTGCACCCGTCACTGTTATGCTCGTCAATGGTGGGTCTGCCAAAGCGGAGTGCCATTCTCTATCATAACACGAGGGGGTATATGTCGGACATATACAGCAGGAGCATTTGGTTTACTTAACAAGGCTATCAAAACAGTTTTGGGCCTTGGGGCATAGGTTGGCGCCGGGGCATGGAGACCAATACCTTTAATTTGCAATCTATTCTCGAAAAGGAAAAATTAAATGGAACAAACTTTATGGATTGGTATCGCAAGTTGAGAATTGTTCTCAAGCAAGAGCGTAAGGAGTACATTCTTGAAGTACCTTATCCGGAGGATTTGCCTAATAATGCCACTGCAACTGCACGGAGGGCTTATGAGAAGCACACTAATGATGCCCTAGATATAAGCTGTCTCATGCTTGCTACAATGTCCCCTGAGCTTCAGAAGCAATAGGAGAGCAGCGATGCTCACACTATTATTTAGGTCTTGCATGGCATGTTTGAGAACCAAGCTCGGGCGAGAGGTTCAACACCTCAAAGTCCCGGTTTGCGTGCGAGCTTGTTGAGGGAATCCGTCGGTCGCATGTGATAAAGATGATTGGCTATATCGAGAGTCTTGAGAAACTAGGTTTCCCTCTTAGCCAAGAGTTGGCTACGACGTGATTCTCCGGTCACTCCCTCCGAGCTTCGAGCCATTCATATTAAACTATCACATGAACAATATGGATAGAACCTTGGCTGAATTACATGGGATGCTAAAGACAGTGAGGAGAGTATCCGAGAAAAATGGTCATCATGTGATGATGATGCGAAGGCTAAGCGCAAACCACTTGTCAAGAAACTTTGCACCAAGAGGAAGCTAACTCCCGATGAGATCGCGAGTGCCTCCAATGCAAAGAAGGGAAAGAAGGGGTCGGTGGCATCGGATGCCGTTTGCTTCTATTGCAAGGAGACATGCCACTTGGAAAAGGAACGCAAGAAGTACATGGAGGATCTCAAAAAGAAGCAAAGTACGACTTACGCGGTATTAATGTTATAGACATTAATCTTGCTACTTCACTGTGACTCTTGGGTATTTGATTTTGGATCGGTAGCTCATATTTGCAAATCGTTGCGGGGAATGAGAAGAAGTAGAGGATTGAGAAGGGCGAGGTGAACTGCGCGTCGGCAATGGGAGCAAGCGTTGCTACAGTTGCTGTCGGCACAGTACCACTTCATCTACCTTCAGGATTAGTTTTGGAATTAAATAATTGTTATTGTGTTCCAACACTATGTCAAAACGTTATTTCCGCTTCATGTTTGCAAGCGGAAGGATATGATTTTAGATCAATGGACAATGGTTGTTCAATATATCTTAGAGATATGTTCTATTTTCATGCTCCATTGGTGAATGGATTATACGTTTTGAATCTTGAAGCGTCTCCCATCTATAACATTAATACAGAAAGGCAACTCTCTAATGATACAAACCCCACGTTTATCGGCATTATCGCTTAGGTCATATAAATAAGAAATGCATGGAGAAGCTCCATAAGGATGGATTGCTTCACTCTTTTGATTTTGAATCATTTGAGATATGTGAGTCTTGTTTACTTGGTAAGATGACAAAGGCACCTTTCACGGGACACGGTGAGAGAGCAAGTGACTTGTTGGCACTCGTACATACGATGTATGTGGACCAATGAGCTCAACGGCCGAGGTGGTTATCGTACTTCATTACCTTTACTGATGACTTTAGTAGATATGGTTATATCTACTTAATGAGGCATAAGTCCGAATCCTTTGAAAAGTTCAAAGAATTCCATAATGAAGTACAGAATCATTTAGGGAAAACAATCAAGTTTCTACGATCGGATCATGGAGGGGAATACTTGAGCCAAGAGTTTGGTAATCATCGAAAGATTATGGAATTGTTTCACGATTGACTCCACCGGGAACTCCACAATGGAACGGAGTGTCCGAACGGAGAAATCGCACCTTGTTGGACATGGTGCGGTCGATGATGAGCCAAAGTGATCTTCCGTTATCCTTCTGGGGATATGCTCTTGAAACAGCTGCGCTCACACTAAATAGAGTTCCATCTAAGTCAGTTGAAAAGACACCATATGAGATATGGACAGGGCAACCCCCTAGTTTGTCTTTTCTCAAAATTTGGGGATGTGAGGCTTATGTAAAACGTTTACGTCGACAAGCTCACACCCAAATCGACAAATGCTTCTTTGTGGGATATCCTAAGGAAACTAAGGGATATTACTTTTATAATCGGGAACAAGGCAAAGTGTTTGTCGCCCGACACGGTGTCTTCTTGGAGAAAGAGTTTCTTTCAAGAAGGGTTAGTGGGAGCAGGGTGCATCTTGAAGAAGTTCAAGAAACACCAGAAAATGTTTCAGCGACCACAGAACCACAACAGGAGGAGCAAAGTGTTGCGCCACCAGTTGTAGATACACCAGCCCCACGGAGGTCTGAAAGATCACGTCGTGCACCTGACAGGTACACAGGTGCGGAACAACGTGATATATTGTTGTTGGACAACGATGAACCTAAGACCTATGAGGAAGCGATGGTGGGACCCGATTCCAACAAGTGGCTTGGAGCCATGAAATCCGAAATAGAATCCATGTACGACAATCAAGTTTGGAACTTGGTTGATCCACTGATGGTGTCAAAACCATTGAGTGTAAATGGGTTTTTAAGAAAAGGCCGATATGGATGGAAATGTTCACATCTATAATGCGCGATTGGTGGCGAAAGGTTTTAAACAGATTGAAGGAGTTGATTATGATGAAACCTTCTCGCCCATCGCAATGCTTAAGTCTACTCGGATTATTCTAGCGATAGCTGCATATTTCGATTATGAGATATGGCGAGATGGATGTCAAAACGGCTTTCCTAAATGGAAACCTAAGCGAGGATGTATACATGATACAACCTCGGGGTTTTGTCGATCCACAATTGCACTGGAAAGATATGCAAGCTACGAAATCCATTTATGGATTGAAGCAAGCATTTCGGAGTTGGAATATTCGTTTTGATGAAGTTATCAAAGGGTTTTGTTTCATCAAAAATGAAGAGGAGGCCTGTGTTTACAAAAAGGTCAATGGGAGTGCAATTATATTTCTAATCTTATATGCGGATGACATATTGTTGATTGGAAATGAAATCCCTATGCTAGAGTCCGTCAAGTCTTCATTGAAAAATAGTTTTTCCATGAAAGACTTAGGGGAGGCAGCATACATATTAGCATTCGGATCTATAGAGATAGATCCAAGAGGCTAATTGGATTAAGCCAAAGTACATACATTGACAAAGTGTTGAAAAGGTTCAACATGCATGATTCCAAGAAAGGTTTACGTATGCCATGCTTTGTACACGCCCGGATGTCTCGTACGCTTTGAGTGCTACGAGCAGATACGTCGAGATCCGGTGAAGGTCACTGGATTGCCGTAAAGAATATCCTTAAGTATTTGAGAAGAACTAAGGATATGTTCCTAGTCTATGGAGATGAAGAAGAGCTCGTTTTAAGTGGTTACACCGATGCTAGCTTCCAAAACGGACAAGGATGATTATAGATCGCAATGCGGGTTCGTGTTACGCCGAACGAAGGCGCGGTCAGCGGAAGAGTTTCAAGCGGGATACTTGCTGAGTCTACAACGGAGGCCAAGTACATTGCTTTCGGAAGCGCAAAGGAGGCTGTTTGGATCAAGAAATTTGTTTCGAGCTTGGTGTGATGACTAGTGCGGCGGTCCAATGTCTCTCTATTGTGATAATAGTGGAGCCATTGCGCAAGCCAAGGAGTCGAGGTCACATCAAATCCAAACACATACTTCGGCGATATCATCTCATCCGCGAGATAGTGGACGGAGGTGATGTCAAGATATGCAAAGTGCACACGGATCTCAACATAGCCGATCCGCCGACAAAACGTCTCCCTCGCATAACATGAGGCGCACACAAGAGCAATGGGTATTAGATACTTACATGATTGACTCTAGTGCAAGTGGGAGATTGTTAGTGATATGCCCTAGAGGCAACATGGAGATGTTGGATATCATTGTCAATGTTTATGTACAAATGAATAAAGTGTTATTCGGTTCCATAAAATAGAGATCTTGTATTGACCAATAAGTATGTGACTTATTTATGAGACTCTTTACGTAGAATCTATTTCTAAACGATCCTGATCATATGTCATATTGTTGGAACAAAATATGATTCTAAGATCGGCATGTTTATTGATTGATGATCATGTCTCATAGATCATGGGTATGGAGATACCAAATCAATAAACATGGACACATGTGTTGGAGAACACATTGTTGGATAGACCCACCATGAGACACTACAGGAATGAATATGCCATTAGTTGATCTCGGGTAGTGTTGGTACAAAATCCTTAGACCTGAGACCACCATGGATTCCAACATGTGTAGTAGCCTACTTTGGGACTACCAAACGCTATTCGAATGCGGATAGTTATAAAGGTAGTTTTGGGTTTGCTACGAAACATGGAGTGGGATGTGAGTGATCAAGATGGAATTTGCCTCTCCTTTGGAGAGATATCTCTTGGCCCCTCGAGGTAATGGATTATGGAAATGCATGGCCATGCTAAGTTGATTGAGGAGTCAATCAACGGACGGATAATCCAATACGGTTCGAGTGAATGGTTAAGCTATTGAAGGGATGGCACACATCTTGCCTATAGCTTAATTGGTATCGCGAGGCAAAGGGATTTGTGTACACATTACGAGGTTCGAGCCGATATTATATTCTTGTATGCTATGGTGTCAATATGTGTTGCTAGCCGCCACTATTGACACGTCGGTTGAGTTGGACTCGAGCCGACGATCGGCTAAGTTAGACTATAGCCGAAACCAAGTATACCGAAACTAAAGGGTTGCACGCTTAAGGGGATAAGAATAGGCATTCGAGTTGGACTCGGATACGGCTCGATCGGATAGGGATCCGATCGAATAGAGTCCTATGGGCTTACGACGTATGGGCGGCCAACTCGTGAGATTGGGATAGGATCCGATTCAAAATAGAGTCCTGATCGGCCACTAGTCCTAGTCGGCCAACTCTATATAAATGGGTGAGGGTGGAGAGCTGGAGGACGTCAATTGATTTGCATTGTGCCGAAATCAATCTGATCACACGCGGCTTTAGAAGTCGGCGAGATCAATCTCCACGGAAACCCTCCCCACCTTCGAGCCAAACTCTAGCCTTGCATCGCATGCTAGCACACGGGTGTCGGCGTTCTGTCCCCGGACGTGTGGATACCGGTAGAGGCGCTGCTACGTTGCGCGCTGTTGATCGGCTACGAATCGGCTGTGGTGGAAATTGCTGCGGTCAGGCGCATCGGAGCGAGGTGGGAGAACGTGACCGGACGACTCGGCGAATCGGCTGAATAGTGAATCGGCTGTCCCCGGGGATCGGCTGTCGGCTTGCGGGAATCGGCTACACAGTTCCAGATCGGATAGCCCTGATTGGTTGTTTCCGCTAAATACTCTAATCGGTAACGATCTATCGGCCCTTACTTGCAAGTGTTCCTGGTTTGCGTGGTAAAAAGTTTTGTTTTTCGGCTAGCGTAGCCTCCGCGTAACCCTTCACCAGACAGACTAGAAGACTTTCAAAATGATGTGGTCCAATGTCTTGTCAGCTTTGAGATGATCTTTCCGCCTTCCTTCTTCAATATCATGACGCATCTCCTATGCCACCTTGTCAAAGAGATCCGTATCCTCGGTCCGGTATTCCTACACAACATGTTCCCCTTCGAGAGGTATATAGGCGTTCTAAAGAAGTACGTTCGTAACCGTTCGCGTCCGGAGGCCAGCATCGCCAATGGATATGAAACAGAGGAGGTGATTAAGTTTTGCGTCGACTTTATTGAAGACCTCCCATCGGGGTGCCTGAATCAAGCCATGAAGGTAGACTACGGGGGAAGGGAACTCTTGGAAGGAAGGCAATAATGAACATAGACAATGACTTGTACAGGAAAGCACATTGGACCGTGCTTGCAACAATCTTCCTTGGTGGCTCCTTACATCGAGGAGCACTTGGCGGTGTTTGCTCGGAAAAATCGGTAAGACGGATGCAGGATTACACGCCATCACATTGATGCATTCCTGCTTGGCTGCGACAACGTCTCATGGGCAACGCGAGCATTGACCAACAACTAGCCTTCTTGGCGAGGGGACCATCTTGCTCGATCACCACATTCCAGGCATATGAAATCAATGGGTACACATTTTACACACGGGCCCAAGACTTAAAGAGCACAAATCAGAACAGTGCTGTCCGCTCGATGCCGTGGGATACGACGGTACGGCTAGCACATATTACGACATCATCGATGACATATGGGAGCTGGACTATGGACCTCTGAAGGTCCCTCTGTTTCGGTGCCAGTGGGTTAGGCTCAGTGGTGCAGACGTAACCATTGATGCAAGTGAGATGACAACGGTCGACCTGAGCAAGGTTGGATACTCAGATGAACCTTTCATCCTTGCCAATGATGTACGGCAAGTTTTCTATGTCAAGGACATGGCTTGCAAATCAAAGAAGGGGAAAGGGTCCGACGAGCCAAAGCGCCACATGGTTCTCCCAGGCAAAAGGAAAATCGTGGGAGTCGAGGATAGAACTGACGAAGATTACGATTAGTTTGATGGGCAACCTCCGTTCGCGGTGGTGGTTGACCCGAGTATCCTCCTATCAAATGAGGACACCCCTTACTCACGCAACGATCATAACGAAGGAATACTTGTGCGGAGAAAGTACGTGCGGACAAATGTTACATAGCTAAATTTATGTATGGACGATGTAAATTAAATTGAATCATTGAATATTATTCATCTACATCTGAAAGATCCATGTCTTCCACTTGACTGTGGACCCCCGTTTTTGAGGACGGGAATCATTCGTGTTCATAGTACCTTATCCCTGGATCGAGTAGTTCGGTACCCACGAATACAGTTCTGAATTACCAGGTGCAAAGTGCACGAATAGTCTTACATCGAAATTATTACAATAATAGGCCCGAAGGCAGTATCCAATATATATAGGACCTACGGAGTCCGGATACAACCGAAAACAAAAATTAGATAAGATAGCGGACGGAAGGCGGCGGCATGCCGGTGCCACGAGCAACGGCCGGGGACTAAGACCTATTGCGCTCCATTGTCTTCATTCCTCCTAGTAGCATGTGTACGGGTCTTCCTCATCTCCTTCATCTGGAGGTTTGTGCGTATAGCAAGGGTGAGTACCAACCGTACTCAGCAAGCCAACACGGAAGTGATGCATATGATAGAGTTATTCAAGGAATGGCTGGAGCTCTTTTGCATAAAGCCAATTTTCATAAATCTTTTCACAAGCCTAACAACTAGCCAAGTCAAGTTTTAGTTCCATAGTTCATTAACTCGGCAATGGTTCTGTCTACCATCCATCGTGATTCCAAGGATGGTTTCACCTCCGATTCGTCATGGTTTTCGGGGAGTCCACCCCTTCTCGCATCTCGAGAAGTTGATCCACCAGCGAATAAAATCATCATGCAAACCCATCCCAGCATTTTTAAGTTTAAAGTCTAGCCAAGCGAAAGTCTTGTCACGATGCTCAATATCCGCGAGCACGGCTATTCGAATAGATTGATTCATTCACCTTTGCGGTGGATGTACACTTTACCGTACTCGTGGCCGCCTATCGAATGAGCCTATATCCCTTTATATGGGACGGTCACGGCAAAGCCTTTCGATAACCTCACTTTGGCGTCCGCTCCATGAACTTAAGCCCTCATGCACTCTAGCCGTCATTTTCTAGCGGTGAGAGGAATTACAGCGCACCGGGGTAAGAGAAGACTTCCTCAATCTTTAAGTTCAATTAATATCGATTTAATTTCAACATCCACAACATGGGCCGCAGCCTTATCTTCATAACACAAACCACATCATAGAGAACCATCTATGCAAGGATACTGCCTCAGCTCGGCTATCTAATCAGCTAGGTCTATACCCATTCGAAAAGTACGGTTGTACTGGCTTGTTTCCCGGCTATCTCATGGCTCGGTCCTTAATTGACCAGGGTCGGCACTTGCCTTTTCCGGAATCCACCCAAATCATCCAGCCGCCCCAGTCTAAAACATTTGTTTAGTACTTTCAATTTTCATCAAACTCATTTCATTATTCTCATGGCCTTGTGGCGCTCATGTCTCCACAGGCCGCATTTCAACTACCTTCCCTAAGGTAGTTGCCCAAGCACAAAGCTTTTTATAAAGTCATGAGTATGCATGAATCTAGGTATAGCATGGCTAAGCAATTTACCGAAGTTATTCTCCGGTTATTGGTATCACATCGAGAGTTACAAGGAGTAATTCTAAAGGTAATCAACAGCAAGGTATGGCATAACAAGTATAGGTATTTTTGTATAGCATGCATGTTTAGAGTTTAAAGTAACATCATTTCACAAGTGGGATCAATATGTTCAAAGAGTGTGATGACTTGCCTTGCTCGCACACTTGTTGGTTGGGGTCTTCCGCGTACTCAACGCCTTCCTCGGACGCTAATCGTACGTGCGAGAAACCAAATTTGAATTCGATTAGAATTTAAATAGAATCCAGTAAGATCCAAAAGAAAACCAAGTAAAAAACGCAATAGCGGCTCCTAACACTAGGCTATGACTCTATGCGAACCTAGGCTCGAGTATTGGCGAAATCTGAGTTAGAGCGAAAGAGTTGCAATAATTTGAACTCTCGTATTGAACCCGATTTTAATTAAGTATGATGTGATATTTATTTAAGTTAATATGTTTAAAGTTTGGGAAATATTAGAGTTGATGATTCAATTAACAAAAAAGAAGTGGTTATCTTTTAATTTTATCAAAATATTCCTCGGGTCGAGAAGTCCTAGTGTTTATAATAATTGAATCCGCAAATAACTAGTTAACCCTAAAGCTTGACACTGCATTAAATAATTTTAAATTTTAATTTCAGAAAATCCATATGATAAAATTAGAGTTTAATACCAACTTTAGGTGACAATTATATTCTCAATGTTTGGAACCATATTGATTACTTTAGATTTTGGGGAAGCCTTTGATAATGTTAAATAACAGGTCATGGTAATATCTTAATTATAGCTATGTTAAATAATATTGGTGAATTTTCCTAATAATCCGAGTTTAGATAAAAGTTGTACTTAGGTCATAAATTAATCTCATAATTATCCCTAAATAATTTATTTCCAAAAAAGAAAAACCAATTTTCATTACTCTATTCTTTTCCTAAATATTTTTTTATTCCTTTTTATTTCTTTCCCCATTTTCTTTTTCTTTTTTTTCATTCCTTCTCTGGTCTCTCTCTTATGTGTGGGCCGGCGGGAGAGGAAGGAAAAAAAAATGAAAATCGGCAAAATTTTGCACAGCTGGGGTTCGAACCCGCGACCTCCTTCTCAGCCCCAGCTCACTCTCTCCACTCGGTTATTGCGCCTATCTCGTTTCCTTCTCTCCTTTCTTTTCTTTTCTTCCTTCCTTCCTCTCTTGAGCTAGCAAAAGAAAAGAAGCAGAGAAAAATAAAATGGCGCAGGGAGGGATTTGAAAGCAAGACCTCGCGCTCCTCTACCTCGTTCTTTTCCACTGTGCTACACAACGCTTCTCTCCTTCTTTCCTCTCCTTTTCTTTTATTCGTTTCTCCATTGTTCTTCTTCCTCGCGAGGCCGACGGTGGGCGAGGTGAGCGGCGACGAGGACAGGCGGGCTCGGGATCTATCGGGCTCTACTCCATCTACGTGATGTGGGGAGTACGTTTCAAGGAGCGGCCGGGCTCGAGAGGCGGTAGATTGGGCCGGCGACGGTGAAGTGGTCACGGCGGCGGAGGCGCATGGTGCCGGCATGCTCGGGTCAAGTTTCGGCCGAGCTAGCGGGTCTCAGAGCAACTACGGGACACGGGGAAGCTAGCTAGGGGCTTGGATCGGCTGGAAAGGAGCGGTGGTGTCCTAGCGACGTGCGCACGGCGGCGGCCGAAACAGAGCAAATGCGGCGGCTCGTCGGCGACGGGTCTCCGGCGGCTAATCAGTCCGGGAAACTTAGGGGAAACGAAGCTTGTAGCATGCAGATCGCGGAAGTACCTTCAATTTGGGAGGAAATCGACTGGGACGACGAATTTTGGACTTGGCTCCGGGCGGTCGGCGCTAGGGTTCTTCGGCTCCTCGTCGGTTTCCTTCAAAATTCAAGCGGTGCGGTGGGGAAACTTTGGGGTAAACTTGGGGAAAATGGAGAGGAGTGATTCACGAAGAAATCTTGTATAGGGAGCTTGATCTGCCCCGGCCTTTTATAGGCGCTCCATGCGGGTTAGCTCGGGCGGCCGATGGCCATGGCGCGCGCGCGTGGGGGCATGGCGACGTGTGGCGAGCGTCGGGAGGGGCCTGGGTGAGGAGCGTGCGTGGCGGCGCTCGAGAAGGGGGCCGCCATGGCGGCGGCGCGTGGCGGCGCTCGGGCGGGGTCAGGCGCGGGCGGCACGGTGCGGGCGTGGCCGACGCACGGCGCGACGTAACAGCGTGGTACGGCGCGGCATGGGCATGGTACGGCGGCGTGGGGCACGGTGCTGTGGCGCGACACGCGCGCGCGGTGGCGAGGCGGTCCGGGATCCGGGGTACGACGTCGAACACTTGGCGTGCAATGAATAGTGGACTTTTCGATTTTCCCGAATTAAATTTCCTATTTTCCCAATTTTATTTCCTTTCACCCCTAAAATTCAAAATAAAATATAACACACCAAAAAATAAGTTGTAAAATATATTTTCAACCTTTTCACCCACTTTTATTATTTTAAAAATATATTTTACATATTTAATTTAATTCTTTTCCTCAATTCCGAAAATACGATTTTGATTCAAATTAATTTCTAGATTTCATATATATACCCTAAAATATTTTATTACTCATTTTGCTCACTAATTAATATTACTCAATCACCTAAATAATGTTTTTCTCCCAATTATATATTTTTATAAATCCACAACACTTTTCCTATTTTATATTAAATTTCCCGATTCTAAACTCCGAAAATTTTCTCCCAACGGAAATTCAAATCTTTTGGTTTTTCACAAACATCGAGATGAATCGCTCGCGTATAAATTAATGCAACCAAGCTGGCAAATAAGAAGCGAAAACTCGATCAAGAAGAAACAGTCAAAAGGTTTTTGTAAGTTCTGATTTTTAATTTCCGGTTTTAAATTCTCCAATTTTCAGGGTGTTACATTGACCTTCTTCAAGATCTATAATTACATCAGGAACCTTGGTACTATCCATAGTAGTAGGTTCCCCATCCACCTGATCTTGTCGATCAAGATCTATGATATCCCATCCAAAGCCTTGGTGTTATCCATAGAAACAGACTCCCCTTCGGATGCCAATGGGTTGACTTCATTCGAATTGAGGGCATATATCTTTTCTTGAAACACCATGTTAATTATATATAAACATATGAACATATGTTAATTATATATGAATATAAAATACATTATAATTATATATGAATATAAAATACAATAGAACAGGGCATTGTAATAATTAGTCGGTTTGTAAAACAAACCAGATTAAAGGTGAATTTCGGTGGGCGGGAAAACATCTTTAATACTTGGTTGGTGGATCCAACCGGGACTAAAGATGTCCACCTACATGCTCCACGTGGCTGTCCCACAATCTTTAGTCCGGTTGAAGCCACCAAGGGACAAAATATATGATCTTTACTCCGGTTGAAGCCACCAACCGGGAGACATCTTTACTCCCGGTTGGTGGCTTCAACTAGGACTAATGATCATATCTTTTGTCCCGGTTGGTGGCTTCCACCGGGACTAAAGTATCTTCTGTTCCGGTTGTTGGCTTCAACCGGAACAAATGATGCCGTGACTATATATAGCAAGGGCCTCACTGGGGATCCAACACTTAGCCATTTTCGCACTTCGGAACTGCATCGTCTTCGTCTTCGTCGCCGTCGCCGAGCCCCAGGTCGCCGCCGCAGCACGCCGTCTCCGCCATCTTTGTCACCGTCGTCGTCGCCGGAGGACCGCCGCTCCGCCGTCTTCGTCGCCGTCGCAGGTTAGCGCCGCCGCCACCCAAAGATTTCTCGACATTATGCGCTAGGGTTTGGCCGCCGTCGACGCCATCGCCATCGCCGCCATCGTCGCGGTCGCCGCCGCCGCAGCCGCCGTCGCTGCCGCCCCCTCCCCACGCTGCCCACTCCCCTTGCACCCCCTCCCCACGGCCCCCTGAGCCGGCCGGCCCCTAAACCCTAAACGGCCGCGCGCAGCCCTCCACTCCACGCGACCGCCGCCGCCCTCTGCATCGTCGCCGCCGCCGCACTATGTGAATGTTAATATATGAATTTTGAATATATGTGTATTTTGAATATATGAATTTTGAATATATAAATTTTGTATGTATGGGTATTTTGAATATATGATTTTTGTATGTAAATGGATTGTTATTGGACTGTTGAGAATTTTGAATTTTGAATTTTGAATATGTATTTAAATTTTAAATTTGAATGTTTATGTGAATTGTGAATTTTGTATTTTCGAACGAACGAGAACGCTAAAATCAACAAACGGTCGTAAACGAACGGACGGACGGACGAACGAACGAGTGTTCATTCGTTCGTTCGTGGACGAACGGACGTTCATGAACGGACGTCTCCTTTCCTCTATCTTTCCTTTCCTCTCCACTTCCACTCCCATCCTCCTTATCTGCCTCACATCATTCTCCTCTGTTTCTCTCCTCTCCTCCAGATGAACATACTCATGGACGTGAATGATATAACGAATGGTCGGTCGATCATGTTCTAGCAAAGAGAAACAAAAGAGAAAAAGGAAAATATAGAACGTGATCTTCTTCACAAGTCTTTTCTACGATGGAGATAATCTGTGATTCTGAATCCATCTTCTTCTTTTTGTCTTTTTTTATGTAGACATACATGATTTTTCTGAATAATTGATACATGTATTAACTGAATAATTTTTTTCAGAATTCTTTGATTAAGTCCTCAACCCACAACAATCAAATGTCGGATCGTGACGAGGAACAGCTTCTCCATGATGAGATCGCATGAGGAACAGAGTTTTACAATGAGGAGGGGAATGAAGATACTAATCAATGCCTCAACAAGGAGGGGGACAAGGGGGGACGAGCAGGGGAACGATGAGGAGAATGAGGGCTCCGCCTCCGCCTTCGCTGGACAGAAGAGGGCACCCGGGCAACGCGGTATCAACAAGCGCATAGAGGTCGACATGTCATAACGGAGGTAGAATCGACGATCGCCCTATTGCCCCGAGGACGCCACAAGGAAGTTTGTGGCGCACGCGGATGGGTGGTGAGGGATCACGTGCCCGTAAGCGTTGCCAGCGGAGCGATCAAGGACGGGAGGAGATGAGCGAGCTATCTCCCGGACTCGAAGAAAAGAAATGCGTGGACTACAATGCTGCAAGCGTTCACCATCCCGGACTCATAACAAGCAAGGGTCAAGGAATGGACGTTAAAGAAAATGGCGAGCTCTTCGGGAACTACAAGAAAGAGTTACACAAGAAATATATCTGAAGGGCCGGACCACGACTTTGACAAGTTCCCAAAGCTCAGAGATCATTGCGATGCTTTTGTTGAACACAAGACTGGGGAAGAAGCACAAGCTATCATAGAAAAGAACAAGGCCAATGAAGCTAAAAGGAAATACCATCACAAGCTTGGGTCGGTGGCTATAAGAAAGCAATGGAGAAATGGGAGAAAATGGAAGCCGACCTTGAAGCGCGAGGTATCGTTCCGAGCACGCCACCTGGTCGGAACGAGCAAAGCACTGGTTTTATGCTCACGGCGGCTCACTTAATCCCGTCGATGGCACTTGTTATCTTTGGTGATGAAATTCAAGAAGCCGGACGGAGGTTAGAGGAGGCGCCTGCAGCCACTTCCTCGGGCGCGTTCGGGCCCGACGGAGAGAAGGACAAGCTAACGCTCGCCCTCCAAAACCTAGAGCACCCGGGCGAACGCGAGGAAAAGGTGTCGTCCCAAAATACGAGTTCCAAGGCGACGTCAACACATACAAGAGCCGAATGAGGTCAAAGCGAGAGCACGATGTGAGGTTGATTGAGATGGAAATGAAGCTCTCGCAGATTGATCGGATTGTGGACGAAAGGCTGATCCTAAGGTTGGCAGAGGAGAGGAGCCATTGGGTTAGCCAACAGCCGGATCCAACAACAGCTGCTCAACTACAGCAGCAGCGCAGCAGCTGCGCTTCAACTGGAAATGAAGGCGATTTGGCCCCACAAGCTGAACGGGTCCACCATACCCCGTTGATGACATCACACAATGGACCCCATGTGAGCTGCACATTCCGCTAAAGAACATAACAATAAAGGTATGTTCGTACTTTTATGTTGTACGTATATTTCCTTGAATAACTTGTCAATCAATGTTCATTACTAACTAATAAACAATCTTCTCGGACAAGTCACGTCGGGCATGGCCATTCCAGTAGACCGAGGCGGCACTACCACTCCCGGCCCGTTCCACCTACGTACTCGAAAGTTGAAATTGAACAGGTGGAACGCGGCTATGAAGATCTTGAGCTGGATATCCCCGGAGGAGACGGGGAGGCGCGCTAGGAGAAACAGATCACAGAATATTTCTCTGGAGGAAGATCTTCATAATATTCCCCGGACGTGGGCCGTCTCCTCCGTCTCCACGTGGGCCGTCTCCTCCGCCTCCACGTGGGCCGTCTCCTCCGCCTCCTTCACCGCCTCCGCCTCCTCCACCTCCTGCGTCATCTCCACGAGCGCCGACTCCTAAACGGTCGTCTCCAACTCCACCGCCTTCTCAGACTCCTCCGTCGCCACAATGAGCACCGACTCCTAAACGGACAACATCTCGAGCCACGTGGTCAAGGTCAACCAGCAGTGGACCAAGAAGCAAGAGGCCTAAACTTGACCCGCTCCCGCCAGCCCCAAAGAAAACGGCGGACATGACTCGGAGGAGCTGCACGAGGCGGTCCAAGCTGAAGTCAAGGCCCACTTCAGAAAGAAGTCTCCTGAGAAGCCTCCTGAAATCCCCTAGGAGACCAAGGACTTCTTCAAGAAGACATACCTAACGCCATAGCCTAAACCGCAACCTCAACCGCAGTCCGACTACGACAGGACTATTCGGAAGGCTACTGTCAAGGCAAAGAGAATGAGCAAAGATGTACCCCAGTTCAGTGTTCCAAATGTCCGATCAGACTTAAGACAATTTATGGAATCTGCTGGAATTTCAATGGATCAATTACACGGCCGTGCTCCCCTGGCGAAGGCTCCGCTGAAATAAAAGTTCAAACTTGGAAAGCCTCTAGTAAAGCCAGATCAAGTGAAAAAGCTACCAACACAAATGTACCGCTTCCACAAGTGGTACATGCAAGAATCCAGCAAGGGTGGAGAGATGGTAACGGGCAAATATTCACAGGACTATTTCGTTGATGGAGGTGACGACTTCTATATCCGATTCAAAGACATATTCGACCTGTACCAGCTTGATGCCCTCGACGTCTCACTTCTAGCCACGCGGGCTCTGTAAGTATTGTTCTGTTATTTCATTTCTTACCTTCTTGTATTTAGCTGACTAAAATTCTTTTTAACCGTTGTAGAATGGCGATCCAATACTGCAACATGCACTACTATACCAAACATGGATTCATGGATCCACGCAAAATCAACGGCATATTGGTTGATCATTTTCCTGATCGAACACTGGACAACATTTACAAGGCGCTGGTGATAAACCACTTCCGGTCGTTTATCCTTCGCCCTACAACAACTGCGTAAGTATTTTCTTCCTTCACGTACCGATTTCAATCCCGTGTGCATACATAAATTTTTATATGTGTCATCCAAACCAATTTGCAGATTCCAGGGTTACGTTAGTAATTGACATGGATAACTCGCGGATCCATGTCTTTGACTCAATGGATAAACCGAGTCCACGTACGCAAATATATTTGAACGCTAGATAGGTAATGCCATCTTACTTGCTATTGCATATATGCGGTTCTCGGATAATTACTAGCTAACTTTCAAGCGCACATAGGGCATGGGACCGGCTTCGGGCTAATGTTCGCGGAAATTGGAAAGATAAGCTCTCCTGAGGATGAACTTTCCAGTGAGTAACATGCTCCAAAGTTGTTTTGAATTATTACTTTGTTCTAAAATATGAAATGTATATTAACTCTGTCGTCATTTCTCCTTTAGTGTGCAAAACAGCGCAGGCACCAACTTATGCGGATACTACGTCTGCGCTGACTATATTCACCGCTTTGTGACCGATGTCACAACTATCGACGATATAGATGTATGTATAATAGCCATTCATACATTACATCTCGATTTCTTATTCACTTCATATATTTATTTCTCGTTTGATCGAATTAATGATAGCTTATGCGAGTAAGAGACAACCTTCCCCACGAGACTTTCATACAAGCCGCTCAGGAAGAATTGATGGGATTTATAAACGAGCAGATCATTGATCCCACGGGGAAGTTCTATTTTAATTTAAGTAACTTAATCACCGGGTCGACAAAATAGATAATGTTTTGTAACATACGAAATATATGTGGATATTGTACATATGTGTATATGTTTTGGTAATATATTACATGTATATATTTTCTTTCTTAAGTTCATTCATATGTGTGTAACTTATATATTTATACATATATATAATATATATGTATAAATATATGTGTGTAAAATATGTATATGTGTAATATATAACATATGTGTGTAATATGTAGTATGTAGCACTGTTGGAGAAAAAAAATTAAAAAAATATAAAAAATTCTTTAGTCCCGTTGATGGCAACAACCGGGACTAAAGATGCGAGCCACGTGGCCGGATGCGCCATCTTTAGTCCCGGTTGGAGCCACCAACGGGACTAACGATGGTGTAGCCGGCCACGTGGCTCCGCCATCTTTAGTCCCGGTTGGTGGATTCAACGGGACTAAAGATTCATCTCTAGTCCGGATTCGTAGTCCCGGTTTGACAACGGGACTACGAGGTTACGAACCGAGACTAGTGTGGCTTTCTCTAGTAGTGCCGGTTGTCGAGCGGGACTATGAAAGTGGGACTAACGATCGGCATCTTTAGTCGGTTGAAATAACCGGGACTAAAGATGCATCTCTAGTCCCTGTTGGTGTTACCAACCGGGACTAAAGATTTTTTTAATTTTTTAATTTTTTTCTGCTAGCTGCTAGTTTGCTGCCTTTCAATTATATATTATGCATACATATTTTACACACATATATATTTATACATATATATATGCAACATGCATATATATGTATAAATATATATTTTACACACATATAAATAAACTTAATAAAGAAATATATACATATATTACCAACATATGTACACACATATGTACAATATCCACATATATTTCGTATGTTATAAAAAATTATCTACTTTGTGGACCCAGTGGTAAAGTTACTCAAACTAAAGTAAAACTCTCCCGCGGGATCAATGACCTGCTCGTTTATAAATTCCATCAATTCTTCTTGAGCAGCCTGTATGAAAGTCGCGTGGGGGAGGTTGTCTCTTACTTGCATAAGTTGTCATTAATTCGAATAAACGAGAAATAAATATATGAAATGAATAAGAAATCGAGACGTAATGTATGAATGGCTGTTACACGTACATCTATATCATCGAGACTATTTACTTCGGTAACAAAGCGGTGAATGTACTCGTAGACATAGTAGCCGCATAAGTCGGTAACAAAGCGCCTGTTTTGCACACTAAAGGAGAAACGACGACAGATTGAATATACATTTCATATTTTAGAACAAATTAATGATTCAATACAACTTTGGAGCATGTTACTCACTAGAAAGTTCATTCTCACAGAGCTTATCTTTCCAATTCCCGCGAACATTCACCTAGAGCCGTGCCCATGCCCTACGTGCAGTTGAAAGATAGCTAGTAATTTTCCAAGAACCGCATATATGCAATAACAAGTAAGACGACATTACCTGTTTAGCAGTTCAAATATCTTTGCGTACGTGGACTCTAGTTTATCCATTGAGTCAAAGACATGGATCCGTGAGTGATCCATGTCAATTACGAACAAAGCCTAGTGGAATCTGCAAATTGGTTGAGATGACACATATGAAACTTTATGTATACACGGGATTGAAATTGGTACGAAAGGTAGAAAAAACTTACGCTGTGTTGTAGGGCAGAAGGATAAACGTCTTGTAGTGGTGTTGCACCAGCACATTGTATATATTATCCTCTGTTTGCTCCGAATATTGATCAACCATCGCGGTGTTGATTTTTCGTGGGTCCATGAATCCATGTTTGGGATCTTCTTGCCTGTTGCAATATTGGATCGCCATTCTGCAACGGTTAAAAGAATTTTAGTCAGCTAAATACAAGAAGCTAAGGAATGAAATAAATATAACTAAATAATTCTTACAAGACCCGCATGGCTAGAAGAGAGACGTCGAGGGCATTAAGCTGGTACATGACGAATATGTCTTCGAATCAGATAAAGAAGTTGTTGTTAGTGATATGCCCTAGAGGCAACATGGAGATGTTGGATATCATGGTCAATGTTTATGTATAAATGAATAAAGTGTTATTCAGTTCCATGAAATAGACATCTTGTATTGATCAATAAGGACGTGACTTATTTATGAGACTCTATATGTATGAATCTATTTCTAAATGATCCCTGCTCATATGTCATATTATTGGAACAAATATGATTCTAAGATCAGCATGTTTATTGATTGATGATCATGTCTCATAGATCATGGTATGAAGATACCAAATCAATATACTTGGACATGTGTTGGAGAATACATTGTTGGATAGACCCACCATGAGACACTACAGGAATTAATGTGTCATTAGTTGGTCTCAAGTAGTGTTGGTGCAAAGTCCTTAGACCTGAGATCATCATGGATTCCAACATGTGTAGTAGCCTACTTTGGGACTACCAAACGCTATTCCGTAACTAGGTAGTTATAAAAGTAGTCTTCGGGTTTGCTATGAAACATGTAGTGGGATGTGAATGATCAAGATGGAATTTTCCCCTCCTTTGGAGAGATATCTCTGGGCCCCTCGAGGTAATAGATTATGGAAGTGCATGGCCATGCCAAGTTGATTGAGGAGTCAATCAACAGACAGATAATCCAATACGGTTCGAGTGAATGGTTAAGCTATTGAAGGGATGGCACACACATCTTGCCCATAGCTTAATTGATATCGTGAGGCAAAGGGATTTGTGTACACATTATAGGTTCAGAGTCGATATTATATTCTTGTATGCTATGGTGTCAATATGTGCTGCTAGGCGCCGCTGTTGACAAATCGGCTAAGTTAGACTCGAGCCGAAACCAAGTATACTTGAACCTACAGGGTCGCACGCTTAAGGCGATAAAATAGATATTCGAGTTGAACTCGAATACGGCTCGATCGGATAGGGATCCGATCAGATAGAGTCCTATGGGCTTACGACGTATGGGCGGCCAACTCTATGAGATTTGGATGGGATCCGATTCAAAATAGAGTCCTGATCGGCCACTAGTCCCAGTCGGCCAACTCTATATAAAAGGGAGAGGGGTGGAGAGTTGCAGTATTGAATTGCATTGCGCCAAGATCAATCTCCACGGAAACCCTCCCCACTTTCGAGCCAAACCCTAGCCTTGCGTCGCGTGCTAGCACACGGGTGTTCGGCGTTCTGTCCCTGGACGTGTGGATACCGGTAGAGGCGCTGCTATGTTGCGACACTGTTAGTCGGCTACAAATCGGCTGCAATCGGAGCGAGGCAACTGCGGCAGATCGACGACGCAAGCGCGGCTGCGGCGGATCGATCGGCTTTGGTGGAATCGGCTGAGGTCGAGCGCATCGTAGCGAGGCACGAGAACGCGGTCGGACGACTCGGATCGGCTGCGGCATCAGCGAATCGGCTGATTGGTGAATCGGTTGTCACCGGGAATCGGCTGTCGGCAAATCGGCTGTCATTGGCCAGCACTGTTCCAGATCGGATAGCCCTGATTGGCTAGTTCGCTGCACTCTACTCCAATCAGTAACGATCTATCGACCCTTACTTGTAAGTGTTCCTGGTTTGCGCAGTAGAAATTTTTTGTTATTAGCTATCGTAGCTTCCGCGTAACCCTTCAGTTGTTACCTCCATCGATGAAATAGTCGAATGAGTATTTGCCCCCGACCATCTCTGTACCTCTGCTGGATTCTTGCATGTACCACTTATGGAAGCGGTACATCTATGTAGGTAGCTTTTTTAACTTGATCCGGCTTTACAAGAGGTTGTCCAAGTTTGAACTTGTTCTTCAGCAGAGCCTTCGCGAGGGGAGCACTCCCTGATAATTGATCCATTGTTATTCCAGCAGATTCCATAAATTCTCTTAACTCCGTTCAAACATTTGGAACCGTGCTGAACTCCAGGGTTTTTGAGGCTGCATGCTGAGCTGCGGTACATCTTTGCCCTTTCTTTGCGCCTTGCCAGTAGCCTTCCGGATAATCCTGTCATAGTTGGACTGTGGTTGTGGTTTAGGCTGTGGTGTTAGGTACGTCTTCTTAAAGAAGTCCTTGATCTCCTGGGCGATTTCAGGAGGCTTCTCAGCAGACTTCTTGTTGAAATGTGCCTTGACCTCGGCTCGGACGGCCTCGTCCAACTCCTCTTGAGTCTTGTCGTACATCGTTTTCTTTATGGCTGGTGGGAGCGGGTCAAGTTTAGGCCTCTTGCTTCTTGATCCACTGGTTGACATTGACCGCGTGGCTCGAGCTCTGCGCTTAGGAGGCGACGGAGGAGGCGAAGTAGGATGAGTTGCTGACCGTTTAGGAGTCGGTGCTCGTTGTGGCGACAGAGGAGGCTGAGCAGGTAGTGGAGTGGGAGACGGCCGTTTAGGAGTCGGTGCTCATGGAGGCGACGCAGGAGGCACAGGAGGGGGAGTTGGCGAAGGAGACTAAGGAGACGGTCCATGTGGAGGCGATGGCGGAGGAACGAAAGGAGAAACTGTTTGTCCTGGGAATATGATGAAGGGCTTCCTCCAAAGAAATACCCCATGAGTTGTTTCTCCTAGCATCGTCTCCCCGTCTCCTCCAGGGATATCTAGCTCGAGATCTTCATATCCGCGTTCCACCTGTTCAACTTCCACTTTTGAGTACGCAGGCGGAATGGGCCTGTAGTGGTAGGTGCGGTCTCGTTCTACTGAAATCACCATGCCCGACGTGACCTGTTTGAGAATGGTGCTTATTAGTTAGTATGAACCTAGATTGTCAAATTATTCAAGGAAATATACAACATAAAACTACGAACATATCTTTATTGTTATGTTCTTGAGTGGAATGTGCAGCTCACATGGTGTCCACTGCATGATATCATCCACGGGGCATGACGGACAGGCTTGAGCTTGTGGGGCCAACTCGCCTTCATTTCCCGTTGAAGCGCACCTGCTGCCCTACTACTGTAGTTGAGCTATTGTTGTTGGATCTGGCTGTTGGCTAACCCGTGGCTCCGCTCCTCTGCCAACCTTTGGGTCAACCTTTGGTCCACTATTTTATCAATCTGCGAGAGTCGCATCTCCATTTCCGCGAACCTCGCATCCATCTCTCGCTTCGACCTCATGCAGCTCCTATATGTGTTGACGTCTGCTTGAAACCTGTATTTCTAGGGAACGATGTGTTTTCCTCGCGTTCGTCCTGGATGCTCTGGGTTCTGGAGTGCGAGTGTTAGCTCGTCCTTCTCTCTGTCGGGCTTGAACGAGCCCGAGGTAGAGGCCTCCAGCGCTTCCTCTAATCTTCATCCGACTTCTTGGATTTCAGCGTCGAAGATAACTGATCCATCTCCAGGATTAAGCGATCCGTCGTGAGCATAGAACCAATGTTTTGATCGTTCTGGCCAGTTGGTTGTGCCCGGAATGATACCTCGCGCTTCCAGGTTGGCTTACATCTTCTCCCATTTCTGCATTGCCTTCTGATAGCTGCCCGACCCAAGCTTGTGATGGTATTTCTTCTTGGCTGTGTTGGCCTCTTTTCAATGAGGGCTTGCGCTTCTTTCCCGGTCTTATGTTTCACAAAGGCCTCCCAGTGATCTCTGAGCTTTGGGAACTTGTCAAAGTCTGGGTTCTGACCCTTCAGGACGTATTTCTTGTGTAACTCCTTCTTATAGTTCCTAAAGAGTTCATCCATCTTCTTTAACGTCGAATCCTTGACCTTTGCCTGTTCGGAGTTTGGGATGGTGAATGTTTGCAGCATTGTCGTCCAGAGCATCTCTTTCTCTGTGTCCGGTAGATAGCTCTGCTCATCTCCTCTTGTCCTTGATCGCCTCCAGTTCACAACGCTAATGGGCACGTGATCCCTCACCACCCATCCGCTTTGTGCCACAAACTTCCTTGCAGCGTCCGCTGGGGCACTTGGTCGACCGTCCGGTGCTACTACCGTTATGACATGTCGACCCTCAATGCGCTTGCTGACACCGTGTTGCCCGCGTGTCCTCTTCTGTCCAACGGATGAGGAGCCTTCATTCCCCTCCTCGTTTCCCTCCTTGTTCCCCCCTCGTTCCCCTCCTCCTTGAGGTATTTATTTGGATCCTCGGTCCCCTCCTCAGTGTAATACTAGGTGCTGCCATGTGCGATCTCGTCAAGAAGAAACTGTTCATCATCATGATCAGTCATTTGATTGTTGTGGATTCGAGGACTTAATCAAAGAATTCTGACAAGAAAAAAATTATTCAGTTAATACATGTATCAATTATTCAGTGAAATCATGTATGTCTACCTAGAAAAAACATAGACAAAAATAAGATGAAAAAATAGATGAAATCCATCAGACACTAGATGAAATCCATCAAATCTTCCTTCTTCATATCTTTGTTTCTCTTTGTTAGACAAGGGGGAGGGGCAAGGGGAGGAGGAAGAGGAGGAAGACGAGGGGAGGGGCAAGGGGAGGAGGAAGAGGAGGCGGCGGTGGTGGTCGTGGCTGCGGCGACGGCAACACAGATGGGGGGATGGCACGAATGGGGGGCGGCGATGACGTGGATGGGGGCGACAATGTTGATGATGGGCGGCAGCGGAACAAGAACAATGCCGGTGCCGACGGTGATGCCGATGAGCACCCAGAGGCGAAGCTCGAACACCGCCGTCATATGCAACAGCCACCCGTTGAGGTACCCGGCGCTCCACCCTAACCCTAACCCTAAACCCTTGTAACATCCTGAAAATCGAAGGAGTGGAATTCGGAACGTGAAAATCGGAACTCACAAAACCCTTTGGATTAATTGCTTCTTATCGTGTTTTTCGTTCTTACTTGCCAAGCTCTGTTGCATCAGAGTTCTTTTTGAATCGCTTTGATGTGAAGGTGGATAGAAACCCTAAGCTTGATATCCTAGGTGGGAGTAGTAATTCAAAATATATAATTGGAGAAGGGTAAATACATAATTTTGTGGATTTACAAAAGATTCTTGAAAAGAATATATTTTGGTTTAAACCCTAACTGGTGGAAGAAAAATAATAAATATTTGGATTTGGATGATAAAAATGTTTTGAAAAGGAAATATGAATTTAGAAATTAATCAAAGACCCCAATTTATTGATTTTAAATGAAGAAATAAAAATATGAAAAAGGATATTTTGAAAAATAAAAAGTGGGGGAAAAGTTTGAAAATATAATTTCAAAATTATTTTGGGAATATTAGAATTTATTTTGAATTTTTAGGGTGAAAGGAAATGGAAATGGAAAATAGGAATTTAAAATCTGGAAAAAGCAAAAGTGCACTATTCATCGCGTCACGGTGTTCGACCAAAACCGTCGGCCACGTTCGCGCGCGCCACACGCCGAGCGCCGTGCCGCGCCGTACCAGGACGCCCTCGCCGCGTGCTCTCGCGACGACACCGCCCTGCGCACAGTGCCCGCCAGTGCGTGCGCCCGCGGCCGATCGCCGCGACGCGCGCTAGGCCGTCGCCACGTCGTCGCCGTACTGCCCGCGTGAGCGCCGCGCCTGTACAGTCCGCACGCACCGTCCTTGCCGCGCCCACCGTACACGCACACATCGGCTGCAGTTGCCGCACGTCGCGCACGATCTCCCCGCGACCGCGCCATGCCGCTGACGCCTGCGCCATTGCTGCCGTCGCATCGCCCTCGCCGTTGACCGCCTATAAAGAAGCCTCCCAGCACCCGGCCCTCGGCATCAAAAATACTCCCAGTGCTCACTCGTGCTTTCCCCCAATTTCCCAGGATTAGCCACTACATTGCGCGAATTTTGGGGAAAGATCGGAGCTCGGCCGGAAGAACCCTAATTCGACCGCCCGTGCGACACTCCGAGAATCGTCACCCTCGGCCGATTTCTTCCCGAATTAAAGGTACCATTATCATCCCCGTGCTCTAGGTATTAATTCCCTAAGCTTCCCGAGCCAAATGGTCGCCGGAAAATCGCCGGCGACGAACCCCTCAAATTCCCTGTCTCGGCCGCCGAACCACCTCGCCGACGCCAGCCCGCTGCGCGCCTCTTCGGCCGAACCAACCTCACCGTTAGCATCCCTGGGGTTCGCTGAAGCTCGTAGACCCCTCACTTTAGCCGGGCTTCGCCGGATTTGCCGCCGACGAGCGCCACCGCCGCCGAACCACCTCGCCGTCGCCAGCCTTTTCCGCCGCTCCCCGGTCTCGGCCGAGTGGAGAAATGGAATCCTCGTGGTCCCAAGATGGTGTAGCGCCCCTCTTTTCCCTAGCACCGGCCCTCCCTCGCCGTCGGCACCCCCTCCCTCACCGTCGGCCGCCGGTGAAAAACAGAGCGGGGGAGAGGAAGAAAAGAAGCGAGAGGAAGAAAGAAAAGAAGGGGAAAAAAAGAAAGAGGAAAAAAATAGAAAAAGAAAAATAGTAAAAGAATTAGGGTAAAGGTAAAAACACTATTTTGGAAATATTTTAGGATATAAAATAAGGTTTTTGAAATATTATTATCTAGGAATGGATATAATATTCTTTTTCCTTCCAAAAAGAAATACTTGGTGAAAATAATTTATAGATTAAACTTTTCCTTTTTGTGAATTCAAATATTGTCCGACCTCTAAATTGTTATCGAAGTTCACATAAGATTTTTTAAAAAATAATTAGTTAAGCATGAATGACATTATCGTCGTTAGAATTCCAAAACCCTAGCAAATATAATTGCAACATTAAAGATAAATTATTGGGGATATGGAAATTAGAAATCTAATTATTTTAGGATATCTTCAAACTTAGGAACAAAATATATATTTATTACGAGACGGTTCGCTCGGTTTAACCGGACTCCTTTTCGTTGATTCAACTATTAAAATTTCCGAAGTTGAGGTTGTGTTTGGAATCCGCTTACCGCGATCATTTTGAGATCTCTTTCTTTTCGTTGATATTGTTGGATTTTAATTGGATTCAACCCTTCTTTTCGCACGTATGGATAGTGTCCGAAGAAGTGAACACCGACTACGCGGAAGACCCCACTCAACCGGCGTGCGAGCAAGGCAAGTCTTCACACCCTTTGAACATATCGATCCCAATTGCGAAATGATGTTATTTTAAACTCTAAACATGCATGCTTTACAAAGTTACCTATACTTGTTATGCCATACCTTGCTATTGATTACCTTTAGAATTACTCCTTGTAACTCGCAATGTGATACGAACAACCGAAGCATAACTTCGGTAAACCGCTTAGCCATGCTATACTTAGACTTATGCATACTCATGACTTTATGAAAAAGCTTTGTGCTTGGGCAACTACCTTAGGGAAGGTAGTTGAGATTCGGCATGTGGAGACATGAGCGCCACATGGCCATGAGAATGAGGAACTAAGTTTGATGAAAATTGAAAGTACTACACAAATGTTTTAGACTCGGGCGGCGGATGATTTGGGTGGACTCCGGAAAAGGCAAGTGCCGACCTTGGTCAATTAAGGACCGAGCCATGAGATAGCCGGGAAACGAGCCGGTACAACCGTACTTCTCGAATGGGTATAGACCTAGCCGACTAGATAGCCGAGCGGAGGCGGTATCCTTGCATAGATGGTTCTCTATGATGTGGTTATGGGATGAGAATGAGGCTGCGGCCTTTGTTATGAATGGTGGGATTAAACTAATGTTAATTAAACTTAAAGATTGGAAATGTCTTCCCTTACCCCGGTGCGCGAACTCCTCTCACCGCTAGAAAAGGACGGCTAGAGTGCATGAGGACATAAGTTCATGGAGCGGACGCCAAAGTGAGGTTATCGAAAGGCTTTGCCGTGACCGTCTCATGTGTTGAGGCGTAGGCTCATTTGTTGGGCTCGCGGAGTACGGTAAAGTGTACATCCACCGCAGGTGTGAATGAATCAATCTATTCGAATAGCCGTGCTCGCGGATATTGAGCATCGTGACAAGACTTTCGCTTGGCTAGACATTGAACTTAAAAATACTTGGGATGGGTTTGCATGATGATTTTATTCGCGGTGGATCAACTTCTCGAGAATACGGGAAGGGGTGGACTCCCAGAAAATCATGACGAACCGGAGGCGGGAAGCCATCCTTGGAATCACGATGGATGGTAGACGAACCGTCGCCGGTTAATGAACTATGAAATTAAAATTTGATTTGGCTAGTCGATAGGCTTGTGAAAAGAATTGTGAAACGGCTTTACGCAAAAATAACCCTAGCCATGTTCTTTGAATAACCCTATCATATGCATCAATTTCGTGTTGGCTTGCTGAGTACGGTTGGTACTCACCCTTGCTATACGCACAAACCTCCATGATGGAGTTGAAGAGCCGGAAGATCCATACGCATATCACCGGGAGGACGAGGGCGACGGCGCATATTAGACCTTAGCTCCGGTCGTTGCTCGTGGCAATGGACAAGCCGCCGCCTCTTTCCGCCGCCTTATCTAAACTCGTTTTTTATGTTGTATTCGTACCATAAGGTCCGTGGGATGAACAATGCCTTCGGGCCTATTAATGTAATAATGGTATTGTAAGACTATTCGTGCATGCGCACTTGATATTCGATCTTGTATTCGTGGGTACCAACTACTTGATCCAGGAAATGGTACTATGAACACGAAAGATTCCCGCCTCAAAATCGGGGTCCACAGAGCTGGTATCGAGCCATGCGACCGTAGGCTAAGACCAAATGGCGCCCTACCCCTAACTAGATGGCTAAAGGGAAATATCCCTACGGTAGGATCGTTTTAAACTATTATTTCCGAAAATGCAAATATATCTTTTCTACATCTGTATTTCTTTTTACCAAATAATTATGATAGCTCCCTCCCGCTAACCCTAAGTTGCCTGTAAAAGCGGATGTCAAACCACGACGAAACACGGGAAGTCACTATTCCGCGAGACGAGGGGTTCGTGGTCCAACTCCAGTCCCTACTATGGTGCTTGAGGTACCGGAACCACCCACCTATCACACCAAAAGGCATGGCTCCGAAGAGTATCCAGCCTGGGAGGTAGCTGTATCCATAGAAGCCCGCATGGGAAGTGAGACATCTTACTGCTTCCATACTCGCTACCACCGGGACCTAGCAGAAGCAGCTATTCAGGATGCAGCTCGCGAGGCCTTCCTTCGCCTTAATGCGGAACACCGTGCCGAACTCACAATGACAGAGTTCGTGCATCATCCTTACCGCGAAGAGGGCAACCCGGTCCGCACCGTGGAGGCTACCCCTGCTTACAACCCGATGGTCACGCGTCTATCGCGTTGGGCGGAGACAGCAGACGACTGTTACGAGGAGGCCCTGCTCGAGATCAACGATCAGCAGTCACGCCTCAATGATCTGGTCAACAGCCACCAAGGCTGTGGAGACCAGATAAACATGCTGCAGACTCAGCTGCAGGCCAATGGTGCCCAGTATGAGCAACTCTCGGACCGCTACATGGCCCGAGGGGAGGCTCTGGTAGAGCTGGAAGAGCAGCTCAGGAAGAGCAAGCAGCAGATCAACCAGCTAGAGGAACAGCTGCGCACTCGTCCTGTCTACGCTGCAGGTACTTCCACCGAGCCTGTACCATCACCTCCTGCCCCTGTGCCCGACCACTATTACCTTATGACTCCAACAAGCTTAGATACTTTTCAAGCTATGATGGAGCAAGCTTTTATGTTGAGCACGAGCCCGCACCGTCACGGTAGACCCCACTCGCCACATCCATGGGACCCACCCCGAGCTCCGTACGCACCATCCGAGCCGGGATCGGGAGAGGTAACCCCATCCGATCTACACCGATACGGAGTCCGAGGCGAGCCCATAGAGATCAAATGGGAGTCTAGCGACACCGACTCAATGGAGGAGGAAGTTCCCCTCGTCGCCCGACTCACACGGGAGGCCCCCTCACCCGCCGCATCGCTCGCAAGAGTACGCGGCCACCGAGTCGGAAGATTCGGCGTGACTCCGAGGCCACCACCTCCGAGCCATGGGGACTTCGGTTTGCTTCCAGCGGGACCACCCACTTCCGGCGCCGGCTCTTGCGGGTGGTTGGATGACTAGGCGGAAGGACCTTCCCGCTCGACAGCACTTCCTATTTTCCCTTAATTAGTTGATGTAGTTGGACGATATAATTATTATTGCTATCTGGCATGAAGGACGTGTGTGTACATCCGTGTACCCCTTATGTAATATGATGAACCCGAGCATCGCCTTGCGATGTCTTAAATTCGTAAGCTTATTATTTTGTCACCCCGTCGTTGATTGAAGAATTCCCCTGGGAACTATAACCTAAACTAGTCCGATCTCTTAATTCATCTACCTTCTTCAGATGGCACATCGCCGCAGAGCCGCAGCAACCAACGAGAACCCGCCAGAACCCAACCCCTCCACCCTGGCGGAGGTCATGGCTTTGCAGACCCAGCTACTCCAAGCGATTGCTAATAATCAAGGAGGTCGAGGAGGATCGAGTGCGGGGAATTCATGAGGGCTAAGCCACCCACTTTTCCACGGCCGAAGAGCCTATGGATGCCGAAGATTGGCTAAGAGTGATAGAGAAGAAGTTAACCTCGTCGAGTCCAAGAAGCGGATAGAGTTATCTTCGCTACTAACCACTGGAGGGTCCCGCGAGTGACTGGTGGGACACCTACAAGGAGACACGAGCTGAAGACGCCGGCGAACCAACATGGGAGGAATTCACGGCTGCGTTCCGTGAGAATTTCGTGCACTGCAGTGATGAGGATGAAGAAAACGAGTTCCGAGTGCGTCAAGGGAACACCTCGATAAGAATATCTGAACAAGTTCACCCAGCTTGCCGTTACGCCACCGGTGACTGGCAACGAAGAAGAAAAGATAGACAAATTCATTGAGGGACTAAATGACGAACCGAGGGGACCAATGATCGGGCAGGATCACACCGGTTCCAAAGCCTCATCAACAAGGTCGTCCGACTTGAGCATGACCGAAAGGTGGTAGACAATAACCGCAAAGGAGGCTCGCTATGGCTCGCCCATTTCGGGAACGCCACAACGCCCCAAGGGAGCCACCCCGTCGGATGGAAGCCAAACGTTCGGCAACCGGACGTTCTCCCGCTTCCGACCATGTCAACAGTCGCTACACCTCGGTTTCGTACGCCCACACCAACCCTAGCCGCTCCAGAAGAAGGAATGTGAGCATTTCAATGCGGAGAATTCGGGCACTACTCCAATAGCTGCCCAAAACCACGCAACGCCCGTGCGCACCGGCGCCAATGCAACGCCCGTCCGAGGAACCCCCCCTCGCGGCGGGACGAGGTCTATTCAGGACC
Organism: Oryza australiensis; assembly: GCA_019925245.2. Classification (NCBI taxonomy): domain Eukaryota; kingdom Viridiplantae; phylum Streptophyta; class Magnoliopsida; order Poales; family Poaceae; genus Oryza; species Oryza australiensis. Next base: position 773,573 of record JAIFGZ020000195.1, on the reverse strand, counting down.
CCGCTACCCAACGGAGGCCGCCACCGGGTTTCGACGTGGTCGGGTGAATCATGTGCGGGCGGAAGAAGCTCGGGAGGACCAGAGCGTATTGATGGGTATGTTCTCTATCAACTCGCACCGCTTAAAGTTTTATTCGATTCGGAGCCTCGCATTCATTCATATCTTCCCAAGTAAGCAAACAACACCACCTACACCAAGTAGCACTTAAGAGGCCTATGTTGGTACACTCACCGGGAGACATAACCGTACCCCATGCTGCATTAATGTGCCCATACGGATTAGAGACGTGGTGTTTCTCTCAAACCTTATGGTGCTATCACCCCAAACCATAGATGTCATACTCGGGATGGATTGGTTGACCAAAAATAATGGGATTATAGATGCATGCAGGGAAGTCACGGTATCCACCCCGTGGGAGCATCGATGAGCATAACTATGGATCAAAACCCAAAGCTATGTGAACAAGCTGCGGGAGTGTTCACCATGCTACCCCTAGGCGGAATGCCGTAGTACAAGAATACCCGGATGTGTTTCCGAGGAATTACCCAATGCCCCGGATCGTGACGTAGAGTTTATCATCGATTTAATGCCCGGTACTTGCCCCCATATCCAAGAGGCCTTATCGAATGCCACCAACGAGTTGGAGGAACTCAAGAAGCAAATAAGAGAACTACAAGAGAAGGGATTTGTACGCCCACTCTTCTCCTCGGGAGCCCCGTACTCTTCGTCAAAAGAAGGATGGGAGTATGAGAATGTGTGTGGACTACCGATCGCTGAACGAAGTAACTATCAAGAACGAGTACCCGCTGCCGGATCGATGACCTATTCGATCAACTTAAGGGTGCACAGGTGTTCTCAAAGATTGATCTACGGTCGGGATATCATCAGTTGAAGATTAGAGCCGGAGATATTCCTAAGACGGCGTTTTCTACACGTTACGACTTATACGAGTTCACAGTGATGTCCTTTGGATTGACCAATGCCCCTGCATACTTTATGAACTGATGAACAAGGTATTCATGGAATACCTGGACAAATTCGTAGTGGTGTTCATCGACGATATACTTATCTACTCCAAGAACGATGAGGAACACGCGGAGCATCTACGACTGCATCTTGGAAAAGTTACGAGAGCACTAGCTGTATCCAAATTCAGCAAATGCGAGTTCGGCTCAAGGAAGTCGCTTTTCTTGGCCACGTGGTTTCAGCCGGAGGAGTAGCCGTAGACCCCGCCAAGGTCGAAGCCGTTACGGGATGGAAGGCACCCAAGTCGTGACGGAAGTTCGGAGTTTCTTGGGCTTGGCCGGTTATTACCGACGGTTTATCGAAGGGTTTTCCACTGTGGCCCGACCTATGACCCAACTTCGAAGAAGGAAAAGAAGTTTGAATGGAATGAGAAGTGCCAAAAAGCCTTCGAGCAATTAAAAGAAAAGTTAACCACCGCCCCCAATCTTGACCTTACCCGACAACCGGAAGGACTTCGTGATGTACTTGTGATGCATCCCAAAAGGATTAGGAGGAGTATTAATGCAGGATGGGAAGGTCGTAGCGTATGCCTCGCGACAGTTACGACCCCACGAAGAGAATTATCCCACACACGACCTGGAATTAGCCGCGGTTGTACACGCATTGAAGATCTGGAGACACTATCGATCGGGAACCACTGTGATGTGTATACCGATCACAAGAGCTTAAAATATTTCTTTACTCACCTGATCTCAATCTACGATAGAGGCGATGGCTGGAGTTGATCAAGGATTACGATCTAGGAATTCATTATCATCCCAGCAAGGCAAATGTAGTAGCCGATGCGCTGAGCCGCAAAGCCCAATGCAACCACATGGAATTGGGAGGTATGGCCAGCGAACTTCAAGAAGAAATGGCTAGACTCAATCTACACCTGATTCCTCACGGAGGAGTGAACTCGCTGGAAATCCAACCTCTACTGAGAACTCAAATAGAGGAAGCCCAAAAGGGAATGAGGAAACCCAGAAATCAAGGAACGCATGGCGGACGCGCTCGGGAGTTTTCGGTAGATGACAAGGGAATCCGTGGTACAAGAAAAGAATCGTGTGCACGAACGAGGCGGTTTGAGAGGATTGATCTTAAAGGAAGCCCACGAATCGGCATATTCGCTACATCCCTAGGAAGCACGAAAATGTACCAGGGATTTGAAAGGAGAATACGGTGGCCCAATATGAAGAGAGATGTAGCCGAATACGTAGCCGTGTGCGATGTGTGCCAAAGGGTGAAAGCCGAGCATCAACGGCCGGGGCTTGCTGCAGCCACTCAAGATTCCCGAATGGAAATGGGACGAGATAGGCATGGATTTCATAGTGGGACTACCCAAAACTACGACGGTTACGATTCCATTTGGGTAATAGTAGATCGGCTCACCAAGACCGCAGATTTATACCCGTGAAAACTAACTACAACGTGCCAAGCTAGCGGAACTATATATGAGTAGGATTGTATGTCTTCACGGTGTACCAAAGAGGATCATATCGGATCGTGGTACCCAATTCACATCTCATTTTTGGAGCAAAGTCCACGAGGCACTCGGAAGTCATCTCGCTTTCGCACCGCCTATCATCCACGACCGATGGGCGGGCGAAAGGACGAACCAAGTCTTGGAGGATATGCTGAGAGCTCGTGCATTGGATTTCACCAAGGATTGGGAGAAATGCTTGCCGTACGCCGAGTTCTCTTACAACAATAGCTATCAAGCCGATCTGAAGATGTCGCCAAACGAAGCTCTATTTTGTCGCCGATGTCGGACCCCATTGATGTGGTCGAAACCGGTGAACGAACCGTATTCGGGCCCGACATAATCAAGGAGGCCGAGGAAAAGGTTCGCGATTCGGGACCGACTACAAGCGCTCAATCACGACAAAAGAGCTACGTGGATACTCGACGAAGAGAATTGGAATTCAAAGAGGGCGACTACGTGTATCTAAAGGTCTCACCACTACGGGGAACACAGAGGTTCAAAGTCAAGGGAAACTCGCACCACGATACGTGGGCCCATTCCCGATAAGCGCTAGGAGGAGAAGTGGCTTACCAATTGGACCGCCCGAGAATCTCTCCGATGTCCACCCAGTATTCCACGTATCGCAGGTGAAGAAATGTCTGCGGTACCGAAGAGCAAACCCCGTTAGAAACCATCCATGTCCACGGTGATCTTACCTACCGGAGCATCCAATCAAGATACTAGACGAAGCGAAAAGAAGACACGAACCAAGTCGTGGCGCATGTACAAAGTACAATGGAGCAATCACACCGAAGAAGAAGCTACCTGGGAGAGCGAAGAATTCCGAGGACGAGAATATCCACACCTATTCAGCCGGTAAGAAAATCTCGGGGACGAGATTTATTGTTAGGGGGTAGGTTTGTAACATCCGAAAATCGAAGGAGTGGAATTCGGAACGTGAAAATCGGAACTCACAAAACCCTTTGGATTAATTGCTTCTTATCGTGTTTTTCGTTCTTACTTGCCAAGCTCGTTGCATAAGAGTTCTTTTTGAATCGCTTTGATGTGAAGGTGGATAGAAACCCTAAGCTTGATATCCTAGGTGGGAGTAGTAATTCAAAATATATAATTGGAGAAGGGTAAATACATAATTTTGTGGATTTACAAAAGATTCTTGAAAAGAATATATTTTGGTTTAAACCCTAACTGGTGGAAGAAATAATAAATATTTGGATTTGGATGATAAAAATGTTTTGAAAAGGAAATATGAATTTAGAAATTAATCAAAGACCCCAATTTATTGATTTTAAAAGAAGAAATAAAAATATGAAAAAGGATATTTTGAAAAATAAAAAGTGGGGAAAAGTTTGAAAATATAATTTCAAAATTATTTTGGGAATATTAGAATTTATTTTGAATTTTTAGGGTGAAAGGAAATGGAAATGGAAAATAGGAATTTAAAATCGGGAAAAAGCAAAAGTGCACTATTCATCGCGTCACGGTGTTCGACCAAAACCGTCGGCCACGTTCGCGCGCGCCACGCGCCGAGCGCCGTGCCGCGTCGTACCAGACGCCCTCGCCGCGTGCTCTCGGCGACGACACCGTCCTGCGCACACGCTGCCGCCGTGCAGTCGCGCCACCCGCGGTCGCCGTCGCCGCGCCGCGCCGCGCTAGGCCGTCGCCACGTCGTCGCCGTCTTGCCGCGTGAGCGCCGCGCCGTACATCCCGCACGCACCGTCCTCGCCGCGCCCACCGTACACGCACACATCGGCTGCGGTTGCCGCACGTCGCGCACGATCTCCCCGCGACCGCGCCATGCCGCCGACGCTGCGCCATTGCTTTGCCGCGCGCATCGCCCTCGCCGTCGACCGCCTATAAAGAAGCCTCCCCAGACCCGGCCCTCAGCATCAAAAATACTCCCCAGTGCTCACTCGTGCTTTCCCCCCAATTTCCCCCGAGGATTAGCCACTACATTGCGCGAATTTTGGGGAAAGATCGGAGCTCGGCCAGAAGAACCCTAATTCGACCGCCCGTGCGACACTCCGAAATTCGTCACCCTCAGCCGATTTCTTCTCGAATTAAAGGTACCATTATCATCCCCGTGCTCTAGGTATTAATTCCCCTAAGCTTCCCGAGCCAAATGGTCGCCGGAAAATCGCCGGCGACGAACCCCTCGAATTCCCCTGTCTCGGCCGCCGAACCACCTCGCCGTCGCCAGCCCGCTGCAGCGCCTCTCCGGCCGAACCAACCTCACCGTTAGCATCCCTGGGGTTCGCTGAAGCTCGTAGACCCCTCACTTTAGCCAGGGCTTCGCCGGATTTGGCCGCCGACGAGCGCCATCGCCGCCGAACCACCTCGCCGTCGCCGGCCTTTTCCGCCGCTCCCGGTCTCGGCCGAGTGGAGAAATGGAATCCTCGTGGTCCCAAGATGGTGTAGCGCCCCTCTTTTCCCTAGCACCGGCCCTCCTCGCCGTCGGCACCCCTCCCTCACCGTCGGCCGCCGGTGAAAAACGAGCGGGGAGAGGAAGAAAAGAAGCGAGGAAGAAAGAAAAGAAGGGGAAAAAGAAAAGAAAGAGGAAAAAAAATAGAAAAAGAAAAATAGTAGAAGAATTAGGGTTAAGGTAAAAACACTATTTTGGAAATATTTTAGGATATAAAATAAGGTTTTTGAAATATTATTATCTAGGAATGGATATAATATTCTTTTTCCTTCCAAAAAGAAATACTTGGTGAAAATAATTTATAGATTAAACTTTTCCTTTTTGTGAATTCAAATATTGTCGACCTCTAAATTGTTATCGAAGTTCACATAAGATTTTTTAAAAATAATTAGTTAAGCATGAATGACATTATCCTGTCGTTAGAATTCCAAAACCCTAGCAAATATAATTGCAACATTAAAGATAAATTATTGGGGATATGGAAATTAGAAATCTAATTATTTTAGGATATCTTCAAACTTAGGAACAAAATATATATTTATTACGAGACGGTTCGCTCGGTTTAACTGGACTCCTTTTCGTTGATTCAACTATTAAAATTTCCGAAGTTGAGGTTGTGTTTGGAATCCGCTTACCGCGATCATTTTGAGATCTCTTTCTTTTTCGTTGATATTGTTGGATTTTAATTGGATTCAACCCTTCTTTTCGCACGTACGGATAGCGTCCGAAGAAGTGAACACGACTACGCGGAAGACCCCACTCAACCGGCGTGCGAGCAAGGCAAGTCTTCACACCCTTTGAACATATCGATCCCAATTGCGAAATGATGTTATTTTAAACTCTAAACATGCATGCTTTACAAAGTTACCTATACTTGTTATGCCATACCTTGCTATTGATTACCTTTAGAATTACTCCTTGTAACTCGCAATGTGATACGAACAACCGAAGCATAACTTCGGTAAACTGCTTAGCCATGCTATACTTAGACTTATGCATACTCATGACTTTATGAAAAAGCTTTGTGCTTGGGCAACTACCTTAGGGAAGGTAGTTGAGATTCGGCATGTGGAGACATGAGCGCCACATGGCCATGAGAATGAGGAACTAAGTTTGATGAAAATTGAAAGTACTACACAAATGTTTTAGACGGGGCGGCGGATGATTTGGGTGGACTCCGGAAAAGGCAAGTGCCGACCTTGGTCAATTAAGGACCGAGCCATGAGATAGCCGGGAAACGAGCCAGTACAACCGTACTTCTCGAATGGGTATAGACCTAGGCCGACTAGATAGCCGAGCGGAGGCGATATCCTTGCATAGATGGTTCTCTATGATGTGGTTATGGGATGAGAATGAGGCTGCGGCCTTTGTTATGAATGGTGGGATTAAACTAATGTTAATTAAACTTAAAGATTGGAAATGTCTTCCCTTACCCCGGGTGCGCTTAACTCCTCTCACTGCTAGAAAAGGACGGCTAGAGTGCATGAGGACATAAGTTCATGGAGCGGTACTGCCAAAGTGAGGTTATCGAAAGGCTTTGCCGTGACCGTCTCATGTGTTGAGGCGTAGGCTCATTTGTTGGGCTGTCGTGGACTACGGGTAAAGTGTACATCCACTGCGGTGTGAATGAATCAATCTATTCGAATAGCCGTGCTCGCGGATATTGAGCATCGTGACAAGACTTTCGCTTGGCTAGACTTTGAACTTAAAAATACTTGGGATGGGTTTGCATGATGATTTTATTCGCTGGTGGATCAACTTCTCGAGAATACGGGAAGGGGTGGACTCCCGAAAATCATGACGAACCGGAGGCGGGAAGCCATCCTTGGAATCACGATGGATGGTAGACGAACCGTCGCCGGGTTAATGAACTATGAAATTAAAATTTGATTTGGCTAGTCGATAGGCTTGTGAAAAGAATTGTGAAAACGGCTTTACGCAAAAATAACCCTAGCCATGTTCTTTGAATAACCCTATCATATGCATCAATTCGTGTTGGCTTGCTGAGTACGGTTGGTACTCACCCTTGCTATACGCACAAACCTCCAGTGATGGAGTTGAAGAGCCGGAAGATCCATACGCATATCACCGGGAGGACGAGGGAACGACGGCGCATATTAGACCTTAGCTCCTGGTCGTTGCTCGTGGCAATGGACAAGCCGCCGCCTCTTTCCGTGCCTTATCTAAACTCTGTTTTTTATGTTGTATTCGGACCATAAGGTCCTGTGGATGAACAATGCCTTCGGGCCTATTAATGTAATAATGGTATTGTAAGACTATTCGTGCATGCGCACTTGATATTCAGTACTGTATTCGTGGGTACCAACTACTTGATCCAGGGAAATGGTACTATGAACACGAAAGATTCCCGCCTCAAAATCGGGGGTCCACTACCCTAAACCCTAAACCGAACGAACACACGAAACTATCGTTTGTTCGTTCGTTCACGTTTGTTCATTCACGTTCGTTCGTTCTATTATACGTTCTATCGTTTGTTCTATTGTACGTTCACGTCCGTTCGTCTGGAGGAGAGAAAGATAAGAGGAGAGGAGAGAAAGAGAAGATGATGACGTGAGGGAGATAAGGTGGAGAGGAGAGGAAGTGGAGATGAGAGGAGAGAAAGAGAGGACGATGCATGCCGAGGTACGTTGTAACGATCGAACGAATGACCGACCGACCGAACGAACGATTGAACGAATGACCGACCTTACGAACAAAACTCGTTCGTTCGTTCGTTCACGTCCGTTCGTTCATTCACGTTTGTTCGTTCATTCACGTACGAACGACCGAACGACCGACCAACTGAACGAACGAAACTCGTTCGTTCGTTCGTTCACGTCTGTTCGTTCGTTTTATCGTTCTCGTTCGTTCTATCGTATGTTCATGTACGAACGACCGAATGAACAAACAACCAACCGACCGACCGAATGAACGAATGACCGACCGACCAAATTAACGTATGGCCTATTTGAAAAATATTTTAAATTTAAATAATAATATCTTCTTAACATTTGCCCTATTCAAAAGTATTTTAAATTCTAACAATCATATATAATTAGCATTTGACCTATTCAAAAGTATTTTAAATTCTAACAATCATAAGTAATTAACATTTGCCATATTTTAAATTCTAACAATAATATTCAATAATTTACGATAATTTACGATAAATTCAAATGGTTACAATAATATTCAAAAATTTAATTTAATTAAGATTGTCCATATAAAAATTTAGCTAAGTGATGGTTGTCCTCACGTACTTTCTCCGCACAATTGTTCCTTTGTTGTGATCGTTGCGTGAGTAAGAGGTGTCCTCATTTGATAGTAGGATGCTCGGGTCAACCGCCACCACGAGCGGAGGTTGCCCGTCAAACTGATCGTAATCTTCGTCGGTTCTATCCTCGACTCCCACGATTTTTTTGTGCCTGGGAGAACCACGTGACGCTTTGGCTCGTCGGACCCTTTCCCCTTCTTTGCTTTCCTAGACATGTCCTTGACATAGAAAACTTGCCGTACATCATTGGCAAGGACGAAGGGTTCGTCTGAGTATCCAACATTGCTCTGGTCGACCGTTGTCATCCCACTTGCATCAATGGTTATGCCTACACCACTAAGCCTAACCCACTGGCACCGAAACAGAGGGACCTTCAGAGGTCCATAGTCCAGCTCCCATATGTCATCGATGCTGATGTAATATATGCTAGCCGTACCATCGTATCCTACGACATCGTGCAGACAACGTTGTTCTGATTCATGCTCTCAAAGTCTCGGGCCCGTGTGTAAAATTTGTACCCATTGATTTCATATGCCTGGAATGTGGTGATCGAGCAAGATGGTCCCCTCGTCAAGAAGGCTAGTTGTTGGTCAATGCTCGCGTTGCCCATGAGACGTTGTCGCAGCCAAGCAGGGAATGCATCGATGTGATGGCGTGTAATCTAGACATCCATCTTACCGATGTTTTCCGAGCGAACAATCGCCAAGTGCTCCTCGATGTAAGGAGCCACCAAGGAAGATTGTTGCAACATAGTCCAATGTGCTTTCCTGAACAAATCATTGTCTATGTTCATTATTGCCTTCCTTCTAAGAGTTTCCTTCCCTCGTAGTCTATCTTCATGGCTTGATTTAGGCACCCCGATGGGACGAAGGTCTTCAATAAAGTCGACGCAAAACTCAATTACCTCCTCTGTTCCATATCTCGTGGCGATGCTGGCCTTTGGACGAGAACGGTTATAGACGTACTTCTTTAGAATGCCCATATACCTCTCGAAAGGAAACATGTTGTGTAGAAATACCGGAGCGAGGATATGGATCTCTTTGACAAGGTGGCATAGGAGATACGTCATGATATTGAAGAAGGAAGGCAGAAAGATCATCTCAAAGCTGACAAGACAATTGACCATATCATTTTGAAAGTCTTCTAGTCTATCTGGATCGATGATCTTCTGTGAAATTGCGTTCAGGAAAGTACATAGCTTTGTTATTGATGCTCGGACATTATCGGGAAGGATACCCCGAATTATAACGGGAAGCAGCTGTGACATTAGCACGTGGCAGTCGTGAGACTTTAGATTTGTGAACTTCTTATCCTTCGTGCTTATTATTTCCTTTATATTCGAGGAGTATCCAGACAATACCTTGATGCTCTCCAGGCATTCAAACATTATTTCCTTCTCTGCGTTGCTTAGAGTGTAGCTAGCTGGACCTAGGTAGTGGGCTCCTTTCTCCTTTGGTTGCGGGTGAAGGCCGTCGCGTTGTGTCATATGTTTCAGATCGTTATATGCCTCAAGTGTATCTTTTGATTTTCCGTATACACCTAGGAAGTCCAGCAGGTTTACGCAAAGGTTCTTAGTGAGGTGCATCACGTTAATTGCGTGGCGGACGTCCAACACTTCCCAATAGGGCAACTCCCAAAAATTTGACTTCTTCTTCCACATCGCTGCGTGACCATCTTCACTTGCTATAGGTTGGTTTCCGGGTCCCTTTCCAAATACTACTTTGAGGTTTTTCACCATGGCAAACACGACCTTTCCGTTAGGATGCTTTGGCTTAGTACAATGATCTACCTTTTGATCAAAATGTTTGTCTTTTCTCTGGACAGGGTGGCTTGCAACAAGAAAGCGACGATGGCCCATGTACACTACCTTCTTATAGTGTTTTAGGTACGTACATTTGGTCTCATCCAAACAATGGGTGCAAGCGTTGTACCCCTTGTTTGACTGTCTAGATAGGTTGCCAAGTGCAGGCCAATCGTTGATGGTAACAAACAGCAACCCTCATAGGTTAAACTACTCATGTTTATCCTCATCCCACACGGGGACACTTTCTTGCTTCCATAGCAGATTTAGATCTTCGATCAGCGTCTTAGGTACACATCGATGTCGTTACCAGGTTGCTTTGGGCCTTGAACAATAATCGACATCTGAATGTACTTCCGCTCCATGCATAGCCAAGACGGGAGGTTGTAGATACACATCGTTACAGGCCAAGTGCTATGCCCGCTGCTCATCTCTCCAAAAGGATTCATGCCATCCGTACTTAAACCGATCCTTAGGTTTCTTGCATCCTCGCCGAAGTCTTTAAATGTTCTGTCGATGTTTCGCCACTGTGACCCATCGGCGGGATGTCTCAGCATGTCGTCTTGTCGGTGTTCTTCCGCGTGCCAGCGCATCATCCTTGCTTGCTCCTTGTTCCTGAACAGACGCTTCAGCCGTGGTATTATAGGAAAATACCACATCACCTTAGCATGAACTCTTTTCTTCGAAGGCCGTCTGTCAACTTCGCCGGGATCATCTCGTCTGATCTTGTATCGAAGAGCTTTACAAACCGGACATGCTTCTAGGTTCTCGTACTCCTCACCATGATAGAGGATACAATCGTTAGGATATGCGTGTATCTTCTGTACCTCTAGTCCTAGAGGGCAGACTAACTTCTTAGCGTCATATGTTGATTCCGTAATTCGTTTCCCTCTGAAAGAATGTTCTTCATGAGTTTTAGTAGCTTGCAAAATGCCTTGTCACTGACACCATTTTTGGCCTTCCATTGCAAGAATTTCAGCGTGGTACCCAACTTTTTGTGCCCCTGTTCACAGCCTGGGTATAAGGACGTTTTGTGGTCCGCCAACATACGCTCCAATTTCTGCACCTCCTTTTCACCTTCGCAGTCTCGCTGTACGTCACGCAACATCTGACCAAGGTCATTGGAACCATCATTTTCTTCAACATCCCCGCTTGCCTCCCCTGCTGTATTCTCTTCAAAACCACCGTATTGACCATAGTCCGGAATGTTATCGTCGTCTTCTTCATCTTCTTCTATTGCAACCACCATCTCTCCGTGCAATGTCCAACAATTATAGTGAGGCATGAATCCCGACTGAAACAAGTGGGCATGAATAATTCCTGATGTAGAATACTCCTTCTCATTTTTACACTTTTTTGCAATGACAACGTATGAAACCCTTCTGCTTTTTGGCATCAGCCACACTCAAAAAATAATGCATGCCTTGAATAAACTCTGTCGATCGTCAATCTGCGTTGTACATCCATTTCTGATCCATCTACATGGAATGCACAAAAATCATAAGAAAAATCCACGAAATTCAAACCATTTAAATATTATTACAATAATTATATATATATATGTAATCAGACAATAATTATATACTGGAGGAGGAAGAAGGAGTATAAAAAGGAACCCCATCTTTAGTCCTCGTTGGTGTTACCAACCGGCACTAAAGATCAAAATAACACATACGCAATACTACCGCTGACACACACCATCGAGCAAGTGTAGATACTGCTACTTGTAGGGAAGAACAGGTTGCGCAACAACAGAACACAAACTAGAGGAACCTGAGGTGATTCACTTACCTCAAAATACGATTTTTCTCAGTCGGAAATAGCAGCGGCTTGTAGCTCTGGAGGCCAAAAACAACAACAGCGGGAAGCTATGGAGGAGAAGAAGAAGTGGCGGGTAGACGGAGACGGGACGGGTGTGTTGCGGAGAATGGGATAAATTGAGAGGAATGTGTGGGCTACGCGGTCGCAAATTAAAATTATTTTTAAAAGGTCTTTTAAAGTGGTAAACATAAAATTAATTAATTAATTAATTATTTTAAAAGTTCTTTTTAATGTACGTAGTATACATATTTCTAACTATTTTAGCGATCTTAAAATTACCTTACTTTTATAATCTACTATCAAATTTGTTATATTTTTCTTTGTCATCTATTTTATAACTTTTTTATCCAAAAGATTCTCTCTTATTATTTTCCATAAATATTTTTTGAGAGAAAATTGTACGTACTATATTCCTACAAATGTAACGTGCTAAGCATACTTTTCTTCCTCTTTATTTTTTCAAACATTTTTCTCAACACAATGTAATGTGCTTACTAAAATAATTAGTCCAACAAATTTTCTCTCTCTCTTCATGTTTGCATAAAAATCTAGAGATGAAAATGTATAGAAAACAACTACAAACAAAGTGCGAAGCATAGATCATAAGAGGAAGAAGTTGCTAAGCTGTCACAACCCGATTTTCGTTCGGGATTAAAAATCATTAAATAAATCATTTTCCAGAAATTAAATAAAAAGGAAAAATAAGTTATCAAGTGAAAGTAATGAGGAAATTCAAATTTCCTTTAAAGATCCTTGCTGGATATTATTGAAATATTCTCCATGCTGTAATGTGTTCTCTGAAATTTTCCGTAAAATTTTGGAGCTCCAGAAAATAATTTAAAATGCTACAAAGAGCATTCCAGTAATTATTTAATAAATAAATTGATCACTAAATTGTCTGGATATATTTTTATTAAATACTTTGAGTGTCCTTATATTTTCAAGAATTTTCTTGGAATTATTTGAGCATTAAAAGTATTTATAAATATTCCAAAACCATTTATGTGATTAATTTAAATGGAAAACAAATTAAAAATCCTTCTCTCGTTCCCGGGCAGTTTCGGCCCAAACCCTTGAAAGTCTGTTTGACCTCCCCGCCCGCGCGCCCCCTTTTCTCTCCTTCCCGGGTCGGCCCAAGGCCGCGCCCGTCTCCCCACGCGCGCGCCAAGTCCATCCGGCCTCCTCCTCTCTTGAACCGATGACAGTGGGGCCCACTGTCATCTCCTTCCTCGCCCCGGCCGCCATTGCCGCCGCAAGCCGCGCCCGCGCGCGCGATTCCCGCGCATCCCCGCTCCGCGCGTGCTTTGATGCCGCATTCAAGCCACCGGCTATTCCCTTAATTTCCCCTAACCCCGCGCCATTAATCACCACATTTACCCCGCGCCTTTTCTGCCGCCGGCCACCGCCTCTCCCCGCGATTCCCGCCGCCCTCGGTCAGCACCGCCTCTCCCCGAGCCTATAAAACGCCCGCCGAGCTCCCTCTCCCTTTTCCCCAATTTTCCCGAGCCCGCCGCGCTCACCGCCTCTCCCCGTCGCCCCTCTCTCATGCTCGCCGCCGCCCTCCGACCGAGCACCACCGCCATACCGAGCCCCGTCGCCGAGCGCCAAGGCCGCCGCCGCATTCCCCGCGTCTCGCCGCAACCCGACCGCCGCTCCCCGCGCTCGGATCGCCGCCGGAGCGCCTTGCCACCGTGCGACCCGAGCCGCCGCCGCCATAGCCGCCTCCGGCCGCCGCTTCCCGCCGCCTCGCCGTCACCTGAGCTGCGCCACCTCCTCCATCGTCTCCGCCGCATGCCCTCGTGCATCGGCCGCCCATCGGCCGGACCGCCCCCGCCGTGCGCCGGGCGTCGGCCGCCTCCTCTCCTCGCCGCCGATCGCCGTGCCGCTTTCCCGGCCGGTGAGCCCTCCCCTCTTTCCACCTCCTCCGCCGACTTCCGTAGCTCGCCGCCACGCCGATGGCCGCCGTCAGCGACCATCGGGCCGCGTGCGTCGCCGCCGCGCTATCGTCGGCCGTCGCCGCCTCTCCGCCGCCCGATCTGCCTCGAGGCAGATCGTGGCCGTCCATCCGGCCACCCGCGTGGCCGCCGCGTGGCTGCCGCGTCGGCGCCACGTGTGCGCCATGTGGCGCGCCCGCCCGTGGACCGCCGTGGACTTAGTCCACGGTGGACCGGCCCGTGGACCGCGTCGCTGCCGCGGCTGACGTTAGCATCCGGTTCGCTGACGTCATGCCACGCCCGTGCCCGCTGACGTCAGCCCTCGGCTGACGTCAACATCAACCTTTTTCCTTTGAAAAATAATTAAAAATTGCACAATAAATCTAATTAATTTCTAGAATTCATTTAAATGGTCCAAAACTTTCTAAAATTCATATCTAATTCATTTGAACTCCAAATTGGGCCATTAAAATTACAAAATTTATCTAAAATTGAGCTCTACATGTTGGTTTACTTTTCATGTGCTGTTATTTGGTTTTTATTAGGATTTTTCCTTGTTTTGTGTGCCAGCGTGTAGTTTCCGTCGTTTCGAAGGTTCGCGCTCACGAAGAGTTCAGAAGTTGGTTGGAAGAAGCAAGGCAAGTCACACTTCCCTTGAAGCATATTGAACCCATTTTTATAAATATTTTACTGTTTGCAAATAAACCTGCATGTTTTGCGAATTACATGAAATGATGGGATTATCTATCTGTGTGCTTGTGCCATACCTCTTGATAACCACCCTTTGTCAAACATTGGGTGATAATTTGACTAGCTTTAGTCACTTATGTGACTTTTGCTAGAATTATATGCTTAGCCATGCTTAATTACCACTAGCTCACTAAATGGGATAATCACACTATCTAAACTTAGTTCAGTTGAGCTGCAAGCTCGGAACACCTGGCCATGTTTTATTGGTCATAATATCCCAACTAAAATATGACTAAATGGTGGGTTGTGGGTGCATGGTTTTGGCTTGTCGCACCCATGGCAATTAAGGACCCGTTCATGGGAAACCCTGGAAGACATACAGTGCTTACCACAAGCAAGAATGGGCAACTGCTGGATCCGTAGTATAGCTTTTCCCTAGCCAACGATCCGTGGCGAGGATGGGCATGATGGAGTTTCAGTCGGCCCCGGTATAAGGGTTGCTGTGCTGCCAGATTCACCGCGGCACTCGGGGAGGCTGCCCACATCCCAGGGACCGGGAGTGGGGGCGAAACCTTGGTGTGGATTCGCTTGGTTAGGGGGAGTTATGCGATAGGTCTTGTCACAATTTCCCCCTTTGCAGTATCGTGGCGATACTTCGGGGCATGGCAACATGTGTGGAATCGTGTCTTGTGGGTAAAGTAGCGCACCTCTGATCAGAGTAAAACTATTTGAATAGCCGTGCCCACGGTTATGGGCGATCGAACAGCTTCACCATGATTAGTCCCACCCTTAATAAATTGACTTACTAATCTGGATTAGACCAGGTGGGAATTGGTTGGGCCTGTTCAACGTGGGGATAACGTTGTTCAGATGAGGATTAATATTGACTTAATTGCTCAACAGTTTTCCCAGTTTCCGAAATAAAGTGTTTTGCAATCGCCTTTCCGCAAAGTAGCCCCAAGCCCCTCCTTGCCTCCCCTCGCATGTCTGCATTCCTTGGTGTGGCTTGTTGAGTACGTGGTTGTACTCAGCCTTGCATTTTCTCCCCCCTTCAGAAGTGTAGTGCTTCTGAGTTGAAGACGGTGTTTGAAGACCAAGGCTCAGTCCCCAGTTGAGTTTGCCTGTGGAGTGGAGCTGAAGCCCCGCTAGGATCGTCCTTCTTTTCCGCTGCTGTCCCCTTTTGGGTGTGAGGACTAAGTGCCTCTTTTGTAAGTATTTATACGCTTTATTTATACGTATGGACCTGTGTATTGATTTGTCATTTTGTGTACCCTGGGTGATGCCTGGATAGGGATTGAAGGGTTACGCGGAGGCTACGCTAGCCGAAAACAAAAACTTTTAACCGCGCAAACCAGGAACACTTGCAAGTAAGGGCCGATAGATCGTTACCGATTGGAGTGTGCAGCGGAAGTAGCCAATCAGGGCTATCCGATCTGGAACTGTGCTGGCCGATGACAGCCGATTCCTGGGGACAACCGATTCACCAATCAGCCGATTCGCCGATGTAGTCGATTCGCCGAGTCGTCTGACCGCGTTCTCACGCCTTGCTCCGATGCACTCGACCGCAGCCGATTCCACCACAGCCGATTCGTAGCCGATCAACAGCGCGCAACGTAGCAGCGCCTCTACCAGTATCCACACGTCCGGGAACAGAACGCCGAACACCCGTGTGCTAGCACGCGATGCAATGCTAGGGTTTGGCACGAAAGTGGGGAGGGTTTCCGTGGAGATTGATCTCGGCGACTTTTGTTGCGGATTTGGTTCAATGCGATACAATTGACGTGCCACAGCTCTCCACCCCTCCCTCCTTTATATAGAGTTGGCCGACTGGGACTAGTGGCCGATCAGGACTCTATTTTGAATCGGATCTCATCCGAATCTCATAGAGTTGGCCGTCCATACGTCGTAAGACCATAGGACTCTATCCGATTGGATCCCTATCCGATCGAGCCGTATTCGAGTCCAACTCGAATTCCTGTTCTTATCCCCTTAAGCGTGCAACCCTGTAGGTTCAGGTATACTCAGTTTCGGCTATAGTCTAACTTAGCCGACCGTCGGCTCGAGTCCAACTCAGCCGACCTGTCAACAGCGGCGCCTAGCAGCACATATTGAAACCATAGTATACAAGAATATAATATCGGCTCTTGACCTGTAATGTGTACACAAATCCCTTTGCCTCACGATACCAATTAAGCTACAGGCAAGATGTGTGCCATCCCTTCAATAGCTTAACCATTCACTCGAACCGTATTGGATTATCTGTCTGTTGATTGACTCCTCAATCAACTTAGCATGACCATGCATTTCCATAATCCATTACCTCGAGGGGCCGAGAGATATCTCTCCAAAGGAGGGGCAAATTCCATCTTGATCACTCACATCCCACTCCATGTTTCATAGCAAACCCGAAAACTACCTTTATAACTACTCAGTTACGGAATAACGTTTGGTAGTCCCAAAGTAGGCTACTACACATGTTGGAATCCATGGTGATCTCAGGTCTAAGGACTTTGTACCAACACTACCTGAGACCAACTAATGGCACATTAATTCCTGTAGTGTCTCATGGTGGGTCTATCCAACAATGTGTTCTCTAATACATATGTCCATGTTTATTGATTTGGTATCTCCATACCCATGATCTATGATCATCAATAAATAAACATGCCGATCTTAGAATCATATTAGTTCTAATAATATGATATATGATCAGGGATCATTTAGAAATAGATTCATACATATAGAGTCTCATAAATAAGTCACGTACTTATTGATCAATACAAGATGTCTATTTCATGGAACTGAATAACACTTTATTCATAAATACATAAACATTGACGTGATATCCAACATCTCCATGTTGCCTCTAGGGCATATCACTAACAGGATTAAATACACAAAATAGTCTGGAAATTCCGGTTTGAATTTCGGGCGTGACACTAACCTTGTAGATAGCAAAGATTTGTGTATTATCACCAAAACAAAATCACAAAAAATTTGGGCAGCACCTCCCTTCTAGCTAGAGCAAAAGTTTGAAGACAAGTGAAGCTGGCTCAGGCTGGAGGAGGAAGAAGGAGTATAAAAATGAATCCCATCTTTAGTCCCGGTTGGTATTACCAACCGAGCACTAAAGATCAAAGTAATGTTTAGTCCTGGTTGGTAACACCAACCGGTACTTAAAAATAGGACCTTTAGTCCCGGTTGGTGTTAGACTAAAGATCCTCGGTGTCCTGACAGGTTCTGATAGGATTTGAACCGGAACTAAAGATGATCTTTATTCCCGGTTCGTGACACGAACCAGATCTATAGTTTCTATAGAGTCGTTGTCTTTTAAACCGGGACTAAAAATATTTTTAGTCCCGAGTACAACTCCAATCGAGATTATTGTTGATTTTGGCACTTCAACCAAACGTGCTTTCTCCGGTATTGTTCCATCCGTTCTTGATTGGCTATTTTCTTCAGACCTTCCGTGTTCCCAACTCTCCTACGAATGCCCGATCTAACCCATCCGGCCTCATTCCATTTCGTGCATCACGCCAAAGGAGTTGCTGGCGCGCTCTAGACAATGCTGCCGACGTCATCCTCGCGTTTCAGCCGCCTCAGTGAGATCCGGCCGAGCCGTCTCGAAAGAAGCTTGCGCAAGTTTTTGATTTGGCCACACCACACGTATCGCTGCCGATTACCGCTGGCGAGCTCGGGCAAGCTACTGCCGTGTTCCTTTGCCTGTACAGGAAGAAGCTAGGGACCCCTACGGTGAATTCGATAAATAGTAAAGTTAAACTGAAATATGCGTCACTCACTCACAAGTGAACCTAGGACTAGTATGTATTACTCGAAAACGTGAAGGACTCTGTTAACGCCAAAATTTGGTAAGCCTCGAAGTTCTTATCGGCTAAGGGTTAGTACCGGCTCGAAGCAGAATCGGCTAAGAGTTTTGCGACAGCCGATGGAGGATCCATATCTCCAGCAGTCGGATTCTTGTTAGGTTCGGTTTGAGAAGATCTTATCCAGAAGAAACCGAGTCCATGGAGGATACGGCTTGTATCTATTAATTAGGAAGAGATTGTTAGTTTCCTAGTTTATCTTTAGGAAAGTTTGTTTTGTAATCTGTTAGGATCTTTGTCACCCTACGGGTATAAATATGTAAGCCCAGGGTTCATGTAAAGGCATCTCTCGATCAATACAATTCGGCGCATCGCCACTCTTTTACTCTTCATCTTCATTCGACATCCGGCGAAGCTTGGCATCCGGCGCTGGGCTGCATCGATTAGGTTCGACCTCCAGCAAAGGAATAAGTCCAACGTTCTGCCGGATCAGGCGATCATATTGACTACGTCGACGTTGTCCAAGGCTGCATTAGTACGTTCAATCTCTTGGATTGCTCCGGTTTAGTTAGCATGCTTGCCTGACTATTTATCATATGTCTCTATTAATCTAATCTTAGTATTTCAGTCTAGCCCTATCGGCTGTTTCTCGTTTTAGGGTCTCTGTCGTTATCGGCTAAACTGTTTACTAGATTAGATTAGTTTAGACATCTACCACCCTGAAAATCAGCCAAGGGCTTGATTGTCTAGATATTGCTTTTCTTTTCATACTTAGTGCTGCATCAGTTTGATCTACTAAGTCGTGATTAGAACCGTAATCTCTAGCCTGCCTGTTGACTACCAATAAGGGTTTCATCGGGGTTTCAGCCGGTGAGTTATATGGGTATTGCATCGGCTTGCAAGGATTGTATACAAGTTGGATATAGCCGATCGCAGCAGAGGCTTCATTGGATATTTGACCATTTGGATTTTATGACATCGGACTTCCAGCCGATATGTGCTTTAACCTTTAGATCAGTATTTATTTCATCATGTCATTGCTTTATATTACATTGCTATATCGTCACGTTATCATCGGCCGATCGCCTTTATATAAATATTTGCTCAGCACACAACCAATGGGTTCAAACCCTAACACCATCGGCTGGCATCGGCGTCGGCTGGAATTGCACCATCAGCTTATCAGCCAATCAGTTAGTTTTTGGGTATCGGTCTATCGACCGATATGATTTATGTTCTGCTGTTTTGCATAACTTGTCGGTGGCAGGATCAAACTGACTGGCATGCCCGCACTTCATCTATTCTAGGACCTACACTGGAGCTAAGCAGATCTCCCAGGCCGGCGTGTTGATTTTTCTCGTCAACACATTTTTGGCACGCCCGGTGGGACCGTGTTTTGGACAACATATCTTTTTACACGGCTCGGTGGACCCGTAATTGCTACAATGTCTGATAAAGAAGTAAAGGCCGAGGAAGAACAATCTTTCAAGCTGATGAATAAAGATGGGGAACAACCGACTGAGCCGATGGATGATGAGACACTTCAAGAGATGGTTGATAGCGTCATTCATCGTGCTGTGTTCGATCAATCTAGAGTTTTGATGAATACATTGTATGGTCTGATCGAGGAAACAGTTCCTAGGGTAATTGCTTTAAGAAGTGAGCACCGGGGGCAAATTGGTGAGCAATCTCAACATTATCGGCAACAACAAAATTGGCTCGGGGGACAAGTTGATCGATATCAATATGCAGAGCCACATCAGCAATATCAACCAGAGAAAATTCAAAGATATCCATCCAAAGAGGATTGGGCCGATATAATTGCAAAGGTAATGGAGGAGCAGTTTGGAATTAAACGCAAAAATCAAATTTCTGTGTATCGGCCGCCATATCCTGAGTGGTTTGATGGGGTTCCACTTCCAAGCCAATACAAGGTTCCACATTTCTCCATGTTTTCAGGGCAAGATTGTATATCCACAATGGAACATATCAGCCGATTCTTAGCTCAATGTGGGGAAGCATCGGCTGAAGAAGCTCTGAAGGTTAGGCTTTTTCCATTGTCTTTGACTGGATCGGCTTTTACATGGTTTTCATCATTGCCACCGAATTCCATCAGAAGTTGGGCCGATCTTGAAAAGCAGTTTCACATGTACTTCTTTGCTGGGGTTGGCGAGTTGAGGCTTGCAGATTTGATATCAGTTAAACAGCAAGAGGGGGAATCGGCTAAGGAATACATTCAAAGGTTTCGTAATATCCACAGCCGATGTTATAGCTTGAGCCTAACTGATGAGCAGATAGCAGATCTTGCATTCCAAGGGTTATTGGCAGCTAACCGAAGCAGGTTTTTCATCGATGAGTTCGACAGCCTGGCTCAGCTATTACAGAAGGTATCGGCTTACGAAAGCCGATGTCAAGAAGAAGAAAAGAATCAGTTTTGGGGCGATCAAGACAAGGACAATTTTGAAGCATGACTTCTCATACTCCAAAACTGGGGGGCATGTGTTAACGCAAAAATTTGGTAAGCCTCGAAGTTCTTATCGGCTAAGGGTTAGTATCGGCTCGAAGCAGAATCGGCTGAGAGTTTTGCGACAGCCGATGGAGGATCCATATCTCCAGCAGTCGGATTCTTGTTAGGTTCGGTTTGAGAAGATCTTATCCAGAAGAAACCGAGTCCAGGGAGGATACGGCTTGTATCTATTAATTAGGAAGAGATTGTTAGTTTCCTAGTTTATCTTTAGGAAAGTTTGTTTTGTAATCTGTTAGGATCTTTGTCACCCTACGGGTATAAATATGTAAGCCCAGGGTTCATGTAAAGGCATCTCTCGATCAATACAATTCGGCGCATCGCCACTCTTTTACTCTTCATCTTCGTTCGACATCCGGCGAAGCTTGGCATCCGGCGCTTTGCATCGATTAGGTTCGACCTCCAGCAAAGGAATAAGTCCAACGTTCTGCCAGATCAGGCGATCATATTGACTACGTCGACGTTATCCAAGGCTGCATTAGTACGTTCGATCTCCTGGATTGCTCCGGTTTAGTTAGCATGCTTGCCTGACTATTTATCATATGTCTCTATTAATCTAATCTTAGTATTAAAGTTTAGCCCTATCGGCTGTTTCTCGTTTTAGGGTCTCTGTCGTTATCGGCTAAACTGTTTACTAGATTAGATTAGTTTAGACATCTACCACCCTGAAAATCAGCCCAAGGGCTTGATTGTCTAGATATTGCTTTTCTTTTCATACTTAGTGCTGCATCAGTTTGATCTACTAAGTCGTGATTAGAACCGTAATTTCTAGCCTGCCTGTTCACTACCAATAAGGGTTTCATCCGGGTTTCAGCCGGCGAGTTATATGGGTATTGCATCGGCTTGCAAGGATTGTATACAAGTTGGATATAGCCGATCGCAGCAGAGGCTTCATTGGATATTTGACCATTTGGATTTTATGACATCGGACTTCCAGCCGATATGTGCTTTAACCTTTAAATCAGTATTTATTTCATCATGTCATTGCTTTATATTACATTGCTATATCGTCACGTTATCATCGGCCGATCGCCCAATGGGTTCAAACCCTAACACCATCGGCTGGCATCGGCGTCGGTTGGAATTACACCATCAGCTTATCAGCCAATCAGTTATTTTTTGGGTATCGGTCTATCGACCGATATGATTTATGTTCTGCTGTTTTTCATCACTTGTCGGTGGCAGGATCAAACTGACTGGCACGCCTGCACTTCATCTATTCTAGGACCTGCACTGGAGCTAAGCAGATCTCCCAGGCCGGCGTGTTGATTTTTCTCGTCAACAGACTCTTAACAGAAATTGGTTATTGCACGTGTTAATGGATCGCGGGTTGATTTCCAAGCATTCCAGGGGGTTATGTAAAACTGCTATCACTGACCTGTGGGCCATGCCATTCAAAAGCTGAGAAAATAAAAGGAAATTAGTTAAAGTAATTTATATTCAACTGAAAATTATGCAAACTTATTAATAGAAAATTCATATTAACTCATTTTTGGGTGAACCAAATTTCAGTAGTTTCACCAAAATATTATCTAAACTTACATAAAATAAAATATAACACTTTATGTATAGAAAATAACTTCAAAATTTTAAATAGATATAAATTTCATCGTATGTATTCCAATTTCTAAAATACATAGAAAATTTATGTTAAGCTCAAATAACAATGTGAACTGAAATTTTTTAATTTGTTAGGATCACAAAATGATGGAATTTATTTCTGTGAATTAGAATATGGTAGAATTAGTATATAAAATACCTTTAAATTTATATAACATGTATATGTCCATAATTAACATAAAAATTCCAAAATTCATATATGATTAGTGATAATTTCAAATAAAATGTCTATTGTTTTGTTAAACTCATAATATATGGTCTTAATTATTGTGAATTTAATGTGAAACATGCACTGCTTAAAAATATTTCTATAATCTGTATGTAGCAATTATATTTCTAAAATCTGTATGTAGCAATTATTAACGTAGCAATTATTAGCGTATTATGCAATGACTTGTAAAATATGTAGTAAATTCATACTAGCACCAAAATTTATGAACTTAGATTTGTTGGACTAAGAATATTATTCACTTATTTACTGAAAACTAATGTTTAACACATTATGTGTATAAAACACCTTTAAAAGTCCATATAACATATAGTTGACTCTATGTACCTAAAATTTTGTAAAATCCGTAGCATATTCATGCTAGCTCTACAAATAGTGAAATCAACTTTGTTGGACTTAGAAGATCATGCCCTTTACTCGCCTTTACTGTTGTAACCAGAAACTTAGCACAACTGGAATAAAAGTTTCGTCTAATTTAAATAGGGCTTAAATAACCTACTAAACTGCTAGCATAGAACTTTAAAAATTCATAACTCACAAATGCTAAGTGATAAAATAGAAATTCTTTCACCTAAATTCATATTATGTCAGTACCAACCTAATGTGAAGAATTCATTTATTTTAGAGTATTTTGAATTTTTCGCATCATTTGGATGTTTATTCGGTTTGTATGTTATAATTGTATAGGATGCGAATCCGATGATAGTGAAGGAGTGGAATTGATTTTGGTAACTAGATTAGGGATTTCTGCAAGTGAGGCAAGGGCCTCTTTCCTCTGAACGCATTGAATTCTCCTTTGTTTTATGGGCAAATATTTTGTTTATAACTTGCCTGTGCTATTGTAAGAAAAATTACAGTTTGTTGATAAAATGGTAGATATAATCTATTTTTTGCATGATCACTCTTGATTAAATTTACTCTTTGCTGGTTGTAACCATAGAAGATTGGAGTGCATTAGTCGTACTCTAATGGGTTTAATGGGTTTAATTATGCTCTATATATGTCACACATTAAGCATGCATAGTACTAAATTGTAATATGGAAATGGATCAAATCCCTTTTATATTTTGAACTCCTTTTAAACTTATGAACAAAGGTGTATAGCTCTGTATACTTTACTTGTGAACTAAATGATAAAAATGATAAATTTTAGACTTGGACAACAATTGGTACTCATGGTATTAGTTATATATTGATAGGGGGAGTGTTCGTCTAGGTCAATTAAGGACCGAACTTTGTGTCACCCACTATTTTTATCATACATTCACATGTTCTAGTCATGGGATGGCCTTAGTTAACTAAGTTACTTAATGTCTAGCCTTGCATTTTGGTAGGCTGGAGTAGTATAAATTAGTCTTACCGATGATTCAGAGGAGCTACCTATTTGCCGCCGAGGGTAGTCTAGGCATTTAAGTTTGTCGAATACAATGATACAGTGTCTCGTGGGGAAATAGATGTGTTTGCCATAATAGCCTTAGGTTTAAGGCATGGGCTGGTCACCTAACGGCTCTAGGTCATTCTTAGGGTGGATTCACACTTGTCGTGCTGGTGTAAGGCTAGGCATTAAGTAATGTAAAGGATACATTATGATCTTTAGACCACATTCAACATGTAGAGTGTGGTGGAACCGATAGGTACTGAACAAATTAGAGTACTCATATCATGTGGTTATTATTGTACATACTCCGTAGAGTCTAAAACTAATCGATTAGCCGTCTTCACGGGAATGAGTGACATAGTGTGTGTGATAGGTATAGATTTATGTTTTACAAATGCTTTTGAACTTGATTTTGAAACCATGATGAACATGAAACTTGTGCATTATTGATTTGCTGCCGAGGAGGGGTAGTAAGCAGTCTATTTATACCATGATGATGAATATGAAGCTAATATGTTACATGTTAATACTATGATGCCATACCATGATATTTATGTTATATTGTTGCAAATGTTTATTTAAATTCTGTTGCAAAATATTTGAGAAACAAATTTAGCTTTGTACAAAACTTGAGACCACAAATAGCCAGCCATCCTTTGGAGCTTGCATTAATTTAGGTTTGAATTGCCTTGTCAATATATTAACCATGTTAATGTATTGACACTTGTGTTAATGTATTGACACTTGCTTTTTTTGGTATTTTTTAGTTGTGTTGTAGGTAGTAAAGTGTAGTGGGTTTCGTTGCTTCTTCACGATGGTTCATTAGGACCCTACTCTTAGTCGGCTTGCTTATTGATCTTGGGTAGATTTTTGGTGTGAATCACTAATTATTTGGTCGGTTATCCTATGTATATGTAATTTTAGTTGTAATCTAAATTTTAGTTATTTGAATGCGTTATTATTGTATGCCAATGCTTTGATAAAAGTGTTTAGTCAGTCTCTTAATTTATGGCTAGCTAGACATGAGTATGATTTTTGAGCAATTGAGATGTTTATGGATTCTAGCAGTTGGAGTCAAGTCTCCTGAGATGTGTAATACATCTGGTCACTATCATCGAGTGGTTGATGGGCACGTCTTAGGTTGAAGTTGACTGGCAAGCTAAATCCAATGAATATCTTCTTTGCTCATTATTCGGCATTTACGTATTTTATATCGAATGGTGGCAACTTGTGATCATGGGCACATTGAAGCATGAGTGACTATTTATGCGTATATGGATTCCACTCATCCAAAATTATGTGGTGGTCACAAATGGTACTGGACGGTATAGTTTTAGTTGGATGATTACAACCAATAAGGTGAGGTGTCTCGAGCTTGTCACTCATCAAGATACTAAATGTAAATAATGTGATTATCTCAATTTGTGAGATAGTGGTAATTAAGAATGGCTAAGCATATAATAATTCTAACAAAATCAACCTAAGTAAGAATGGCTAAGCTAGTCAAACTATCATCTGGCAAAGGATGGATATTAAGTAAACATGACGCAAGCAAGCAGATAGCTAATTTTAATTCTCATGTAATTAGTAAAACATTTAATTTATTTATAAACGGTAAAATGTTTTATAAAGGAGGCTTAATATGCTCCAAGACAAATGTGTGACTTGCCTTGCTTCTTCGGTTAATTTTTTGAAGACTTCTCATCGCGATCGCTATCATCCAAAATGGTGGATTCCACATGTTGGCACGTAAAACAAGAAACAATCTTATAAAAACAAAATAAATAGTACTTGAAAAGTAAACAAACATGTAGAACTCAATTATAGGTAAATTTTGCAAGTTGAATGGATCAATTTAGAGTTTGTATGAATTAGTTATGAACTGTAGAAGTTTTGAGCCATTTAAATGCGTTTCTGAAAATTAACTTGATTTATTGCACATTAAAGGCAATTCATGATGTCATCCGACGGGAGAGGTGGCGCCGACAAGCGGGCTCCACACATCGGTGACTCCAAGGACGGCGGTTGACTGTGGCTGAGGTGCTAGCACACCACGTGGCAGCCATGTGGTGGCCACATCAGCCTGGCATGCCAAGCTAGCATGACCACGTAGACGGCCCAGATCCACTCGAGGGTGGATCGGATGACCACGGGCAAAGCAGACAGCGCCCGTCGGTGGACCGACCGGGAGGCAGCGATGCCTGGCCCAATGGTCGCCGCAGGTGACCACCAGCGCGCGCGGGGATATGGTGGAGGATGGCAGGAAGGGATACAGGGGTGCTCATCGAGTAGCCAACGGCGCAAGAAGGCGGTGCATGGTGCCCAGTGACAAGGAGATGACGACGGCTGGAGGATCAAGGAGGTCAACTGGAGGAGGGTGAATAGGCGGTTTTAAACCTTTTGGCTAAACCGAGTGTTGTATGCGGAAGCGTAAATCAAAACGGTTTTGAACAATTCAAAACCTAAAGCAACTAGTCTCCTCTAAGTGTACAAACAAGCTAGCCTATGTTGAGGTTTGCAAGCTTCAAGTTATATAATCACAAATAAGCTTTAAAATGTAAACTTGCTCTAGGTAAATTGGCACAAATGTAAAATGCACAAAATAAAGGAGCCAAGAGATGAAGGATTTTTTTCATCCAATGTTCGAAAGCTTGCCAACTTCTTACGTCACCATTGAGGCAAGCCCAATTTGGCTGCTCAAACCACCAAGCCTCCGAACCTCCTCGTCAAGAGATGGGCAAGGTGGGAGCCAGTCCTGAAGTGGTCTCCCAAGCCTTTATCACTATTGTTGTTCTTTCTCCACTTCGAAGATGGCGAACACCGAGCCACTCATAATCAACACCAGGCCTCCTCCACAACCTTTTCGGGGAGTTAACCGGGCAAC
This sequence comes from Oryza australiensis, assembly GCA_019925245.2. Classification (NCBI taxonomy): domain Eukaryota; kingdom Viridiplantae; phylum Streptophyta; class Magnoliopsida; order Poales; family Poaceae; genus Oryza; species Oryza australiensis. The sequence continues at coordinate 746,684 of JAIFGZ020000195.1, read as the reverse complement.
TCCTCCAAGCTGTCTAGGAGGTGGCAACCTCCAAGAGTAACAAGTCTAGGATGCTTGCCGAGAATGATCAAGTGACACATTAGTTCCAACAATGAAGCAATGCACTTGGATTGGCTTAACTCGCTCTCCAACACCTCACTAGATAAACTATGTGTACAAGGGTGTGAGAGCTCTTGCAAGGGTTGAAGATAATGCAATGGAGTGCCAAAACCTTACCCTTAGTGTCGGAAGTGGGTATTTATACCCTCAATCTCCAAAACTAGCCGTTGGGAGTGAAATCTCAACTCACAAGTGTCGGCTAGTTAGACCGTCATGGGGTGGCCGGTCAGACCGGTGTTATCGACCAAATTTGGTAACACCAAATTATTGGATTTGGGGGTAAAGCCGAAGCGGATTTGGCGGGAGCCGCGATGTTGAAAGCAGAGCGTGCACACCAAGTCCTAAGCCGAATCGGCTAAGGTGTTTGTCGGCTGAGACTGAGTCGGACAAGGACAGCCGATGAAGCCGATTCTAGCGAGAGGACATTGAAATCATCATCGGATTCGGTTTGAAGAGCTTCATGGAGATTGCCATACATGGATAGAGTTCGGGAAAGGTAATTGTATCTATTTATTAGGATATTTTAAATAGTTTCCATATAGATAATATTGGTGAGAGTTTGTTTTAGGCAATTATTTGTAATTTGAGTTATAATAGAGATAGGAGTCGTGTCCGTCAAGGATTTATCTTGTTTCTGGGTATAAATACGACCCAGGACCATATAAATTAACAACAACCAATTCAATACAACCTTCGACGCATTGCCACCTTTTTTCTTTTAGTTATTTTGATGAGTTCTTGCTTCTAGTTGGACTGCATCGAATTCGATCTCTAGCGAAAAGGTAAAGCTTGTTATGGCGGCTTGCGTTCTCGGGATTAGTGCTTCCATCATTATGATACTCTAATTTTGTATACGTAAATTGTCGGGTTATCATATATGCTATATAACCTAGATCGATAATGCGATCTAACCCTAATCGGCTAGTCTCTATTATTAGACAACAACCAATAGGGTTAGGTGTCATCGTCGGCTCAGATTATACAGTGTATCCACCATCTCGAAAGGTTTTCATGAACTTGCTTAGATCTTATTCTTCTTTTTATACTTAATGCTGCATTGGTTAGGTCCGACCTATTAAATTGTTTTTAGAATCATAGAGGACCTATCTTGTTTTATGATTACTATTAGAGATAGCATCGGGGTTTCAGCCGATATTATTTTTTTTAACTGTCTTGTTCATTTTATGTTTACTTGATATGTTCAAGTTACCCTTTATATTAATATCTCATTGTAATTAAATATGTTAAGCTTGTTATCGATCTGTTAGGTCATCTTAACACTTGATCGGTTCTTGTTTAATATATTTAGCTTATATTGATATCTTAGTATAAAGTGGTATCGGAGTACTAGCCGATACACATTAGATCTACAACATCGGTTATGCTATAAATATATATAATCTGCATATTAGAGTACTTTTGGACTTAAGTGGTTTATACTGTCTCAATACGCTACCGATCTATTCCAATCACTTAGTTTAAAAGTATTTTGATATTTAGATTATGTATTATGAATATCTATAGTTGATTGGTTAGGTTTAATTATCCTAGCCGATTCAGTGCATACCACATCGGCTTAACAACAAACGATATGTCATTGGCCACCAGCCGATCGGCTATCGTTTGCAGACTAATACTTGTTTCTTTGTTTCTTGTTGGTTGCAGGATCAAACCAACTGGCGCGCCTACAAACCTAAGAAGCAATACTTTGGACCTGCACTAGAGTAAAGCAAATCTCTCAGGCCAGCGCGTGATTTTCCAAGTCAGCGTATTAGGCACGATTTGGGATCAATATGCTTTTGGCACGCCCAGTGGGACCGATTACAAGCTAGACGCAATGGTTGACATCAAGACTTCTGAGATCGACCAAGAGAACATCATTCCAATCACTATGGACAAATTGACGCTAGAGCAAAGGGCCGAGATAGAGGAGCTGATGAACACGCTGCTGTTGATGAGAAATTTCTCTCACGCGCTGGCATGTGAGATCAGCTTAACTCCAGTGCAGGTCCTTCTCGGCTACCTGTGCTGTACAGGGCATACCAGTTGGTTTGATCTGTTAACCAACAAGAAAAATAAAGATATATGCTTTAAGGGTTAAGTTAGATCCTACTGGATCGGCTGTAAGAGTCAATTTACATATATATGCTATCCCGAAGTGCATTTAAACTAAGTGACTAGAATAGATCGGCTGCGCCGAGACAGTATTAACCACTTAATCCAAATATACAATGGGATAATAAATATATGCTTTAACAGCCTAGCCGATATCGTAAGTCCAACTGTGAATCGTCTAGTACTCCGATTCATCTTATGAAAAGATATTGATCTAAGCTAAATGCGCTAAACCTAGATCAGTCGGCTGTCGGCTGTGGCTGACAAGCTGATTCTGGCTTAGGGCATTTAACTAGAGCAAGATCTTAATATAAGAGGCAGTTTTAATAAACCTATAGTAAATACAAAAAAGAATATTAAAACAAATAAGGCTGGCTGAAACCCTGGCACTGTCTCTAAATATATACATCTAGCCGAATAGATCATAAAAGCTCTAAAAATTACTTAATAGATCAATATTGATGCAACATTAAGTATAAAAAGAACAATCAGATCTACTGTAGCTGATGTAAATACCTCGAGACGGTAGATATTGCATATAATCTAGGCCAACCCTTAGATTGGCTCTGTCGGCTACTAATTCCTGACAGAAACAGCCGATGCCGAGATAGATCTAAACATCGTTCTAGATTATATGTGATATATGATAACTAGCGCACCATAAATCATCGAATTTAGAGTATCATGGCGATGGAAGCACGAAATCTGACGAGATACACCACTAACGACAAACATTTACCCTAATTCAGGGATCGAAATGATGCAGCCCGAAGCCGGATCAATTGTTCGTCTAAAGAAAAAGGAGGCCATGCGCCGAAAGTTGTATTGAATGTGTGTTGATTATTGTTTACACGGATCTCGGGTCCTATTTATACCCAAGAATAACATTATCCGTGCAAACCACGGTCTCTACCTAATCTACTATTTAAAATATGACAATATCCTAGGATATGGTCCCATGCCACATTACAGTAAACAATCTAAACAAATTCCTAATTTACAGATACAATTGTCGTTACAAGACTCTATCCGTAGATGGCAATATCTTTTAACGCAACTTAAGAACTGAATCTTCTATTTATCTTTAAGCACTTTCATCGGAAACGGTCTTATCCTCTCCTCTGACTCAGGATTGGCTATCGACTATCCTTGCCTGACTCAACCTCAGCCGATTGACCTCGTAGCCGATCGCTTCATCCAGCCCATTTGATCGTAGCCGATGCGACCTCTGTTTCTCCACAAATCATTCTACTGATCCGACTCCGCTTCAAATTCGACCTTGAACTTAGGGATTTGGTTACAAAATTTGGTCGTTAACACATGCCCCCCAAGTCCGTGATAAGATAATATCGTGGATTTGCTGCCTTTCCAAATTCCCACTCTTTTCGACCTAAACCGTTTCGGCTACCAAAAAACCCTTCAAATACTGCCCGTCCGGCGCCGAAACAAGCCACACTGTCACTTTTCTATACTCAAGCCCTAGCTAGCAAACCCTTCTTCTTCCTCGCTCTCCGGCAACTTCACAGCGACCTCGTCAGGATTGCTCCACATCCCGCCGGCGCACACCCCGCGGTGACATCCTCCCGGCAGCAATGGCTTCTTCAAGTGCTCCGTCCGACACGACCTCCGCCGAATACCCCGAAGTGAGTCCCCATCGGCTTAAAACTGCTCTTTTATCGCAATCTGGTTCTCTTTTCCCCTTTTCTGATCTCATCACTTCTTCTTTACAATTCTGTAGCACCTTACCCACCAAATCGTAATTCCCAGCCTCCTTCACCCCGACCAACTGCTGCTAGGGCCGATCGGCAACCTAGACCCCATTGAACTCATTAACGCTGAAACCAATCGGATCCCGTTTAGGTTTTCGACCCCAGATCTAGCTTATTAGATGGGAGCCTTTAAATCCTAGCCATCCACGGATAAATCCTGGCCATCTTGGTATGCTAGAATGGTTGCTAGCAAACAAGCATTTTGGGATGAGATAGGCATCGGCCAATGTATAGCACTAACCCTAGCCGATATGCCTAAGGACGAACCTCTTCTATCGGCTGCCAGCTATTTCTGGTCGGACACAATGAATGCTTTCCTCTTCAAGCACAGGCCGATGATGCCGACTCTGATGGATATAGTGATGCTAACTAGTTTGGATATAACCTCAACTACCGATCCTTCCGATCTGAACATCAAATTCCAACATATCTTCAAGACTAAGAGCATAGGCGGCTAGAGCGGCTATATTTCGATGAACATGAGGGACGGCCTAGTCTCCAACAGGGAACACACAGCTTTTCTGATGATGTGGCTAGAGAAGTTTCTGTTTTGCGGATCATGTTGTGGGCCGACCACCAATTGGCAACACATAGCCGAGGCGTTAGTGGAAAAAAAGCAAATCCCTTTAGGGAAATTTCTGCTCGGCTATTTGTATCAGACACTTAGCAATGTACCAGCCAAGCTAGCTTTGAAGCAATCCATCGGCACCGAAGGCCCCTGGTGGCTGCTACAGATATGGCTCAACCTGTATACTCACAAGATCGCCAATCGGCCGAGTTTGCTTAACGCCGATTTCCCACGAGCTGAGCCGATTTATTGTGATGATGAAGAAATAACTACTCGGCGATGCGCGTCATACGGGGAACCTGCCTCCACCTTCCCAGGCTCCAAACCTTCAGCTAAACACTTCAAAGATTGGTTTAGCAAGTTCTACAACGGATTCTCAGCCGATTCCAGGGTTTGGTTTGCCTATGACAAGTTCAGCCACTTTGAGCGGCCAGACGACCTTCGACTTGATGAGATCAACAATCCAAAATTTGAAAAGCCGAGGGAAATCTTCGTGACTGCTATATCCCCATGCATCCTGCCAGTTGGCATCCATTAAGGCTGAAATGTTCAGAAGACTTATGAATTTTACCATCCATCAGCCGCCGCAAGACAATTTGGATTGGGCCAACTGCCGATTGGGCTGTTATTCTCAGACAAAATTCAAACCAGAGGCATCATTGACGGCAGAATAATGATGTATCGGCTGATGAGCCTTCCCAGTCCTCCTCTTGGCTAGATTGGAGTTATTGAACTGGCAATCACCAGAACGAGCGCCTACAACCGATGGTGGGCCGAATGGAAATCACATCTTTTCCATCAATCGGCTCCCATGTTCCTGACAACCATCGATCCTGAGATGATCCCACCGGTAAGATTCTTTTTCATGTCTCCTCCTCTCCTTATCAGCCTACTATATGCACGTCATGTTATTCATGCTTTTACTCTTGCAGACAAATGACTCCTCCCCTCCTCGGATCAGCTGATCAAGAGTGGCTGTTAACTACAGCCCAAGCATATTGCCGAACGGCTGCGGACTGGCGCCATCGATCATCGGCTATAATGCGCCGAAAGTGGGCACACTCCTTCATGGACAAACTCGTGAGCCGCTCCATCGGATGAAGCGAATCAAACCATCGGCTACCGCCGCGCCGATTGCATCGAAGAAAAAGCTGGCCAAGAAGCAAAAACCGAGCACAGCCAACGACCTGTCCCCAATCGACCCAGCAGTCGATGCGGTGCTCGATGAAGAGGTTGAGAACGAGGAAATTGAAGACGCAATCAACGAAGCCACAACCGAGTCGAGCTCCTCTGAAAGATACGCGCGAACCCCATCGACTGACGAGGCGTCTGTACAAAAAACTCCAAGTCCCCCAAGACGTCCCATTCGTCTGACGCTGGTAAGCAATTTTCAACACTTAATCTTCTAATGTCTTCATTCGTAATTTTCTCACTGTATATTCTCTCTTCTTACATCAGCAGAGGAAGAAGCTAGCTATAAGGAAGAAAACAGCTCCCCCTCGTTCGGTAAATTTTGACTCCATATTTTTTCCTTTAGTTAGCCGATTTTCGAACTAACTTCTTTTTTCAGCCTCCTCGCGCTCCGACACCTTCCCCCAGGTGTCAAGTGAACACACTCCATCGGCTGTAGGTGGCGGCCATGCCGATGATGAAGTTGTTTTGGCTCTAGCGATCCCAGTAAGTTTTGTTCATTCTTCACAATCGGCTTGACGATCCCTGCTAACTTTCCACCTATTCCTTTTCTTGTAGAGCGTGGCCGATCTACTAGGCTTTGACTTGTCAGAGTTCGTGGAGCCAGACGGCAGAGCCGAGCAAGCTTTAGTGCTGCTGGACGAGGACCTACGATCTACACTCGCCGATATCGGCAAACGGCTGGAAGCTTCTCTAGACACATTGGTGGCCGATTGTGGTCCCATCCGAGCTCGATTTGAAGACATCGAAACTAGACTCCCTGACGACCTGGCCGACGCAATTGTGCCAACAACTTTTCTTGAGGCGCACCGGCTGAAATACGAGCGAGCCAAGCAGCGCATCGCCGATTGCCGAGCAAATCAATCGCTGATGGCTATCATTAGGTCCAATCAGGAGGAAATCAAGGCAAAGAAAGCCGAATTTGATGCCTTGAAGACGGAGCCGGCTGCCAAACTTGAACGGCTTCACACACACAGGGATGAACTGATAGCCGACCTCATCCAAATCAGTACCGAAATCCATGTGCAAGAGGAATACATGGCCGGACTGCCCAAGGAAATCGAAGACAAGCGATCAAGCATCAAAGCAGCCGTGTCCTATCTCACAGACCTAACAAAGGGCGGTGAAGCCGGTGGCTGGGACTGATGCAGCCGACGCCAAGGCAATCGAGGAAGTTGATGAAATCCGGCGCAAGGCATTGTCGGCCATAGCAGATTTCCTCAAGCAATGAGCCGATTGTAATAGTCCGCTTGGGCAAAATTGTAATCATCTCTTGTAATTGGCTAACATTGTCTACCTTTTGTAATCGACCAACATTGTCCACCTTTTGTAATCGGTCGAAACCATCCTTACTCAACAATCGATCGCTAGTGCCTGATCGCCGATCATGTTAGCTTCAAAAAACTTGAAAAATTTATTGATATCTGTTTTTTCAATTTTTCAATTGCCGTGTATATATGCCCTCCTAATTTTGTAGATGTTGGTGATGTCTACAAAATTATAAAATCTGCAACTTGTGGCACTGTCGTCGGCGGCGGCCAAACCTAGCCGATCTGTAGAAAAACTAGGGCAAAAAACTTGGCTTGAAAATGACCTAAAGGCGATGCGTGCGTCACGACGCATCGGCTAACACGAATCGGCTGAACAAACAGAGCCGAATCATGAGTTGATCCATACACTTGGGTAATATTTCTTTAAATATTTGCCGTTCAAAGCCCTTCCAAACACTTCTCCATCCAAACCCTCTGTGGACCCCTTTTTTGGAACGGGAATCTTTCGTGTTCTTAGTACCATTTCCCTGAATCGAGTAGTTTGGTACCCACGAAATACAGTACTGGATAATCAGGTACATATGCACGAATAGTCTTATAGCAAAAGTATTACAATATAGGCCCGAAGGCATCTAACATATAGGACCTCATAGTCCAGATACAATCAGAAGTAGAACTTAGGTAAGGCAGCATAATGAAGGCAGCGGCTTGTCAATTGCCACAGGAAATGACCGGAGACTAAGACCTAGCAAGCGCCATCAGCTTCTTCGCCCTCCTGGTAGTAGGCATATGGATCCTCCAAGTCTTCATTTCCACCATCTGAAGGTTTGTGCGTATAGCAAGGGTGAGTACCAACCGTACTCAGCAAGCCAACACGGAAGTGATGCATATGATAGGGTCATTCAAGAATGGCTGGGTTCTTTTGCATAAAGCCAATTTTCACAACACTTTTCACAAGCCTGACAACTAGCCAAGTCAGGTTTTAGTTCCACAATTCATTAAGTCGGCGACAGTTCTGTCTACCATCCATCGTGATTCCAAGGATGGCTTCCTGCCTCAGGTTCTTCATGGTTTTCTGGGGAGTCCACCCCTTCTCGCATCTCGAGAAGTTGATCCACCAGTGAATAAGAATCATCATGCAAACCCATCCCATCATTTTTAAAGTTTAGAGTCTGGCCAAGCGAAAGTCTTATCACGATGCTCAATATCCGCGAGCACGGATATTCGAATAGATTGATTCATTCACACTACAGTGGACGTACACTTTACCCGTACTCCGCGACTGCCCAACAAATGAGCCTACGTCCCAACACATGAGACGGTCACGGCAAAGCCTTTCAATAACCTTACTTTGGCAGTACCCGCTCCATGAACTTAAACCCTCTTGCACTCTAGCCGTCCTTTTCTAGCAGTGTGAGGAGTTCTGGTGCTCCCGGGGTAAGGGAAGACTTCATTTATCAAGTTATGATTAATTTCGACTTTTAATCCTCCATTCCCAATCTCATACAAAAGAACCACTATGCAGGGGTACCGCCTCCGCTCGGCTATTTACTCCGCTAGGTCTATACCCATTTGAGAAGTATGGTTGTACTGGCTCGTTCCCCGACTATCTCATGGCTTGGTCCTTAATTGACCAGGGTCGGCACTTGCCTTTGCCGGAATCCACCCAAATCATCCAGCCGCCCCAGTCTAAAACATTTGTTTGGTACTTTCAGTTTTCATCATAACTCATTTTATCATTCTCATGGCAATGTGGCGCTCATGTCTCCACATGTCGTATCTCAACTACCTTACCTAAGGTAGTTGCCCAAACATAAAGCTCTTTATAAAATCATGAGCATGCATGAATCTACTAATAGCATGGCTAAGCATTTTGCCGAAGTTATTCTCCGGTTGTATGTATCACATCGAGGGTTGCAAGGAATAATTCTAAAGGTAATCAATAACAAGGCAGGGCATAACTAGTACAGGTAAATCTTTGTGTATAGCATGCATGTTTAAAGTTTAAAACAACATCATTTCGCAATTGGGATCAATATGTTCAAAGGGCATGATGACTTGCCTTGTTCGCACGCTTGTTGAGTGGGGTCCTCGACGTAGTCAGTAGCTGCTTCTTCGGATGCTATCCATACGTGCGAAATAAAAGATTGAATCCAATTAAAATTCGATAAGAACGAATAAGGAATCAAGAAAACCAAAAAAGTACACCAAAATATCTCCCTATGACTTTGCACGAGTTGTGGAGGACTTTAGGGCAAAATCGATCGTATTTATGGTTATCTAGGGTTTTTGTAAAAAGAACCGATAAATTGATGAAGCGAGAATCTTACGAATGTTGTTTAAGAGATTCGTTGATACATTTTATTGAGTTCAAAAGGTTAAGTATAGTTTGAATAAAATAAAAATAAATCTTCGGGAAGAGTTTTTGTAAACGCAAAGTTCTCCGAAAATCGTATATAGGAGCTCATTTCATTTTAAAGAAAATACCTGTGAAAACTATAGAATTTTGGCGTAAATATACCAAAAATATCTCCAAAATTTTTCCCAAAATTTTTCCCTAATTTCTTTCTATTTTTCTTTCCCTTCTTTCTTTTTTTTATTTTTCTTTCTCTCTTTTTTTCTTTCTCTTCCTTCCCTTTTTCCTTTCTTTCCCACTCTGCTCTGCTAGCGTTAGCAGCCGACGGGGAAGAAGAGAGCGCCGGCGGCGAGGGAGGGCCGGAATAGCTCGCATAGGGGTTCTTTCACCATCTAGGGACCACGGGGAACCCATCCCAAGGCTTAGCCAGGACAGAGGGGCGACGGGGAGAGCAGGCGACGGCGAGGCGGCTAAGGCGGCGATGGCGCACGTCGGCGGCGAGTTCCGGCGACAGCACGGCCAAGAAAGAGGGGCTTGGGAGCATCCTAGGGGCTCAGCGGTGCTAATGGCGGTGATGGTTCGACCGGAGAAGCATGGGGGTGACCTAGCGACGTGTGCATGGCGACGGCCGAGGCAGGGGAATTCGGCGGGGCTCGTCGTCGGCGATTTCCGACGGCCATCTGGCTCGGGGGACCTAGGGAAAACAATGCTTAGAGCACGTAGATAATGGTAGTACCTTTAATTCGGGAGGATATCAACCGAGGGCGACAAATTTTTGAGTTTTGCTCTGGGCGGCCGAGTTAGGGTTCTTCCGGCCAAGCTCCGATTCTCTCCAAAATTCGAGCAATGCGGTGATGGAAAATTGGGGCTAATTTGGGGGAACGCTAGAGGGACTGATGAGGAAGAACTGCTATATGGGAAACTCAGTTCGGGGTGCTCGTTTTATAGGCGGCGGACAGTCGGGGCGCGCACTGGCACGATGTCAGCGGCGTGGCGACGGCATGGCGCGGGCGCACGTGGCTGACGCGGTGCACAAGCGCGGGGGTGACGGCTGCTGTGCGGTGACGTGGTGACGCGGGCGAGGTATGACGAGGCGTGCACGGCGTACGGCGGCATGGCGCGGCGACGACCGCGGCGAGCGTGCGTGCGGCGACCGTGGGAGCGCGTGTACGGGCGGCATGGCGAGCGACGTGGCGGGCGCTGTGTGCGGGGCGGGGTGACGTGGGCGTCGTGGCGAGCGGTGTGCGCGGGATGGGGTGACGCGGGCGACGTGGCGAGCGGCTGCGACGCGCGACGCGTGTCGCACACGCGCGAGGGGCCGGACACGATCAAACAGCTGCTGATCAATGAATAGTGCAATTTTTCATTTTTCCCGAATTATATTCCTAATTTTCCCATTCCTATTTTCTTTCACTCTAAGAATCCAAAATAACATCTAATATTCCCAGAATAATTTTTAAAATTATATTTTCAACTTTTTCCCTACTTTTATTATTCCAAATATATTTTTCATATTTATTTTATTTCTTCCTTTAAAATCAAGAAAATAGGGTTTTTGATTAAGAATAAATTTCTAATTTCATATTTCCTTTTCAAAAATATCCTTATCATCCAATTCGAAATATTTGTTATCTTTCCTCCACCAATTAGGTTTTCAACCAAAATATATCCTTTTTTAAAATACCCTTCTGTAAGCCACCAAATTATATATATATGCTTTTTTCAAATATATATATATATATATTGAAATATTTTTCACCAGCTGGGATTTCAAAGCTTAGGGTTTTATCCAACTTTACATCAAAGTAATTCCAGAAGAAAGTCTTACACAACTGAACTATCAAATAAGATCGAAAACACGATAAGAAACAATGACTCCAAAAGGTTTTTGTGAGTTCCGATTTTAATTTCTTCGATTTTCAGGGTGTTACAAACCTACCCCCCTAACAATAAATCTCGTCCTCGAGATTTCTTATCGGTTGTTGAGTAGGTGTGGGTATTCAGTCTTTAGAAAATCTTCGTTTTCCCAGGTGGCCTCTTCTTCGGTGTGATTGCTCCATTGCACTTTGTACATGCGCCATGACTTGGTTCGTGTCCTCTTTTCTGCCTCGTCCAATATCTTTATTGGATGTTCCAGGTATGTGAGATCACTGTTGATATGGATGGTTTCCAAAGGAGCTTGCTCTTCTGGCACTCGCAGGCACTTCTTCAACTGCGACACATGGAACACTGGGTGGACATCGGAGATGTTCTCGGGTAACTCTAGCTGGTAGGCCACTTCGCCTCTTCTAGCGCTTATCAGGAATGGGCCCACGTATCTTGGCACAAGTTTCCCTTTGACCTTGAACCTCTGAGTCCCTCATAGTGGTGAAACCTTTAGGTACACATAGTCGCCTACATTGAACTCTAAGTCCCTTCGACGAGTATCCGCGTAGCTCTTCTGTCGAGATTGGGCAGCTTTTAATCGGTCCTGGATCAGGCAGACCTTTTCCTCGGCCTCTTTGATTATGTCAGGCCCAAACACGGCTCGTTCTCCGGTTTCTGACCACATCAATCGGGTCCGGCATCGCCGACCAAATAGGGCTTCATTTGGCGACATCATCAGACTTGCTCGGTAGCTGTTGTTGTAGGAGAATTCAGTGTACGGTAAACATTTTTCCCAATCCTTGGTAAAATCCAACGCACAAGCTCTCAGCATATCCTCAAGAACTTGATTTGTCCTTTCAGTCTGCTCGTCGGTCTGTGGGTGGTAAGCAGTACTGAAGGCAAGGTGACTTCCGAGTGCCTCATGAACTTTGCTCCAGAAATGGGACGTGAATTGAGTACGGCGATCCGATATAATTCTTTTTGGCACACCATGAAGACACATGATCCTACTCATGTATAGCTCTGGCAGCTTGGCACTATTGTAGTTAGTCTTAACGGGGATAAATCTGGCGGTCTTGGTGAGCCGATCTACTATTACCCAAATGGAATCATATCCCGCTGCAGTTTTGGGTAGTCCAACGATGAAATCCATGCCTATCTCATCCCATTTCCACTCGGGAATCTTGAGTGGCTGCAACAACCCTGCCGGTCGTTGATGCTCGGCTTTTACCCTTTGGCATACATCGCATACGGCCACGTATTCGGCTACGTCCCTCTTCATATTGGGCCACCAGTATTCCTCCTTCAAATCCTGGTACATCTTCGTGCTTCCCGGATGTAACGAATAGGCTGATTCGTGTGCTTCTTTTAGGATCAATCCTCTCAAACCACCTTGTTCAGGCACGTAGATTCTTTTCTTATACCACAGGGTTCCCTTGTCATCTACCGAGAATTCCTTCGCGTGCCCAGTGGCCATGCGCTCTTTGATCGCTTGTGTTTCTTCATTATCCTTCTGAGCTTCTTCTATTTGAGTCCTCAGAAGGGGTTGGATTTCTAGTGAGTTCACTTCTCTGTGAGGAATCAGGTGTAAGTTAAGTCGAGCCATCTCTTCTCGGAGCTCACTGGCCATGCCTTCCAGTCTCATATGGTTGCATTGGGCTTTGCGGCTTAACGCATCGGCCACAACATTCGCCTTACCGGGGTGATAATGGATTCCTAGATCGTAGTCCTTGATCAATTCCAACCACCGTCTCTGACGTAAATTGAGATCGGACTGAGTAAAGAAGTATTTCAGGCTCTTGTGATCAGTGTATACATCATAGTGATTCCCGATCAGATAGTGTCTCCAGATTTTTAATGGATGAACAACTGCTGCTAATTCCAAGTCATGTGTGGGGTAGTTTTCCTCGTGGGGTCGCAGCTGTCTCGAGGCATATGCCACGACCTTTCCATCCTGCATCAATACGCCTCCCAGTCCTTGTCGAGACACATCACAGTATATCACAAAATCGTTACGGTTGTCAGGTAGGGTTAAGATTGGGGCGGTGGTTAACTTTTGTTTTAGTTGGTCAAAGGCCTCCTCACACTTCTCGTTCCTGTCGAGATTATGGCAATCGGGTATCCACATGGCAAGCTTATCCGATTGGAGATAGGGATAGATTGCATCTACCAAATATGTAAACCAAATATGACTTGGGTGTTACGTTGCCGATTGAGATAAGGCAACGTCCTATAGTCACGGTTTGGTAAGATTGAGGAAACCGACTTAGAGTAAGATAGGGTTTCCGATCTATAAGCCCGCCTCCCAAGACTATATAAGGGGGTAAGGGGGGTAAGATAGGGTTTCATAAGCTATTAGCTTTCAGCCTTAGATCTTGAGATCAATATACACTCGGCGGATCGAATCCCCGAAAACAGGAGTAGGGTATTACCTCACAAGAGGGCCCGAACCTGTCTAAATCCTTGTTTTCCACCTAACCCATAGTGCTTGGCGATCTTGACTGCATCCCCAAAATTCTATTGCCGAAACCGAGTTTCGACAGTTGGCGCGCCAGGTAGGGGCCCGCGCGTCAAGACTTCTTCGACAATGTCGCTGACAAGCGCGATGGGATCTTCTTCAGGATTCAGCGACTTCACCGCCAACGACTTCGACAAGTTCTCCTCCTACGACTCGGATTCGAACCAGTCAGGAGGAGAAACCCACTCGACGCCGTTCGGGCTCCCGACCAACGCCAAGATCTACAATGAAATCTTGGAGTCCAAGATGCAGTCCATCCACTCCAATGAAAGAACTCACTCGGCACCATTCGGACTACCGAACACCGCCGAGATCTGCAGCGATCTTCTCATCGCCCTGCCGGAGCCAATCCACTTCGAAGAAGACCTCTCGGCACCGTTTGGATTACCAAACACCGCTGAGATCTACTGCAAGCTCCTCCACTCCGAATCAAGATTGATCCACTCGGAGAGATCCACGTCCTCAAGCTCCGACTCGGACTGGAACGATCCAGATCCGAACTACCCGGGCTCAAGGGAGATCGCCGTCATCCTCCAACCATTCGGCTCATGCTCATCCTCAGAGCTCAACGAATATCTCAGCTCTTCAGGCTTTGAGGACCTTTATGGCATCCCCTCGGACGAAGCCGACAACTCTGACTGCGACAAGGACTACGAGCCCAAGTGCTTTGACGTCCTCATGGCTGAGGTGGCCGAGACCGACTCAGCCATGGCTCGCAGGCTTGCGGAAGAAGCCAGAATTGAGCAAGAGCGCAAGCTGGCCGAAGAGGAGAAGAAACGCAAACAGGAAGCCGGCAGAAGGAAGCAGGATCTAAGGGCAGCCAGACGATCCGCTCAAGAGGCTATACTTCAAACGCGGGTCCGCAACACCAATATATTCCAGACGCCACAGCAGAACGCCGTCGCTGCCCTCACTCTCTTGGACACCGTTATCGAGACGGCTCCCCCCGACATAACCCCAATCCTAGACAAGATTAAAACCATTGTTGCGGCTACGGCCAACGGCCATCCCTCCACCTCAGCATGAAGGCCGACCAAGTCTGTGGCAGAAACGCCCGACAGAAGCCGACTCCCGTCGCTAAGGTCAAGGGATTACAAGAGGCCCGAGCCAGACCGGTCGACAACCAGGCCAAGAGGCCAATGCCACGAGTCCACGCACAAGCATCAGGAGCAAACGGCTGACTCCCGCGAAAAGCAACATGGACACCCACCCGTCCACCACCGCGTCTGCCGCAACAACAGCTCTAGCTACCGAAGCAGCCTACCGAGGACCCCGCCGAGTGATCTGCGGGAAGTCCTCGATCGTTGCTACCAAGAACGAGATCAACGCACCTGGGAAGATCGAAGGGGATCACCCGACAGTAATGACGACGGAGTACTAGCTTTCACTCGGGAGCTTCGCCGAGTGCTTTGGCCGAATGGGTTCAAACCAACTGGAATCGAGAAGTACGACGGCAAGACCGACCCCGAGTCGTGGCTGACCGTGTACACTCTCGCCATCCGTGCAACAGGAGGCGATAACAAGGCCATGGCCAATTACCTGCCTGTGGCCCTCGCCAACTCAGCCAGGAACTGGCTCACGAGCTTGCCAAAAGGCTCAATCGGCTCGTGGAGTGAGCTGAGGGACCACTTCATTGCCAACTTCCAGGGCACCTTCGAGAGGCCTGGAACCCACTTCGATCTCTACAACATCATCCAAAACCCGGATGAACCTTTGAAGGATTACATCCGGTGCTTCTCCGAAAAGCGCAACAAGATCCCCAACATCACCGACGATATCATCATCGCCGCCTTCCAGAAGGGAGTCCGTGATGAGCTGTTGATCGGGAAGTTTGGGCGCAAGCCACCGAAGACGGTGAAGCAGATGTTTGAGACGGCAAATTCTTATGCCAAATCCAACGATGCCATCAAAGCGGCGTGCCAAGACCGGCCCGACAGGAGGGATGACAAGCAGGCGGGAGGAAGCCGGAATCCTAAGAAGGATAACGGCAACAACAACCAGGGCCAGAAGGACCGCAAGTGCCGATCCGAAGATCTAGTTGCCGCAACTTCCAACTCCCAACGCCGCCCCCGAGTCGCGGCCTACGACGCCATCATGAACGCTCAGTGCACACATCATCCCAATCACAAGCACGTGGCTATGGACTATTTTGTTTATAAATAGTTTGCCGAGCAATACGCGGCATAGCTCAACAAGAAGCCGACTGAGGAAGCCGGCCCATCGGGCACCAAGAAGAACAACACGGCTGAGAATGCCGAGCCTTTTCAAGACCCCGTGGGCGAGCTGAACCACATCTTCGGGGGACCGCAAGCCTATGAGTCCAAGAGAAAACAGAAGCTAACTGACCGCGAGGTCAACACGACGCAACCCGAGGTCCCACAGTACCTACGATGGTCGGAGGTGTTCATCACTTTTGACCGCTCGGATCATCCCGACCGAGTGGTTCACCCGGGGCGCTATCCACTCGTCCTGGACCCGGTGGTCCGCAACATTAAGCTCAAGTGCGTTCTCATCGGTGGGGGCAGCGCCCTCAACATTTTGTTCGCCAAGACCTTGGACGAGATGCAGATCCCGAGGGCCGAACTGAAGGCTGCCCCCTTCCATGGAGTTATTCCGGGGCTGTCATCCAAACCACTCGGGCACATCGCCCTTCCAGTCACCTTCCGAGTTCGAGAGAATTTCCGGACGGAGAACGTTACTTTCGAGGTAGCCGACTTCAAAACGGCCTACCACGCCATCATCGGAAGGCCTGCACTCGCCAAGTTCATGGCGATACCTCATTACACCTACCTCTGCATGAAGATGCCGGGTCCCAACGGCATCATCACTCTTCGCAATGACGTGAAGCAAGCCTTCACCTGCGACAAGGAGAGCTGGGACATGGTCCAGTCTCGCGAGAGATCACGTGGCCAGCAAGAAATCCGATTGGCCGCGTCAACTTCAGCAGAGGGTGAAATCCCCGCGAAGAAGATAGCCAACTTAGGAATCGGCGACGCCAAGACCAACAAGATCTCCTTGATCCATCGGATCCCTCAAAAACTGCTGTAATCGGCACTGAACTAGACCCTAAATAGGAAAGTGCGCTCGTCACCTTCCTCCAAAATAATAAAGATGTTTTTGCTTGGAAACCATCCGATATGCCTGGAATCCCTAGGGAGGTGATCGAGCACTCTTTACACGTCAAAGATGACGCAAAGCCAATCAAGCAACGATTACGCAGGTTTGCGCAGGATCGAAAAGACGCCATCAAAGAAGAGCTCACAAAGCTCTTAGCCGCTGGCTTTATCAAACAAGTTCTACATCCCGACTGGTTGGCCAACCCGGTTCTGGTCCGCACAAAGACGGGGCAGTGGCGCATGTGCGTTGACTACACCGACCTCAACAAAGTCTGCCCCAAAGATCCATTCGGGCTACCTCGCATCAACCAAGTCGTAGATTCAACAGCCGACTGCCAACTCCTGAGCTTTTTGGACTGTTACTCGGGCTACCACCAGATCAGCTTGAAAGAATCCGACTGCCTGAAGACATCGTTCATCACGCCGTTTGGAGACTACTGCTACATCACCATGCCCTTTGGCCTGAAGAACGCCGGGGCCACATACCAACGCATGATCCAGAGGTGCTTTCAGACGCAGATTGGGAAGAACGTGGAAGCTTATGTCGACGATGTCGTCATCAAGACCAAGCAGAAAGAAGACCTGATTGCTGACCTAGAAGAAACCTTCGCAAATATTCGGGCCTTCAGAGTGAAGTTAAACCCGGAGAAATGCACTTTTGGCGTTCCATCAGGCAAACTGCTCGGCTTCATGGTGTCGCATCGTGGCATTGAAGTCAATCATGAAAAAATCAACGCCATCTTGAACATGAAGCCCCCGAGTAACCAGAAGGATGTCCAGAAGCTCACTGGCTGCATGGCGGCGCTAAGCCAATTCATCTCTCGACTCGGCGAACGAGGCATGCCCTTCTTCAGGTTGCTGAAGAAAACGGACGACTTCCAATGGACCATGGAAGCCCACAAGGCCTTTGAAGATTTTAAAGAATTCCTCACGACATCACCCGTCCTTGCCTCACCTCAGCCCAGGAGCCCCTGCTACTATACGTTTCAGCCACTCACCAAGTGGTTAGTACGGTCCTCGTAGTCGAGCGCAAAGAAGAAGGGCGGGTCCAGAAGATTCAGAGGCCGATCTACTTTGTTAGCAAAGTGCTGGCAGGAGCCAAAATTCGCTACCCTCAGGTACAAAAATTGCTATATGGTGTTCTGATAACCGCGAGGAAATTGGCGCACTATTTTCAAGGTCACTCGGTCACCGTCGTCACTTCCTTTCCACTCGGCGATGTCATCCACAACCGGGAGGCGACTAGGCGCATTGCGAAGTGGGCCCTGGAGCTGATGTCGCTAGACTTAACTTTTAAGGCGAGGACGTCTGTAAAGTCACAAGCCCTGGCAGACTTCTTGGCCGAGTGAACCGAACAACAAGAAGATGTACCTCGAGAAGACCTTCAATATTGGACCATGCACTTCGACGGATTCAAGAGGATCACCGGCTTGGGAGCGGGAGTTGTGCTGATCTCCCCGACTAGGGAAAGGCTAAGATACGTCCTCCACCTCCACTTCTCCGCCTCACATAACATCGCCGAGTACGAAGCCCTGCTACATGGACTGCGGCTCGCAGTTTCACTCGGGATACGTCGGCTCGTCGTGAAAGGGGATTCCTAGATGGTCGTGAACCAAGTCATGAAAGACTGGTCCTGTCTAAACGACACCAGGGAGGCCTACCGACAGGAGGTTCGCAAACTTGAGGACAAGTTTGACGGACTCGAGCTATCACACGTCCTAAGACACAACAACGAAGCAGCTGACGAGTTGGCGCAGTTTGGGTCCAAACGTGAAGCCGCCCCAACAGACTTTTTGTCGAGCACCTCTATGAGCCAATAGTTGCGGCAAAACCAACTCCTAACGAACAAGCTGCAAACGAAGTCGCCATGATTGACGTCGACTGGAGGACACCACTCATCAAATTTTTAACACAGCAAGAGCTGCCGGAAGATCGGGATGAGGCAGAACGTGTCCGACGTTGTTGCCAAGCTTACGTCATGGTCGACTCCGATTTATACAAGAGAAGTCCCTCCGGAGTCCTGATGAGATGCATCACACCAGAGGAAGGACGACAGCTACTACAAGACATCCACTCGGGCATATGCGGAAGCCACGTGGCAGCACGCGCCTTGGTGGGCAAAGCCTACAGACAAGGTTTTTTTTGGCTTACCGCGGTCTCCGACGCGGACAAAGTGGTACGAACATGTGAAGGCTGCCAATTTTTCGCCCAACAGAGCCATGTCCCAGCCCAAGAGCTACAAAAAACTCCATTATCCTGGCCGTTTGCGGTATGGGGCTTAGACATGGTTGGCCCTTTCAAGAAGGCTCCAGGAGGATTCACGCAGCTATTCGTCGCAATCGACAAGTTCTCCAAGTGGATCGAAGCTAAGCCGGTTGCTGCAATCACTGCTGACAAGGCACGGGACTTCATCCTCAACATCGTGCACCGGTTCGGCGTCCCAAATAGAATTCTAACCGACAATGGGACTCAATTAACTGGAGGCATCTTCAAAGAATTCTGCGAAGACTTCGGGATCAAAATCTGCTATGCGTCGGTTGCACACCCCAAAAGCAATTGTCAAGTTGAGCATGCCAACGGCATGGTCCTTCAAGGCATTAAGGCCCGCGTGTTCGATCGCTTAAGTCCTTATGCCGGCAAGTGGGTACAAGATCTCCCCTCGGTTTTATGGTCTCTGCGGACTACGCCCAGTCGGGCTACCGGCCAAACTCCTTTCTTTTTTGTTTATGGCGCAGAAGCCATGTTGCCAAACAAGATGGAGTATGAATCCCTCCGAGTCCGCAGCTTCAACGATGAACGCTATGACCCAGACCGAGTGGATGACCTCACCCGACTGGAAGAGGCCCGTGAGGCAGCCCTCATCCAGTCGGCAAAATATCTTCAAGGGCTTAGACGATATCACTGTCGCAACGTTCGAGCATGAGCTTTTATCGTTGGCGATCTGGTTCTGCGCAAGATTCAAATCACCAAGGACCGCCACAAGTTATCCCCCCTATGGGAAGGGCCGTATATAATTGCTGAGGTGACTCGGCCAGGCGCATACCGATTAAAACGTGAACACGGATCTATGGTGGAGAACTCCTGGAACATCAAGCATCTTCGATGATACTACGCTTAAATTGTCTTAAGTTTCATGCTCTTTTTGACTGCTAAACTCAAGCAAGATGACTTCTTGAGTTAGCAGTCGAGGGCTATACATATGTCAATAAAGCGTAGTTTTCTTCACCAACTTATGCATATTCGGTTTATCATTGTTTAATGTTCGTTGATTCGAGTTCAATGCATAAGGACCGAGAATTTTTCGATGACCTAATCAGGCTTAGCCTTGGTGACAGTCGGACAGAAATTACTTAAGAAATTGTACATGAAAACTCGGATCAAGGCATTAACATAAATAGACTGAACATTCCCAGGATGCATCAGAACGTCGCAATTATACAGTGTTTACAAGACAATCAAGGCCGGAAGTGGTTCACTACATCGGCGGCCACCTTTTTGGCCGATTCCTGTGCCTCACTAATCAAATCGAGTGCCTGCTCATCTGAAGTTCCCTCAGCGAAGCCCTCCCCGACTAAATCGATGTCCACTCGAGGGTAGAGTGACTTCGCCTGAGCAAGGGCGAAGCCCGCTCCCATGACAGCCGCCTCAGAGATGTTGGCCAAATATTGGTCAGGGGCTCGCCTAAGCTTGTCAAAGACTTCAACTGGGTCCAGTGAGCTAGCCCTGACTCCCGGATGAAATAAAGACAGCAGGATTGGTGTTGCTGCGTTGGCAACATCTTCCCGGACCCGTCCGGCTTGTTTAACCCTCTCAAGCAGAATGTCGTATTGAGCTCGGGTCTTCACTTTGTAAGCTGAGAAAGACATATGATTACACAGAGCTTTCAGAGACAAAGCAGTTCAACGAACGTCGTTTTGAAGGAGCTCACCTTCGAACTCGGCCTCCAACTCGGTCTTGCCGAGGCTGATTGCCTCCAGCTGGACCTGGAGCGAGTGGACCTCCGACGAATTTTCTACAAAAAAGAAACGCTATCAGCAACCAGGATCAACACGGAAACCATAAAGAATCTAGGAGGGTTAAGCTTACTCCCGACTGATCCCCGGAGGTCGAGGTTTTCTTCCCGGAGTTTAGCTATCTCCCTTCTTAGGGCTGCCTCCCTCGACGCGGCCTCTTCTCGAGTGGTCTTCAACTTCTGCTGGACGTCCTCTAGGGAGTTTAGGTGTGGGACCAACTTCTCGAGTGCTTCAGACTTAGCCATCGATCGGCAATACTCCTTCTGCACGCAAGATCTGAAGTTGACCGACTAAAAGGAAGTGATGATGCAACAATGGAAAAGGACTAAGGCTTACGTTGAGTAGCCGAGTCGCCTCATTCAGGCTATTGACAAGGGCATCACTTTCCTCGCTCTCTGCTTGCTTATCTAGGATGATGCCGTGCCTTTGGCCTTCTGAATCTCGTCACTCGATCTTGATTGGAGGAACCCAGGTTTCAGAGGACAGCAACCTGGGGATTTCTTCTACTGTGGCTGATAGATCAGGGGGAACAGATGAAGATATGAAAGAATCAAATTGAAGATTGAAGACAAAATCTCAATTCAAGACTTACCGGCTTCGACGGCTGAACCCTTGACTGGATCAGCCCGGCTGGTCTTTTCCTTCTGACTTTTCACCGACTGATTTTTAGTCGGGGCCTTCTGAGTTGCAGTCAATGGCTTCTCGGCAGCCGACTGGTTTCCAGTCGGGATGTCCTGGCTAGCAGTCGGGGGCTCCCTCCTTGGGATATCTTTGCTTGGAGGCGAGGGCTTTCGCCCGAGCGCTCTCGCTTGGGAGAGGGCTCAGGGGTTTTGGTTCCGCAGCTTGGATGCCTCGGACGCGGCACTGAGCGGCTCTTCACTCTTCCCGGCAGAATCTATATCTTGGGGTCTCCTACCAAACGAACAACGCACCCAATCGGAATGAAGACAAAGAAATATTCAACAAAATGCCTAACATCAGTCATAAGGCGCACCTGGATGACCGACGGATTTTCGGCGCCGCCTTCGGTGACGGCCTTGAAGGGGTTGGTTCGGCTGGAGGAGCTGGGACATCATCGTCCGGGTCATCGATGAGGAGCCTCCTCTTACTCGCCCGTTTGCTGGAGTCCTCACTCGGGGCCGCCCTTTTCTCGACTGGATCGCTCTGGATTTTCACTCCACCAGTCGGCTTCTTGGCAGAGCGAAGTGGCACGTCATCATGAGGAACCTTGTATGGTTTTGAAATAATGGAGGCATTTTCCTGCAAGAGAAATTCTCACAATACTAAGAGGTATGACATCAAGATTGCAAGACAGTACAAAGAGTTCAGTCGGCTTACCGGAGGAGGAGGTCGGTAGAGACTGAAGGGTAGGACCGGCAGTACGAGGCTGTGCTCGACTGCGACTCCAGTCGAGAAGACCTTATACATCCGGATTTTCAGGATCTCAAAACTAAGGGAGTCCCGGTCTTCCCGATTGGGGTCCCTCTCGCCTTCATACTCGAAGGCTAGCTTCGATCGCTCTTTAATCGGCACCAGTCGGCTCCTGATGAAATGCCGAGTGATTTGTTCGCCGTGAAGACCCTTCTGCTTCATCTCTAAGATTTTCGCTAATAGCTTGTTGGCTTCTTCAAAGTCTTGGGCCACCGGTACAGTGCTCCAAGTATGCTTGGGTACAGGGGGAAGGCCAACAAAGTTTGGCAGGCTGGGTTCAAGATTGCTAATATAGAACCAGCTCGCATGCCAGCCCTTGTTGGAAGTTTCCAAGGGAAGAAAAAAGTACTCCTTGCGGAGGGATCCGCGGAGTTAAAAACCCGCTACACCAACGACGCATGGATGGTCCTTATTCGGATGCAGTTTGAGGTAAAACATGCGACGAAAAAGTTGAAAGTGGGGGAGGATGCCAAGGAAGGCTTCACATACATGAATGAAGAGAGCGATGTGAAGCATGGAGTTGGGGTTCAGATGATAGAGTCGAAGGCCGTAATAATCAAGAAGTCCCCTAAAGAACTCGGAAGTGGGGAGGTTGAACCCGTAGTAAAAGAACGATGTGAAAACAACGAGCTCACCAGCATTCGGGGTGGGAAAATCTTCACCCGCCGCCGGGCGCCAGCCCACGATCTCCTTAGGGGGAAGCACTCCGTGCTTCACCATCTCCTTGAGGGTGGATTCTCTCACATCTGAAGTGGCCCACTGCTCGAAGGGGATTTTCTTCTCATCCGCCATGAATGTGGTTTGGGTGGGAAGCAGATCTGGCTAAGAGGATGGGAGTTTGAGATGGGGATCTTGGGAGCTGGTTGCGGAGGCTAGTTTGTGGCGAAGGTTGAGCTCCTAGATCGATGGATTCGGGTGCGCGCGAGTTTAGGGTTTACCGCAAGGAGCTGGTGAACAGTGCTGTGAAAAGGGGAAATTTTTGGGAAGACGAAGTGGCGGGGATGACCTCGAGGCTTTGTAAAGAGATTTGAGGGTTGCGCTAGGTTTTCTCGTGATTGGGCCGAGCCCATGAGAGATTTGCGGCCCAGCTAAGGTGTGGCCTGACGTGTGTCCTTAGGGACTTAAGTGGATGAGCTTAAGCAGATTTGCCTTGGCAATATGCACGTGCCAGAGTGCCCTATACCTTTGGAAATCCTTTCATACCGCGGTTTGCTTAACCTCGTGAGAAGTAAGCACGATGCAATTTGAGAGGTGACCAACAGCTAAGCTTTTTATAGCTGTCTTGATGACAAGGGCTGTTTGGTTTTCTAGCGTTTGATTGAATGATTATATCAATGCTATTTTTCCACCTTGGTGAAGATCTTTATAGATTGAGACCAATATTATGGCGGGAGCTATTTAATAACTTGGTCATATTTTTCAGACAACTAGAAAACTTGTTTATCCATGAGGGATGATTAAAATATTTGTTCTGAAATGACTCGGGCAGATCCACTCGGATAAGCATGAGCTTATGAGTGCTTTCCACCTATGAGGATTGATTGAGTTATTTGTCTTGAGGCGACTCGGGCAAATTCACTCGAAAGAGCACGAGCTTACTAAGTGATGAGATTTTTTATATTTGCTTTAGCATGAGTTAAGCATTTACAAGAATATTTTCCAGCCCTTTACAGTCTTTGGAGACACTCGGTAGAATCAGGCAGAGATGGTGGAATCGCTCGGCGCCAGAAGCACTCGGTCAAAGAGTTGTTTGGTCATGTACAATCTTGGTTTGGTGCTGAGTTGTCTCGTCAACTGAAAAGGACTCGGGGGCTACTATGGAGATTATGGCAATCGGGTATCCACATGGCAAGCTTATCCGATTGGAGATAGGGATAGATTGCATCTACCAAATATGTAAACCAAATATGACTTGGGTGTTACGTTGCCGATTGAGATAAGGCAACGTCCTATAGTCACGGTTTGGTAAGATTGAGGAAACCGACTTAGAGTAAGATAGGGTTTCCGATCTATAAGCCTGCCTCCCAATACTATATAAGGAGGGTAAGGGGCGTCCCTTGAGGGATATCATATGCTTCATAAGCTATTAGCTTTTAGCCTTAGATCTTGAGATCAATATACACTCGGTGGATTGAATCCCCAAAACAGGAGTAGGGTATTACCTCACGAGAGGGCCCGAACCTGTCTAAATCCTTGTTTTCCACCTAACCCATAGTGCTTGGCGATATTGACTGCATCCCCAAAATTCTATTGCCGAAACCGAGTTTTGACAGTTCCAGGTGAATTTCTTCTCTTTCTTCAAAAGTTGAGTCATGGGTCAGGCTATTGTGGAAAACCCTTCGATGAACCTCCGGTAATATCCGGCCAATCCCAACAAACTCCGAACCTCTGTCACTGACCTAGGTGCCTTCCATCCTGTAACGGCTTCGACCTTGGCAAGGTCTACCGGTACTCCTCTGGCTGAGACTACATGGCCAAGAAAAGCAACTTCCTTAAGCTAGAACTCACATTTACTAAATTTCGAATACAACTGGTGCTCTCGTAGCTTCTCTAGTACTAGTCGTAGGTGTTCTGCATGTTCCTCATTGTCTCTGGAATAGATAAGAATATCGTCGATAAACACCACCACGAATTTATCCAGATATTCCATGAATACCTTGTTCATCAGCTTCATGAAATATCCTGGGGCATTGGTCAATCCAAAGGACATTACTGTGAACTCATATAAGCCATAACGCGTAGAGAATGCTGTTTTGGGAATATCTCCGGCTCTAATCTTCAACTGATGGTATCCTGACCGAAGATCAATCTTCGAGAACACTTGTGTACCCTTGAGTTGATCAAATAAGTCATCAGTTCTAGGTAGTGGGTACTTGTTTTTGATGGTCACTTCATTCAACGATTGATAATCTACACACGTCCTCACACTTCCGTCCTTCTTTTTGACGAAGAGCACTGGGGCTCCCCAGGGAGAAGAACTAGGGCGTACAAATCCTCTTAGATATGGGGGCAGTACCAGGCATTAGGTCGATGATGAACTCTATGTCACGATCAGGGGGCATTCCGGGCAATTCCTCAGGGAATACATCCAGGTAATCCTGCACTACTGGCATCCCGCTCAAAGGTAGCATGGTAAATTCTCCCGCAGCTTGCTCACATAGCATCGGGTTTTGGTCCATGGTTATGTTCATTGATGACCCCCATGGGGTGGATACTGTGACTTTCCTTCGGCTACAGTCTATGACTCCATTGTTCTTAGTTAACCAATCCATGCCAAGTATAATATCAAGAGTTTGTGGTGGCAGTACCATAAGGTTTAAAAGGAATACCACGTCTCTAATCCATATGGGCACATTGATGCAAGCATGGGGTACGGTTATATTTCCCCCAGGCGAGTGTACCAACATGGGTCTCTTAAGTTCTACCTGGTGTAGATGGTGTTGTTTGCTTATTTGTGATGATATGAATGAATGTGATGCTCCGGAATCAAATAAGACTTTAACTAGGGTAGAGTTGATAGAGAACATACCCATCAGCACGTTCTGATCCTCCTGCACTTCTTCGGCACGCACATGATTCACTTGTCCGCGCCGAAATCTGGTAGCAGTCTCATTGGGTTGCGGTGTTCTAAACAGACCGCGTCCAGTAGCAGGAGCAATAGTTCCTCGTATAGTCGTTGTGTTGGCACTGGTACGCATGGGAGTGTTGCGTGGCTTGGGGCAGCTGTTGGAGTAGTGCCCAAGCTCTCCACAGTTGAAGCAGTTCACATTCCTTCTTCCAGGAGCGGCGAGAGTCGGTGTCGGGGTACGGAACTGGGGCGCAGTCGGCCTGCTGACATTGTCGGGTGCAGTAGGACGACTGGTTGCCACGACGGTTGGTTTCCATCCGAATGGGGTGGCTCCCTTGGGGCGCTGAGACGCTCCCTGAAGTGGGCGGGCCATAGCAAGCCTCCTCTTGCGGTTGTTTTCCACCATCTTCCGGTCATGTTCCAATCGTACAACCTTGTTGATAAGGCTTTGGAAGCTGGCGTGGTCTTGACCGATCATTGGCCCTCTTAGCTCATCGTTCAATCCTTCGATAAATTTATCTATTTTCTCTTCTTCGTCTATCATCTCACTGGTGGCATATCGAGCAAGCTGTGTGAACTTGTTCAGGTATTCTTGCACCGTGGTGTTGCCTTGGCGCAACCTTCGAAATTCGTTCTTCTTCATTCTCATGACCGCGGCAGGTACAAAATTTTCATGGAAGGCGGCCGTGAACTCTTCCCAGGTTGGTTCTCCGGCGTCTTCTGCCCGTGTCTCTTTGTAGGTGTCCCACCAATCACTTGCGGGACCTTCCAGCTGATTGGTGGCAAGGATGACTGTGTCGGCTTCTTGTACCCGGATGAGGGTCAACTCCTTCTCTATTACTCTCAACCAATCTTCGGCATCCATTGGCTCGTCGGCCATGGAAAATGTAGGCGGCTTGGCTCGCATGAACTCTCCTAAGCTTGATCCTCCGCGATTCCTTTGGTTGTTGGCGATGGCTTGAAGCAACTGGGTTTGCAAAGCCATGACTTCCGTTAAGGTGGAGGGATTGGGCTCTGGTGGGTTCTCGTTGGATGTCAAAGCTCTGCGACGGTGCGCCATCTGAAGAAGGTAGATGAGTTAAGAGATTGAACCTACTAAGGTCATGGTTTCTAAGTGATGTTCTCTTCAAATTGTTTTTAAGTGGTCTTTGAATAGAGCAAGCATGGTAGAATAGACTCATTCATAACATAAAATAAAACATTACATAGGTCCACAGTTAATACATCCATGGGGATACAGCAGACTGCACATACACAGTCCCACACAACACAATGCAAAAGCTACATCGTACTACTGCCATCAGCTACTAAGGGGAAGGGTGTGATCCTTGCTGCCAAAATCTATCCAAAGCAAGGTCAAAGTTGGGGCGGTTCTCTCGCCTAGTCATCCAACCAACCACAGGAACCAGGTGCAGGAAAGGGGTGATCTTTAGCCGAAGCAAATCGAAGTCCCCATGGCTCAGAGGTAGTGGCCTCGGAGTCATGCTTGATCTTCCTGCTTGGTGGTCGGGTACTCTTCCGGGCAGTCCTGAGGGTGAGGGGACCTCCGGTGTGAGTCAGGGGACGAGCAGGAGCTTCCTCCTCTGCTGGATCAGTATCGCTGGACTCCCACTTGATCTCCATAGGTTCTGTCTCGAACTCGGAGTCGGTGCAGATCTGGATGGGGTTCTCATCTCCCGAACCAGGCGCAGATGGTACAGCCATGGAGTTCGAGGTGGGTCCCATTGAGGTGGCAGCAGTGGGGTCTATCAGGTACGATGTCGACTCTGCTCAACATAAAGGCCTGCTCCATCATGGCTTGAAAAGTGTTCAGGCATGCTGGAGTCATGAGGTGGTAGTGGTCGGGCACAGGGGGTGTTGGTGCAGCTTCAGTGGAAGTACCAGCAGCAGGGACAGGATGGGAGCGAAGTTGCTCTTCCAGCTGGTTGACCTGTTGTTTGCTCTTCCTGAGCTATTCCTCCAACTCCACTAAGGCTTCTCCACGGGCCATGTAACGGTCAAAGAGCTGCTCGTACTGGACACCGTTAGCCTGCAGCTGGGTCTGCAGCAAGTTGATCTGATCCTCACAGTTCTGATGTTCCTCGACCAGATCATTGAGGCGTCGCTGCTGGTCGTCGATTTTGAGCAAAGCTTCTTCATAGCAGTCATCCGCTGTTTCTGCCCAGCAGGACAAACGAGTGACCATAGGATTATAGCAGCAGGGGGTGGCTTCCACGGTGCAGATTGGGTTGCCTTCCTCACGGTAGGGTTGGTGTACAAACTCAGTCACGGTGAGCTCAACACGGTGAATGGCGTTGAGGCGGAGAAATGCTTCACGGGCTGTGTCCTGAAGAGCTGCTTCAACCAGATCTCGGTGGTAACGAGTGTGGAAGCAATAGGGTGTCCTTCGGTGCCATGCCTCCTAATCTG
This sequence comes from Oryza australiensis, assembly GCA_019925245.2. Lineage (NCBI taxonomy): Eukaryota > Viridiplantae > Streptophyta > Magnoliopsida > Poales > Poaceae > Oryza > Oryza australiensis. The sequence continues at coordinate 718,394 of JAIFGZ020000195.1, read as the reverse complement.
GTAGGTGGGTGCCTCTGGGTACCTTAGGCACCATAGCAATAACTGGAGTTGCGCCACGAATCCTTCATCCCGTGGAACGGTGATCTCCCAAACTCCGATATGGTCAGACATCTGCTTTTGAAAGCAACTTAGGGTCAGAGAGAGAGATAATATCAAAACAATTTGAGTAAAAGAAATGGGGATAAAGGTATAGGAAAAAGTATGTTTGACTTTCAAAAATAATAGTTTGCGAAATGATCCTACGTAGGGATATTTCCCTTTAGCCAGCTAGTCAGGGGTAGGACGCCAGTTGGTCTTATCCTACAGTCGCATTGCTCTGATACCAGCTCTGTGGACCCCCGTTTTTGGAACGGGAATCTTTCGTGTTCTTAGTACCATTTCCCTGGATCGAGTAGTTTGGTACCCACGAAATACAGTACTGGATAATCAGGTGCATATGCACGAATAGTCTTACAGCAAAAGTATTACAATATAGGCCCGAAGACAGTATCCAACATATAGGACCTCATAGTCCAGATACAATCAGAAGTAGAACTTAGCTAAGGCAGCGGAATGAAGGCAGCGGCTTGTCAATTGCCACAGGCAACGACCGGAGACTAAGACCTAGCAAGCGCCATCAGCTTCTTCGCCCTCCTGGTAGTAGGCATATGGATCCTCCAAGTCTTCATTTCCATCATCTGAAGGTTTGTGCGTATAGCAAGGGTGAGTACCAACCGTACTCAGCAAGCCAACACGGAAGTGATGCATATGATAGGGTCATTCAAGAATGGCTGGGGTAGTTTTGCATAAAGCCAATTTTCACAACTCTTTTCACAAGCCTGACAACTAGCCAAGTCAAGTTTTAGTTCCACAGTTCATTAAGTCGGGGACGGTTCTGTCTACCATCCATCGTGATTCCAATGATGGCTTCCCGCCTCCGGTTCGTCATGGTTTTCTGGGGAGTCCACCCCTTCTCGCATCTCGAGAAGTTGATCCACTAGTGAATAAGAATCATCATGCAAACCAATCCCATCATTTTTAAAGTTTAGAGTCTGGCCAAGCGAAAGTCTTGTCACGATGCTCAATATCCGCGAGCACGGCTATTCGAATAGATTGATTCATTCACACTGTAGTGGATGTACACTTTACCCGTACTCCACGACTGCCCAACAAATGAGCCTACGTCCCAACACATGAGACGGTCACGACAAAGCCTTTCAATAACCTTACTTTGGCAGTACCCGCTCCATGAACTTAAACCCTCTTGCACTCTAGCCGTCCTTTTCTAGCAGTGTGAGGAGTTCTGGCGCTCCCGGGGTAAGGGAAGACTTCATTTATCAAGTTATGATTAATTTCGATTTTTAATCCTCCATTCCCAATCTCATACAAAACAACAACTATGCAGGGGTACCGCCTCCGCTCGGCTATTTACTCCGCTAGGTCTATACCCATTTGAGAAGTACGGTTGTACTGGCTCGTTCCCCGGCTATCTCATGGCTCGGTCCTTAATTGACCAGGGTCGGCACTTGCCTTTTCTGGAATCCACCCAAATCATCCAGCCGCCCCAGTCTAAAACATTTGTTTGGTACTTTCAGTTTTCATCATAACTCATTTTATCATTCTCATGGCAATGTGGCGCTCATGTCTCCACATGCCGTATCTCAACTACCTTACCTAAGGTAGTTGCCCAAGCATAAAGCTCTTTATAAAATCATGAGCATGCATGAATCTACTAATAGCATGGCTAAGCATTTTGCCGAAGTTATTCTCCGGTTGTATGTATCACATCGAGGGTTGCAAGGAACAATTCTAAAGGTAATCAATAACAAGGCAGGGCATAACAAGTACAGGTAAATCTTTGTGTATAGCATGCATGTTTAAAGTTAAAACAACAACATTTCGCAATTGGGATCAATATGTTCAAAGGGCGTGATGACTTGCCTTGTTCGCACGCTTGTTGAGTGGGGTCCTCGACGTAGTCAGTAGCTGCTTCTTCGGATGCTATCCATACGTGCGAAATGAAAGATTGAATCCAATTAAAATTCGATAAGAATGAATAAGGAATCAAGAAAAGCAAAAAGAGTACACCAAAATATCTCCCTATGACTTTGCACGAGTTGCGGAGGACTTTAGGGCAAAATTGATCGTATTTGTGGTTATCTAGGGTTTTTCGTAAAAAGAACCGATAAAGTCATGAAGCGAGAATCTTACGAATGTTGTTTAAGAGATTCGTTGATACATTTTATTGAGTTCAAAAGATTAAGTATATTTTGAAGAAAATAAAAATAAATCTTCGGGAAGAGTTTTCGTAAACGCAAAGTTCTCCGAAAATCGTATATAGGAGCTCATTTCATTTTAAAGAAAATACCTGTGAAATCTATAGAATTTTGGCGTAAATATACCCAAAATATCTCCAAAATTTTTCCCAAAATTTTTCCCTAATTTCTTTCTATTTTTCTTTCCCTTCTTTCTTTTTTTCTTTTTCTTTCTCTCTTTTTTTCTTTCTCTTCCTTCCCTTTTTCCTTTCTTTCCCACTCTGCTCTGCTAGCGTCGGCGGCTGACGGGGAAGAAGAGAGCGCCGGCGGCGAGGGAGGGCCGGAATAGTTAGCATAGGGGTTCTTTCACCATCTAGGGACCACGGGGAACCCATCCCAGGGCTTAGCCGGGACAGAGGGGCGACGGGGAGAGCTGGCGACGGCGAGGCGGCCAAGGCGGCGATGGCGCACGTCGGTGGCGAGTTCCGACGACAGCACGGCCACGGCGAGGGGCTTGGGAGCATCCTAGGGGCTCAGCGGTGCTAATGGCGGCGATGGATCGGCCGGAGAAGCATGGGGTAACCTAGTGACGTGTGCATGGCGACGGCCGAGGCAGGGGAATTCGGCGGGGCTCGTCGCCGGTGATTTCCGGCGGCCATCTGGCTCGGAGGACCTAGGGGAAACAATGCTTAGAGCACGTAGATAATTGTAGTACCTTTAATTTGGGAGGATATCAACCGAGGGCGACGAATTTTTGAGTTTTGCTCCGTGCGGCCGAGTTAGGGTTCTTCCGGCCGAGCTATATGGGCAACTCAGTTCGGGGTGCTCGTTTTATAGGCGGCCGACGGTCAGGGCACGCACTGGCGCGGCGTCGCCGGCGCGGCGACGGCATGGCGTGGCGCGCGTGGCGACGCGGTGCACAAGCGCGGGGTGACGGCTACGTGCGGGGACGTGGTGACGCGGGCGAGGTACGACGAGGCGTGTGCGGGCGTACGGCGGCATGGCGCGATGACGACCACGGCGAGCGTGCGTGCGGCGACCGCGGGAGGCGTGTACGGGCGGCATGGCATGCGATGTGGCGGGCGCTGTGCGCGGGACGGGGTGACGCGGGCGACGTGGCGAGCGGCTGCGACGCGTGACGCGTGTCGCGCGCACAAGGGGCCGGACACGATCGAATACCTCCTCATCAATGAATAGTGCAATTTTTCATTTTTCCCGAATTATATTCCTAATTTTCCCATTCCTATTTTATTTAACTCTAAGAATCCAAAATAACATCTAATATTCCCAAGATAATTTTTAAAATTATATTTTCAAATTTTCCCCCACTTTTATTATTCCAAATATATTTTTCATATTTATTTTATTTCTTCCTTTAAATTCAAGAAAATAGGGTTTTTGATTAAGAATAAATTTCTAATTTCATATTTCCTATTCAAAAATATCCTTATCATCCAATTCCAAATATTTGTTATCTTTCCTCCACCAATTAAGTTTTCAACCAAAATATATCCTTTTTTAAAATACCCTTCTCTAAGCCACCAAATTTTATATATATGCTCTTTTCAAATATATATATATATTTTTGAAATCTTTTTCACCAATTGGGATTTCAAAGCTTAGGGTTTATCCAACTTTACATCAAAGTAATTCCGAAGAAACTCTTACACAACTGAACTGGCAAATAAGATCAAAAAACACGATAAGAAGCAATGACTCCAAAATGTTTTTGTGAGTTTCGATTTTTAAATTCTGATTTTAATTTCTTCGATTTTCGGGGTGTTACACCCTCTAGCATATATAGCTCCTTTAGAGAGACATTTGTGGATCTTGAAAGACCCTTCCCAATTTGGTGACCACTTGCCGAATTTATTATCTCTTGTTCCAATCGACAGTATCAATTTCCAAACGAATTCGCCCTCTTCAAAAGACTTAGGCACAACTTTCTTATTATAATGACGGGCTACTTGTTCCTTATCCCTTGTTACCTTTTCCAAGGCCCTCATCCATGATAAAACGAGGTCTTCTGATTCATCCACCATCAAGTGATAATAACCATCGGCTGTAAGTTGATCTTGCAGCTGAACCCATCTCGAGTCGATGATATTTTCCCATGGCAGTACTGCCTCGTGTCCATAGACCAACTTGTACGGAGGGACCTGGATAGATCCGTGGCATGCCACCCGATATGCCCAAAGTGATTCGGCTAATCGGCTATGCCATTGCTTAGGGTACTCAGAAATCTTCCTCTTTACTAGTTTGATCAAACTTTTGTTTGAATCCTCTACTTGCCCGTTGGCCTATGCATAGTATGGTGAAGAATTAAGTAATTTGATCCCCATGCCGTCGGCAAACTGAACAAACTCGTTCGATATGAAGATAGATCCTGGTCTCATTGTTATTGTTTGTGGGATGCCAAATCGGTAGATAATATGCTCTTTAACAAACTCGATTGCGTCCCTAGAATCAACCTTTTTCAAAGGAATTGCCTCCACCCATTTTGTAAAATAATCTGTTGCCATCAGAATGAAGTTATGTCCTTTGCTTGAGGGTGGATTAATCTGGCCGATCATGTCGATGCCCCATCCTCGAAACGGCCAAGGCTTTATCATCGGGTTCATAGCCGATGCAGGTGCTCTTTGCACGGTGCCGAATTTCTGATAATCCTGGCAGCCTTTATAGTACTTGAAACAGTCCTCCAACATCGTCGGCCAAAAATACCCTGCTCTCCGAAGCAACCACTTCATCTTGTGAGCCGATTGATGCGTGCCACATATCCCTTCATGTACTTCCCCGATAGCCTGCTTGGCTTGATCGGCACCAAGACACTTGAGCAGCACACCATCAATCGTCCGATAGTAGAGATCTTCGTCGAGCAAAACATATCTTAGAGCCTTGTATCGCAATTTCCTTGAAGCCGATTGAGAGGGGTTCTGTAAATAGCTGTAGACCTCAAACCTCCAATCATCGGCTGTCATGGCAGCGACTTCTATCCCGACTTCTTTTATCATCGGCCTGTAGCCTGATGCCCCTTGAGCTAAATCATTGGCTTTTGTATTCTGCTCTCTGGGGATGTGTTTCAATGTGACCAGCCGAAAGCTATCCATCAATTCTCCGCATTGTTGGTAGTAGACCATCAGCGCGTCGTTCTTGCATTCATACTCCCTTGACAACTGGCTGATGACCAATAGTGAATCCCCCATTATCTCTATGGCGTCGGCTTCGACTTCTTTGAGAAGATGCAATCCCTTTAGCACTGCTTCGTATTCGGCTTGATTGTTTGTAGCATGGGGGTCGATAGAAAAAGCAAATTCAAAGCTTGCCCCCTAGGCGAAATAATGACCAATCCGATACTGCAGCCGTTGGTGCACACCGAGCCATCAAACGTCAATGTCCAAGGCATAATTTCGATCGAGCCGATTAAGTCATCTCTGTGCTCCACGATAAAATCGGCTATAGCTTGTCCTTTAACTGCACTGGGTGCTTGATACCTCAGATCAAATTCTGTCAAGGCAAAAATCCACTTTCCAATCTGCCCTTTTAAAACCGGAGTAGATAGCATGTACTTAACGACATCGGCTTTACATATTATTGTGCACTCATTGGATAGCAGATAATGCCTTAACTTTGTGCATGAAAAATATAGGCATAGGCATAGCTTCTCCACTAGTAAATATCTTGTTTCTGCGTCCAATAACCGTTGACTGAGATAGAAGATAGCTTTTTCTTTGCCCTCAATCTCTTGGATTAGAACTGAGCCGATTGACTTGTCATCGGCTGACAGGTACAGCTTGAACGGTATTCCCTTTCGTGGAGACATTAAAACTGGAGGTGAGCTTAAATAATTCTTGATATTGTCCAAGGCCTTCTGCTGCTCTGCCCCCCATGTGAATGTTTGATTGGCTTTAAGCTGAAGCAGTGGTGTGAACGGCTCCATCTTCTCTGACAGGTTGGCTATGAATCGCCTGATGAAGTTGATTTTGCCGATCAATGATTGAAGCTGCTTCTTGTCCTTCGGAGGCTGTATCGTTTTGATAGCGTTGATGCTCCTTGTTGTAACCTCAATTCCTCTTTCATGAACAAGAAACCCTTGAAATTGCCCTGCTGACATGCCGAACGCACACTTTAACGGATTCATCTTCAGGCCATATTTTCTTGTCTGCTCCAAAACCTGCTTCAGATCGGCTATGTGGTTCTCTATCTCCCTGGACTTGACAACGACATCATCGATGTAGATCTCCACCAGAGAGCTGATCATGTCGTGGAAGATATAATTCATGGCCCATTGATATGTTGCCCCAACATTTTTCAGTCCAAACGTCATAATGACCCATTCATAAAAACCGATTGCCCCAGGACATCGAAAAGCGGTTTTGTGAATGTCCTCTTCGGCCATGAAGATTTGATTGTAGCCCGCATTGCCATCCATAAAACTGATGATTTTGTGGCCTGATGCAGTGTTTACGAGCAAATCGGCTATAGGCATTGGGTATTCATCTTTGGGTGTAGCCTTATTTAAGTCTCTGAAATCGATGCATACCCTAAGTTTGCCATTCTTTTTCAATACTGGGACAATGTTTGAGACCCACTCGGCGTATCGGCAAGGCCGAATGAATCCAACATCATATAGTCGAGTTATTTCGGCTTTGATCGCATCATACATATCGGCTTTGAACCTCCTGGGAGGTTGTTTGAACGGCCAATAACCTGCCTTGATTGGTAGTTGATGAACAACTATAGAACGGCTGTATGGCAAAATCGGACACTTTTAGAAAATCGGCTTGCCAGATTTTCCCGGACAAACAATCAATGCCATCGATTTCCCAGAGTGGCAAATCGGCATTGGCGACGCTTACTGACCTGTCGGCTGGTACAATCTCTATCTTGTCGTCATCCCATTGAATTAGACACTGGTGCATAGCGGAAGGGACACAACAGTTGGCATGTATCCAGTCCCTCCCGAGTAGCAGGCTGTAAGACCCCTTCCCGTCGATGACAAAAAAGGTTGTGGGCATGGTCTTGTTGCCGACGGTTAGCTCGACATTCAACACGCCCTTGGTCTCTAATGGGTTGCCGCCGAAGTCCTTTAATACCATGTTAGTCTTGATCAGGTCTTCGGATCCCTTTCCCAATTTCCTGAATGTTGCATAGGGCATCAGGTTTACTGCGGCTCCACCATCCACTAGCATTTTCGACATTGGCTTGCCGTTGACGAAACCTTTTACATATAGCGGCTTGAGATGCCGATTTTTGGTTCCCTCCGGCTTGTCGAAAATTGCTTGATCTGGGGACAGCGCTAGTTTGACCAAGGCGTCCTAGATATTGTCTGCATCGGCTTCAGGAGCACCGAATTCGGCTGGCAATATGAATACCATATTGACCGATGCAGAGACTTTGCCTTTCCCTTTGGCTGCCCTTCTGGCTTGATCGGCTGAACTCTCGCTGGCTTGTTCCTCATCGGCTGTGGTGGTTTCCTTTTTGGGGATCCATCACCTTTTGATTTTACCTAGCCGACGGCGTTGTTCTTCGATCATCTGCCAAACTTCTTCTTCCCTTCCTTCACGCTTTAGCCTCTAAATTCTTCGTTTCTGCGTTTTGGTGAAGAGGTCAGAGGGGCACCATTGTGGGTTGGCCAATTCTTCATCATCGGCCTCTCCTTCGTCGTACTAGTCATCATTCTCGTCTTCATCAAAGAAGTCTTGATGGATTGGCCTGAACCGATCGTGAACAGACTGCCGGTCCCGGTTGAGCTGTATGGCCCTCGGGACGAACTGAGTTGGACTGGTGATTGGCTGGCTTCTGTGTTTGTCCTCGCGGTATTCGCTGCAGGCCGGGCAATTATCTAGCGTCGGCAATCTCATCCCGGTTTCCCAGCAGTGCCTGAAAAATTCGCAATGCCAATGAGGATCGGCACCGCTGTGATTCCCATCATACCGTCGGCCTCGCGTTTCTGGCTTTTGCCGATAAAATCTTTCAAACCGAGCCTTTTCCCGCCAAGATTGCTGTTGGAAGCGGCTTCGGCCATTCGTGTTGATCGGCCGTTGATCAGCCGATCGGGCAACGGGGCGCACCATGTTGATTGGCGCGGCTTGGCTTCCAGTTGGCTTATCGTCTGCCTTGACCCCTTCTAATGTTTTGGCTAAGCTGTACATCATTCTGCGCTGCCGATCGGCTTGCCTGGGGCCGGCTTGAACCATGTTGACTGGGAAGGGGTTGCCATCTACCTTCATTGGCCGAGTAGAATCGCCAAACTTGAGTTTCCCGGCCTCTATTGCCAACTGGATCTGCTGTCTGAAGACTTTACAGTCGTTAGTGGCATGGGATGTAGACTTGTGCCACTTGTAGTACTTCTTCTTTAGTTCATCAGCCGATGGGATCACATTGTTTTCGAGAAGTTGGATCTGCTTCTCTCTGAGTAATAGATCGAAGATCCTATCGGCCTTGGTGATGTCGAAATCATATTTCTCCTCTTTGGCCGTCTTCAGGAGCCATTAACAGACAATAGCCTTTTTATTCTTGGCCCATTCGGCTGCCGCCACCTCTGCGTCATCATCGCTGGAATTGGAGTCTGATTCAATGATGACTTGAGTTATGTTCTTGACGGCCTTCCTGTTGTCTTGAAACCATTGCTCATGGGCCGTCACCTTCTGTGCCAGATGCGCCAGGCTGTCGAAGTCTTGAGTGGAGAAGCGCTCACGGATCGGCACGATCAGGCCATGGAAGGCCAAATCGGCTAGTTGGGCGTCCGACAGCACTAGGCTATAGCATCGGTTCCTCATCTCTTTGAAGCGTTGAATGTAGTCTTGAACCGACTCGTGTGCTTCTGCCTGATAGTGGTGAGGTTCAACAACTTCATTTCATGGTTGCCGATGTAGAAGTAGCTATGGAATTGTTTTTCGAGATTGGCCCAGCTATGAATTGAGTTGTAAGGCAACAAAGAGAACCATGTGAAGGCCGATCCCGAAAGAGACAAGGGGAACAGTCGAACTCTCAAGGCATCTATAGCCGATGCTTCGCCGCACTGCGCCAAGAATCGGCTGACATGCTTGTAGGTTGACACGTTGTCCTGCCCTGAGAATTTTGAGAAGTCTGGGACTTTGTACCAGTTGGTCAATGGAATTCGCTCGAAATGCTCTGGATAAGGATACCGATACATGTTTCCTGAGTCCTTTGGCTTGAGGCCGAATTGATCGCGCATGACGTCCGCAATCAAATCGGCCCATGTCCGGTTGTCCTGCTGTACCGGCTTATATTGATCATATGGTGCGGGTGCTTGCCGATACAGTGGTGGTGGCGTTTGGGCCTGTAGTGATGATCTTGATGGCCTACTGTTAACACTGGAATTTGGTAATCGAGTCCCTAAGTCTGCAAAGGTGAAGTAGAATCGGATCGGCTGGAAAGAGGGGCCGCATCGGCTGAGGAGTGATCGGCTGCGAGGCCAATCGGCTAAGGTTGGATCAGATAGGGGCAGCCGATAGCCGATTGCAGGACCAGAAGAGAAGACCGTTTCTGATGCACCAGTTTGAAGATAAGTAGAAGATTCGGTTGTCAGTAGCGCGTTAAACGATATTGCCACTTATGGATAGAGTCCTGTAACGGCAATTGTATCTGTAATCTAGGGGTTTGTTTAGACTGTTAGTTGTAACACGGCATGGGTCCCGCTCGAGATAATGTTGTGTTTTAAATGGTAGTTTAGATAGAGTCCAGGGTTTGTACAGATAATTGTATCTTGGGTATAAATAGGACCCGAGACCCCCTGTAAAAAGAACAATCACAATCAATCAAACCTTCGGCGCATCGCCAACCTTTTTCTTCAGACGAGCACTTTGTTTGGCTACGGGCTGCATCGTTTCGATCCCCAGATCTAGGTAAATGATTGTCATTAGTGGTATGATCTATTGTTTCTAATGCTTCCATCATAATGACACATTAGATTCAAGAGTTTGTACTGTGCTATTTATCATATAGCGCATATAAATTAGACTAACATTTAGATCTATCCTGCCATTGGCTAGTTCTAGCAAGAACTTGCAGCCAATAGGGCTAGATCTGAAGGTTGGTTGGTTTATATGCGGTATCTACCGTCTCGAGAGATATAAATCGGCTACAACAGATCAGGTTTTTCTTTTTATACTTAGTGCTGCATCAGGTTCGAACTATTAAGTCGTTTTTAGAACTATCAATGATCTGTTCGGTTAAGATTTATATTGTTTAGAGACAGCACCGGGGTTTCAGTCGGCCTTATCTGCCCTGATATGTTTCTTTTAATATATTCATTATTAGATTTGTATTAGGAATGCGTCTTATGTTAAGATCGCATTCTTGTCGGACATTGCCAGCCGAAATCGGCCTACTATCGACAACCGATGGCCGATTTCCAGGCTATGCATCTGATTCAAGAGTGATATCTTTCTATAAGATTGATCGGAGTACTAGCCGATTCATTGTTAGCTTTCCAGTATCGGCTAGGTTATCGATTCATATATTTATTATCCTTTACTGTATTTAGGTTACACGACTGATGCTGTCTCGGTATAGCCGATCCATTCCAGTCGTTTGGCTCAAATATGTTTTAGGATAGCATATATATGCTCATGGATTCCCTCAGCCGATCAAGTGGGGATCTAACCTAGCACTTAACACATATTCCCTTGTTTTTCTTGTTGATTAACAGATCAAATCAACTGGCACGCCTTGCACAGCACAGGCAACCGAGAAGGACCTACACTGGAGTTAAGCAGATCTCCGAGGCCAGCGCGTGAGAGAAATTTCTCATCAACACGCTTCTTGGCACGCCCGGTGGGACTTTCTTTGTCGGCTCGACTCGGACGCATAGATTCAGCCGGCAAGATGGTCGACTCCAAGAGCCCCAGCATTACGCAGGACAACATCATGCCTGTGAAAATGGAGCAGTTATTGACTGAACAGCAAGCCGATTATAAGAAGATGGTGGAAGAGCTCCAGGCTAACTACTTGCAATCTTTCACCCAAACAAGATCCGGGGCCGTGCATCAGAAATATAAGTTCAGCGTGAACGACACTAAGACATCCTCCTCTGGTGAGACAAAAGGCAAACATAAGATGGAGGAGGCGACCCAGGAACAGGATGATTCGGTTGTATATTCTCCACAAGACCGGATTGACTCGGCCGTCCATCACGCGTTGGTCAACCAAAGTAGCATCCTGGTCAACACTCTCAATAACATGATCACTACTGTGGTCGACGCCAAGATAGCCGACCAGCTGCAACGGGGGCCAACGTACTTCACAGACGGGCAATTTCCTGGTTACAGGACGCTGGTCACACAGAATCGCCCGATCCCACCACTAGCACAACAAGGGATGCCGGGAGGAGTCCTCGGTCAGCTAAATCCAGGTGAATCGGCTATAAGACCAGCAATTACTATACTGAACCGACAGCAGTCGCTGCCCCATGATCAGGTCACTAACATGTTCAATGACAATCGGCAATCAGAGCCGATTGATCAAAACAGGTGGTACAATGTCGGTGGCCGACAGCTGTTTCGAGGACCACCATTGCCACCACTGGCGTATCGGCCGCCTCCCGCTGATCATCACTACCAGTACCAAGGGGGCCGTCAAGATCATCATTACAGGCCTCAGACGCCACCACCGCTGTATCAGCAAGCACCCGCGCCATATGACCCATACGAGCCGATACAGCAAGACAACCGGACATGGGCCAATCTGATTGCAGATGTCGTGCGCGATCAATTCAGCCTCAAGCCAAAAGACTCCGGGAACATGTATCGGTATCCCTATCCAGAGCACTTCGAGCGGATCCCGTTGCCCAACCGATACAAGATCCCAGATTTTTTGAAGTTCTCAGGGCAGGACAACATTTCAACCTATGAGCATGTTAGCCGATTCTTGGCACAATGCGGTGAAGCATCGGCTTCGGACGCCTTGAGAGTCCGATTGTTCCCTCTTTCTCTTTCAGGATCGGCTTTTACTTGGTTCTCCTCATTGCCCTACAACTCAATTCAGAGCTGGGTCGATCTTGAAAAAAATTCCACAACTACTTTTACTCTGGCAACCACGAGATGAAGTTGTCCGACCTCACCAGCATCAGGCAAAAACACAATGAATCGGTCCAAGAATACATCCAACACTTTATGGAGATGAGGAACCGATGCTACAGCCTGGTGCTATCAGACGCCCAGCTGGCCAATTTGTCCTTTCATGGTCTGATCGCGCCGATCCGAGAGCGATTCTCTGCGCAGGATTTTGACAGCTTAGCCCACTTGGCACAGAAGGTGACGGCCCACGAGCAGCAATTCCAAGACACCAGGAAGGCCGTCAAAAATATAACTCAGGTCGTCGTCGAGTCAGAGTATGAGTCCGACGACGATGACACAGAAGTGGCGGCAGCCGAATGGGCCAAGAACAAAAAAGCCATCGTCTGCCAATGGCTGCTGAAGACGGCTAAGGAAGAAAGATACGATTTCGACATCACCAAGGCCGACAGGATTTTTTACTTGCTGCTCAAGGAGAAGCAGATTCAATTGCCTGAAAACCACGTGATCCCGTCGGCCGAAGAATTGAAGAAAAAGAAGTATTGCAAGTGGCACAACTCCACATCCCACGCCACCAACGACTGCAGAGTCTTCAGGCTGCAAATCCAGTCGGCAATTGAAGCCGGGAAGCTGAAGTTCGCTGATTCAAATCAACCGATGAAAGTAGACGGCAATCCTTTCCCGGTCAACATGGTCCAAGCCGGCCCCAGGCAAGCTGATCGACAGAACGGAATGGCGCGCGGCTTAGTCAATAGACCGATCGGGGCCAAGGCAGAAGGCGATCAGATTGGATGTCACGCCGCGCCAATTAATATGGTGCGCCCAGTTATCAGATCGGTTGACTGACGGTCGATCCATGAACATAGCCGACACTGTCATCAGTACTTGTCTCGACAGGAAGAAGCTTACAATGAAGCACCTCGTCGGAACGAGCCAAACACCCAAAGCCGACGATACGAGGTAAACCGTGACAGTGCCGATCCGCATTGGCATTGTGATTTTTTCAGGTACTGCTGGGTATCCGGCATGAGACTGCCAACACTGGATCTCTTTCAACACCGCCAAGCCATCTCTCGCCCACTGGAATGGGACGATCAAATCATGGCCGACCACCGACGCAACCTGGGTTGAGTGGTACAAAAGGGTGCGATCGGCCAAATACACACAGTGGAGGAGATCGGGATCGCCCAGTGCCTGGCCTTATCCATCGCCGGCATGGAAAAGGACGAGCCTCTTCTGTCGGCTGCAACATATTTCTGGAACGACAGCCTCAACGCCTTCATCTTCCGGCAAGGGCCGATGACAATCACGCTGGCCGACGTGTACATGACGACTGGACTGGACATCGAGTCGTCGGCCAACCCCAGTAGCTTGAGCCGAAAAGGGCAGCACCAGCTCAAAACCAAGGCCATCGGCGGGTGGAGCGGCTTCATCGCCCAGAACATGAGGGACGGATCAGTCGGCCACAGGGAGCACGCCACATTCTTGATGATGTGGCTCGAAAAAATTGTGTTCTGTGAATCGAGCTGCAGGCCGACCGCCAACTGGTAGGTCATAGCCGAAGTCCTGGCCGACGGGGGAAAACTTGCGCTGGGGAAGTACCTCCTCGGCTACTTATATCAGATGTTGCATCAGGCCACCGCGAAGATAGCCGCCACGCCCCCATCACCACCGGCGGCCCCTGGTGGTTCCTTCAGATCTGGTTAGTGCTGGCAACCCAAAGAGTGGCCGGTCGGCTCCCTCTGACAGACGTCGTATTCCCAAGGCTAGAGCCGATCGAAGATGAAGACGGCAACCAGATCACCACCACCAGGTGCATGAGCTACGGAGAGGCAGCAGCCGCCCACGTAGGCTCAAAGCAATCGTCCGAACTGCTGGTCGAATGGTTCATAGCCCTCTACGACGGGCTATCTCGCGAGAACCGCGCCTGGTACTTTTACCGGGACCGGGGGCTGTTCGAGGTTTCGGCCGACTTCAATTGGGAAGATGTCAATTTAGCCGATAACCCGCGGTGCAGGGAGCTGTTCATTGCCGCTCTATCCCCCTGCATCTTGCCGACCAGGATCCATCAGGGCCGATCAGTGGCCAAGAGCTATGAATTCTATTACCCGGTGTCGGCAGCGAGGCAGTTCGGTCTTGGGCAGGTGCCCATCGGCTACTTTATGCCGATAAGATTGAGACGAGGGAGTGGTATGCCGGGACCTGATAATGGATCGAGCTGCTGAATATCGCCGCCCTCCTCGCGACGTCGGCGTGATGACAGGCGTTGAAGAAAAGCGCGCTTACGACCAATGGTGGACTGAAATCAAGCGTCACATCTTCCACCAGCGGTCGTCTCATTACGTCGACCTCTTCCTGCCCGAGGAGATCCCCTCGGTAAGCTTTAAGTCCCGACTCATTTTCTTCTTCTTATCATCGGCTGATATAGCTGATTAACATTTGCCCTTTGATTTGTAGGAGACGGAGATAGAGCGGCAGATGGTGAGCGACTCCGGGCGCCCCATCGAATACCGTTTAGGTGTTTTGGATGGGGGCGGCCTCGCTCCGTCGGCCATCGGCTGGGGGCGCCGAAGCTGGCGTCGCTGCTGCGAGGACAGGTGCGCCAGCCGATCGCCCAGAAGAAAAGGGCTGCACCACCTCCACGGCCGTCGGCCGCGCCTGTCCCCAAGAGGCTGAAAGAGAAAAAGCTGGCGGCGCCAGCCGATAGCCTCCCTCCCTTGGACCCGGCCATCGCGCGGTTCCTCGATCGTTGCCGGCGAGGAAATGCCGGCGGGCTGCTTGGAGCGGCCGAACCCGGGGTTTTTACCTGAGTCGGTCAACGCGCCAGCCGACGCCCCACCGGTCCCAAGTCCCCCAGCAAAAAATCGGTCGGTAAGCCTTCACTTCACCAAATTTGGCTTCGTGATGATCACTGGCATCTGATCGAACCATTCTTTTCAGTTCAAGAAATTGGTTGGCCGCACTTCACGCCCCACGCCATCGGTAATCATCTCCTGCCACTTGACCGGTAGTAATTAGCCGATTTGTCCGCTAACTCTTTCTTTTGTAGTCCCCGTGATCTCCATCGGCTGCCCCCCAGGCGTCCAGCGAGCATGCTGCGCCTGCCACGGGTGGCAGCGACAACGTCGACGAAGAGGCGCCGACGGCCGCAGGCAGCGATCCAGCCAAGCCGATCGCTCCAACCCCGGTGCCCACGGTAGCCCGGCGACGATTGGCTTCTGTCAACTTACTGTCTTCTGATCATCTCTCTTTTTGCTGCAGAACATAGCCGACCTCCTTAACTTTGACTTGTCGGAGTTTGAGGAGTCTGGCAAAATCGGCGAAGAGGCGTTGGTTACGCCGGCCGAGGACCTGAGGGCCACTCTAGCCGACATCGGCAATCCGTGGAGGCCTCGCCGGACGCGCGGTGGTCGACACGCGGCTCGATACGCGCGCGATTCAAAGAATTTATCAATCTTTTGCCGTTGTGCTCGTAGATGAGATCGGCCTTCGACCGCACGTAGTGTCTTGAATTTCTTACGCTGAAATTGGCTCCGGCCACCTGTATCGTTTCGCGTTGCCGATTCCGGGACCGCACCATGACTGTTAGTGTTAGCGCTTGAATCACGGCCGTCGATCCAAATCACTTCCAACACTTTTATTTGGACTGCTGATTACGAGGCTTAACAGTTGCAAAAATCTTTCAGACATCCTGACGCCCGATTTTTGCAATCGGCCCGATTTTGCAATCGGCTCGTGTACATATATGCCCCCCAAGTTTTGTTGATAGCTTCGGTGTCGACAAAATTGTGAGTTCGAGCCGTTCGTGCATCCTTGCCATCCCTATCGGCCAATCATGAGCCGATCATAGAAAACATAGCAAAAATGTTGCATAAAAATGCCTAAAGGCGATGCCTTGTTAATGTAAGACATCGGCTGTCGTAAATCGGCTGAAGTAACCATAGCCGAATCACGAGTTGATCCATATGCTTGGGTAACATTTCTTTAGGTATTTTCCATTAAGAGCCCTTCCAAATACTTCTCTGTCCAGTCCTTTTAGCATGTAAGCTCCTTTAGAGACGCATTTGTGGATCTTGAAAGGCCCTTCCCAATTTGGTGACCACTTGCCGAATTTGTTGTCTCTAGATCCAATCGGCAGTATCAATTTCCAAACAAGTTCGCCTTCCTCAAAAGATTTAGGCTCCACCTTTTTATTATAATGTTTGGCTACTCGTTCTTTATCTTTGGTGACTTTTTCCAAGGCCCTCATCCTGGACAAAACTAAATCTTCCGATTCGTCCACCATCAGGTGATAATAATCGTCGGCTATGAGTTGATCCTGTAGCTGAATGCGCCTTGAGCCGATGACACTTTCCCATGGCAGCACTGCCTCATGTCTGTAGGCTAGCTTGTACGGAGGGACTTGAATTGACCCGTGGCATGCCATCCGATATGCCCACAGTGATTCGGCTAATCAGCTGTGCCACTGTTTAGGGTACTCAGAGATCTTTCTCTTAATTAACTTGATCAAACTTTTGTTTGAGGCCTCGGCTTGCCTGTTGGCTTGTGCGTAGTACTATGTGTTAGTGATATGCCCTAGAGGCAACATGGAGATGTTGGATATCACGTCAATGTTTATGTATTTATGAATAAAGTGTTATTCAGTTCCATGAAATAGACATCTTGTATTGATCAATAAGTATGTGACTTATTTATGAGACTCTTTATGTATGAATCTATTTCTAAACGATCCCTGATCATATGTCATATTGTTGGAACTAATATGATTCTAAGATCGGCATGTTTATTGATTGATGATCATGTCTCATAGATCATGGGTATGGAGATACCAAATCAATAAACATGGACATATGTGTTAGAGAACACATTGTTGGACAGACCCACCATGAGACACTACAGAAATCAATGTGCCATTAGTTGGTCTCAGGTAGTGTTGGTACAAAGTCCTTAGACCTGAGATCACCATGGATTCCAACATGTGTAGTAGCCTACTTTGGGACTACCAAACACTATTCCATAACTGGGTAGTTATAAAGGTAGTTTTCGAGTTTGCTATGAAACATGGAGTGGGATGTGAGTGATCAAGATGGAATTTGCCCCTCCTTTGGAGAGATATCTCTGAGCCCCTCGAGGTAATGGATTATGGAAATGCATGGCCATGCTAAGTTGATTGAGGAGTCAATCAACAGACAGAAAATCCAATACGGTTCGAGTGAATGGTTAAGCTATTGAAGGGATGGCACACATCTTGCCTATAGCTTAACTGGTATCGTGAGGCAAAGGGATTTGTGTACACATTACAGGTTCAGAGCCGATATTATTCTTGTATACTATGGTGTTAATATGTGCTGCTAGGCGCCGCTGTTGACGGGTCGGCTGAGTTGGACTCGAGCCGACGATCGGCTAAGTTAGACTATAGCCGAAACCGAGTATACCTGAACCTACAGGGTCGCACGCTTAAGGGGATAGAATAGATATTCGAGTTGGACTCGGATACGGCTCGATCAGATAGGGATCCGATCGGATAGAGTCCTATGGGCTTACGACGTATGGGCGGCCAACTCTATGAGATTCGGATAGGATCCGATTCAAAATAGAGTCCGATCGGCCACTAGTCCCGTCGGCCAACTCTATATAAAGGAGGGAGGGGTGGAGATCTGGGACATGTCAATTGCATCGCATGCAACAGAAGTCGCCGAGATCAATCTCCACGGAAACCCTCCCCACCTTCGAGCCAAACCCTAGCCTTGCATCGCGTGCTAGCACACGGGTGTTTGGCGTTCTGTCCTCGGACGTGTGGATACCAGTAGAGGCGCTGCTACGTTGCGCGCTATTGATCGGCTTTGGATCGGCTACGGCATCTGCGAATCGGCTGTCTCCGGGTATCGGCTGTCGGCTTGCGAGAATCGGCTACACTGTTCCGGATCGGATAGCCCTGATTGGCTGTTTCCACTGCACACTCCAATCGGTAACGATCTATCGGCCCTTACTTGCAAGTGTTCCTAGTTTGCGCGGTAAAAGTTTTTGTTTTCGGCTAGCGTAGCCTCCGCGTAACCCTTCACTGTGAAGAATTAAGCAGCTTGATCCCCATGCCATCGGCAAACTGAACGAATTCGTCCGATACAAAGATAGATCCCTGGTCTGTTGTTATCGTTTGTGGAATGCAAAATTGGTAGATGATGTGTTCTTTGACAAACTCGACTGCATCCTTAGAATCCACTTTTTTGAGGGGAATCGCCTCCACCCACTTTGTGAAGTAATCCGTTGCCACCAGGATAAACTTATGTCCTTTGCTTGAGGGTGGGTTGATCTGGCCGATCATATCAATGCTCCATCCTCTAAACGGCCATGGCTTAATAATTGGGTTCATAGCCGATGCTGGTGCTCGTTGTATAGCGCCAAACTTCTGGCAATCCTGGCACCCCTTGTAATACTTGAAACAATCCTCCAGCATCTTCGGCCAGAAATACCCTACTCAGTGAAGCAGCCACTTCATTTTGTGGGACGATTGATGTGTGCCACATATTCCTTCATGTACTTCTCCGATGGCCACTGTAGCCTGATCGGCTCCCAAACACTTGAGTAGCACGCCGTCAATCGTCCGATAGTACAGATCTTCATCGAGCAACACGTACCGTAATGCCTTGTATCGTTGCTTCCTTGTAGCCGATTGAGAAGGGTTTTTGAGATAGTTGTAAACTTCAAACCTCCAATCATCGGCTGTGATGGCGGCAATGTCTATGTCGATTTCTTTCAGCGTCGGCCGATAGCCCGATGCCCTCTGAGCCAAGTCATTGGCCTCTGTGTTCTGATCTCTGGGGATATGTTTCAAAGTAACTAGCCGAAAGCCATCCATTAATTCCCGGCATTGCCGATAATAGACCATCAGCGCATCGTTTTTGCATTCATATTCTCCTAATAATTGGCTGATGACCAACAATGAATCTCCCATTATTTCGATGGCGTCGGCTTCAACTTCCTTGAGCAGGTGCAATCCTTTAAGGACGGCTTTGTATTCGGCTTGGTTGTTTGTAGCGTGGGGGTTGATGGCAAAAGCAAACTCGAAGCTTGCCCCCCTGGGAGAAATAATGACCAAGCCGATGCCACAGCCGTTGGTGCAAACCAAACCGTCGAACGTCAGAGTCCAAGGTGTAATTTCCACTGAGCCGATTGAATCGTTTCTGTGCTCCACAATGAAATCGGCTATGGCTTGCCCTTTGACTGCCCATGGTGCCTGATACCTCAGATCGAATTCTGTTAGTGCGAAAATCCACTTCCCAATTCTTCCTTTGAGTACAGGAGCTGATAGCATATACTTAACTACATCGGCTTTGCAGATTACTATGCACTCGTTGGACAGCAGATAGTGCCTTAACTTCGTACATGAAAAATAGAGGCATAAGCATAACTTCCCCACAGGTGAATACCTCGTTTCTGCGTCTAGCAACCGTCGGCTGAGATAGAAGATGGCTTTTTCTTTGCCGTCGACATCTTGGATTAGGACGGCGCTGATTGATTTGTCATCGGCTGATAAGTACAGCTTGAACGGTATTCCCTTTTGTGGAGGCATTAAAACTGGAGGGGAGCTTAGATAATCTTTTATGTTATCTAACGCCTTTTGCTGCTCTGCCCCCCATGTGAATGTCTGATCGGCTTTCAGCCGAAGTAGTGGTGTGAACGACTCAATCTTTTCTCAGAGATTGGCTATGAACCGTCTGATGATGTTTATCTTGCCGATCAATGATTGGAGTTGTTTTTTATCCTTCGGAGGTTGAATTGTCTTGATAGCATTTATGCTCCTTGGTGTAACTTCAATTCCTCTTTCATGGACGAGAAATCCCAGGAATTGCCCGGCCGATATGCCAAACGCGCACTTAAGCGAATTCATATTCAGACCGTACTTCCTCGTCCGTTCTAACACTTGTCTCAGATTGGCAATGTGGCCTTCTATCTCCCTTGACTTGACAACCACGTCGTCAATGTATATCTCTACTAGTGAGTCGATCATGTCGTGAAAGATGTAATTCATGGCCCGTTGATATGTTGCCCCAGCATTCTTCAAGCCGAACGTCATTACTAGCCATTCGTACAGGCCGATTGTGTCGGGACACCGAAAAGCGGTCTTATGTATGTCCTCGTCGGCCATGGTTATACCCTGCATTGCCATCCATGAAACTGATAATTTTGTGGCCTGAAGCAGCATCGACAAGCAGATCGGCTATCGACATTGGGTATTCGTCTTTAGGGGTTGCCTTGTTTAGATCTCTGAAATCGATGCACACCCTCAGTTTACTGTTTTTCTTCAACACTGGGACGATGTTTGAGACTCACTCGGTGTATCGGCAAGGCCGAATGAATCCCGCGTCGTATAGCCGAGTGATTTTGGCTTTAATTGCATCGTACATATCGGCCTTAAACCTCCTGGGAGGCTGTTTGAACGGCCGATAGCCTGCCTTAATCGGCAGCTGATGGACCACTATTGATCGGCTGAGGCCGGGCATCTCGAAGTACTCCCAAGCAAAACAATATTTATATTCTTTTAACAATTCAATAAGTTGGGATCTACAATGAGGAGACAGATTTTTGCTAATGTAAGTCGGCCTCAGCTTATCACCAGAGCGGATGTCGATTTCCTCTAATTCGTTGGCCGATGTGAAACCTTGCCCTAGCTTGCCATCGTCTTCGTCCGCGGTGTCCATGGCGAACACGCTTGAGCCCTTCACCATGTCTTGTTCAAAACAGCAGGTGCGGCTCGTCATTTTCAATCGGCTATATTGTGGAATTGGACACATTTAGAAAATCGGCTTGCCAGATTTTTCCAGATAAACAATCGATGCCTTCGATTTCCCAAAGCGGCAAATCGGCACTGACGACACTAACTGACCTATCGGCTGGTACGATCTCGATCTTATTGCTGTCCCATTGGATTAGGCTCTGATGCATTGTAGAAGGGATGCGGCAGTTAGCGTGTATCCAGTCCCTTTTGAGCAACAAGCTGTAAGACCCCTTCCCGTCGATGACAAAGAACGTTGTGGGCACGGTCTTGTTGCCGATGGTCAGTTCAACGTTGAGGACGCCCTTGGTTTCCGATGGGTTGCTGCCGAAGTCTTTGAGCACCATGTTGGTTTTTATCAGGTCTTCGGCCCCCTTGCCTAGTTTTATGAATGTTGCGTAAGACATGAGGTTGACTGCAGCTCCCCGTCAACTAGCATTTTGGAAATCGGCTTGCCGTTGATGAATCCTTTAACGTACAACGGCTTTAAGTTCCAATTTTTGGTTCCTTCGGGTTTGTCGAAGACAGCCTGGTCTGGTGAGATTGCCAGTTTCGCCAGGTCATCCTTAATGATGTCTGCATCGGCTTTAGGAGCGCCAAACTCGGTTGCTAGTACAAAAACCATGTTGACCGACGCAGTAATTTTGCCTTTCCCTTCCGCTGCCCTCCTGACTTGATCGGCTGGGCTTTCCTCGGCTTGCTTTTCGTTGGCTATGGCGGATTTCTCTTTGGGTACCCATCGCCTTTTGATTTTGCCTAGCCGACGGCGCTGTTCGTGGATCATTTGCTGAACTTCGTCTTCTCTACCTTCACGCTTAAGCCGTTGAACCCTTCTTTTCTACGTCTTTTTGAAGAGATCGGACGGGCACCATTGGGGGTTGGCCGATCCCTCATCGTCGGCCTCTTCATCGTCGCGGTTGTTGCTATCGCGGTTTTCATCGACGAAGAAGTCTTGGTGGATCGGGCCGATCCGATCATGGACAGACCGCTGCCTTTGGTTTAGCTGAACGGCTCTGGGGACGAGCCGAATTGGGCTTGCAGCCAATGAGCTCCCGTGCTCGTCGTCGCGGCGATCATTGCACACTGGGCAATCGTCCAGTGTTGGCAGTCTCATGCCGGATTCCTAGCAGTACCTGAAAAAAATCACAATGCCAATGCGGATCGGCACTGTCATGGTTTACCTCGTATCGTCGGCTTTGGGTGTTTGGCTCGCGCCGACGAGGTGTTTCCTTGTAAGCTTCTTCCTGTCGAGACCGGTACTGATGACAGTGTCGGCTATGTTCATGGATCGAACGTCGGTCAGCCGATCTGATAACTGGACGAACCATATTAATTGGCGCGGCGTGACATCCAATCTGATGGCCTTCTGCCTTGGCCCCGATCGGTGTATTGACTAAGCCGTGCGCCATTCTGTTCTGTCGATCAGCTTGCCTGGGGCCGGCTTGGACCGTGTTGACCGGGAAAGGATTGCCTTCTACTTTCATCGGCTGATTTGAATCGGCGAACTTCAGCTTCCCGGCTTCAATTGCTGACTGGATTTGCAGCCCATGTCCGGTTGTCTTGCTGTATCGGCTCGTATGGGTCATATGGCGCGGGTGCTTGCCGATACAACGGTGGTGGCGCCTGAGGCCTGTAATGATGATATTGACGGCCCCCTTGGTACTGGTAGTGATGATCAGCGGGAGGCGGCTGATGCGTCGGTGGTGGCGATGGTGGCCTGGAAATAGCTGTCGGCGACCGGCGTTGTACCGCCTGTTTGGATCAATCGGCTCAGACTGCCAATTGTCGTTGAACATGTTAGCGACCTGATCTTGGGGCAGCGACTGCTGTCGGTTCAATATAGTAATTGCTGGCCTTATAGCCGATTCACCTGGATTTGGTTGACCGAGGACTCCTCCCGGCGGCCGTTGTTGTGCTAGTGGTGGGATCGGCCGATTCTGTGTGACCAGCGTCCTGTAACCAGGAAATTGGCCGTCTGTGAAGTACGTTGGCCCCCGTTGCAGCTGGTCGGCTATCTTGGCGTCGACCACAGTAGCGATCATGTTATTGAGAGTGTTGACCAGGATGCTACTTTGGTTGACCAACGCGTGATGGACGGCCGAGTCAATCCGGTCTTGTAGAGAATATACAGCCGAATCATCCTGTTCCTGGGTTGGCTCCTCCATCTTCTGTTTGCCTTTTGTCTCACCAGAGGAGGATGCCTTAGTGTCATTCATGCTGAATTTATATTTCTGATGCACGGCCTCGGATCTTGTTTGGGTGAAAGATTGCAAGTAGTTAGCCTAGAGCTCTTCCACCATCTTCTTATAATTGACTTGCTGTTCAGCCAATAACTGCTCCATTTTCACAGGCATGATGTTGTCCTGCGTAATGCTAGGGCTCTTGGAGTCGACCATCTTGCCGGCTGAATCTATGCGTCCGAGTCGAGCCGACAAAGAAAGTCCCACTGGGCGTGCCAAGAAGCATGTTGATGAGAAATTTCTCTCACGCGCTAGCCTGGGAGATCTTCTTAACTCCAGTGCAGGTCCTTCCCAGCTGCCTATGCTGTGCAGGGCATGCTAGTTGATTTGATCTGCTAATCAACAAGAAAAACAAGGGAATATGCGTTAAGTGTTAGGTTAGATCCCCACTGGATCGGCTGAGGAAATCCATGAGCATATATATGCTATCCTAAAACATATTTAAGCCAAACGACTTGCATGGATCGGCTATACCGAGACAACATCAGTCGTGTAACCTAAAAACAGTAAAGGATAATAAATATATGAATCGATAACCTAGCCGATACTGGAAAGCTAACAATGAATCGGCAAGTACTCCGATGAATCTTATAGAAAGATATCACTCTTGAATCAGATGTATAGCCTGGAAATCGGCCATCGGTTGTCGATAGTTGGCCGATTTCGGCTGGCAACGTCCGACAATAATGCAATCTTAACATAAGAGGCAGTCCTAATACAAATCTAATAATGAATATATTAAAAGAAACATATCAGGGCAGATAAGCCGGCTGAAACCCCGGTGCTGTCTCTAAACAATATAAATCTTAACCGAACAGATCATTGATAGTTCAAAAAATGACTTAATAGTTCGAACCCGATGCAACACTAAGTATAAAAAGAAAAACCTGATCTGTTGTAGCCGATTTATATCTCTCGAGACGGTAGATACCGCATATAAACCAACCAACCTTCAGATCTAGCCCTATTGGCTGCAAGTTCTTGCTAGAACAAGCCAATGGCAGGATAGATCTAAACGTTAGTCTAATTTATATACGCTATATGATAAATAGCGCAGTACAAACTCCTGAATCTAATGTGTCATTACGATGGAAGCATTAGAAACAATAGATCATACCACTAATAACAAGCATTTATCTAGATCTGAGGATCAAAACGATGCAGCCCATAGCCAAACAAAGTGCTCGTCTGAAGAAAAAGGTTGGCGATGCGCCGAAGGTTTGATTGATTGTGATTGTTCTTTCTACAGGGGGTCTCGGGTCCTATTTATACCCAAGATACAATTATCTGTACAAACCCTGGACTCTATCTAAACTACTATTTAAAACACAACATTATCTCGAGCGGGACCCATGCCGTGTTACAACTAACAGTCTAAACAAACCCCTAGATTACAGATACAATTGCCGTTATAGGACTCTATCCATAAGTGGCAATATCATTTAATGCGCTACTAACAACCGAATCTTCTATTTATCTTCAAACGCTGCAACAGAAATGGTCTTCTCTTCCGGTCCTGGAATCGGCTATCGGCTGCCCCTATCTGATCCAACCTTAGTCGATTGGCCTCGCTGCCGATCACTCCTCAGCCGATGCGGCCTCTATTTCCAGCCAATCCGATTCTGCTTTGCCTTGCAGACTTAGGAACTCGATTACAAAATTTCAGTGTTAACACCTCCTTGATACTAGTACTGGAACGGATGATCAGCGCGAGGCGGTCGATTTGCCGGTGGTGGCGTTGGTGGGCCCAAGAACAGCTGTCGGCCACCGGCATTGTATTGTCTATCCAGGCCGATCTAGGCAACCGACTCTAATTGCTGATTGTCGTTGAACATGTTGGTGATCTGGTCCTGGGGCAGTGGTTGCTATCGGTTCAGCTTGGTAATCACCGGTCTCGCAGCCGATCCGGACGTATTCGGCTGGTTAAGGACCCCTCCTGGCGGCCCTGGTTGTGCTGGTGGTGGAATCGGCCGATTCTTGGTGGCCAACGTCCTGTAACCAGGAAACTGGCCGTCTGTGAAGTAAGTCGGCCCACACTGCAGTTGGTCGGCTATCTTGGCGTCGACCACAGTGGCAATCATATTCTTAAAGGTGTTGACAAGAATGCCACTCTGGTTGACCAGCGCATGGTGGACGCCCGAATCAATTCGGTCTTGCAAAGTATGCAGGGCCGAATCGTCTTGTTCTTGAATCGGCTCCTCCGCCTTCTGTTTGTCCTTTGATCCGCTGGAGGAGGACGCCTTGAGTTCGTCCATGCTGAATTTGTACTTTTGGTGCACGGCCCAGGACCTTATGCAGGTGAGCAGTAGGTAGTTGGCTTGCGGCTCTTCTACCATCTTTTTGTAGTCGGCTTGTTGTTCAGCCGACAATTGTTCCATCTTCACAGGCACGACGTTGTCCTGAGAAACGCTGGGGCTCTTGAGGTCGACCATCTTGATCTTGTCAGCTGCATCGATGCGTCCTAGTCGAGTTGACACAGACAGTCCCACCGAGCGTGCTAAGAAGCGTGTAGATGAGAAATTTCTCTCACGTGCTGGCATGGGAGATCTGCTTAACTCCAGTGCAGGTCCGTCTCGGCTACCTGTACTATACTGGGCGTGCCAGTTGGTTTGATCTGTTAACCAACAGAAAAATAAATATATATGTGTTAAGGGTTAAGCTAGATCCTATTGGATCGGCTGCAAAAGTCAATTTACATATATATGCTATCCCGAAGTGCATTTAAACTAAGTGATTAGAATAGATCGGCTACGCCGAGACAGTATTAACCACTTAATCCAAATATACAATGGGATAATAAATATATGCTTTAACATCCTAGCCGATATCGTAAGTCCAACTGTGAATCGGCTAGTACTCCGATTCATCTTATGAAAAGATATTGATGTAAGCTAAATGCGCTAAACCTAGATCAGTCGGCTCTCGGCTATGGCTGACAAGCTGATTCTGGCTTAGGGCATTTAACTAGAGCAAGATCTTAATATAAGAGACGGTTTTAATAAACCTATAGTAAATACCAAAAAGAATATTAAAACAGATAAGGTCGGCTGAAACCCCGGCACCGTCAAAAGGGACGACAAGCAGTCGGGAGGAAGCCGACATCTTAATAAGGATAATGGCAACAACAACCAGGGCCAGAAGGATCACAAGCGCCGGCCTGAGGACCTGGTTGCCACGACGTCCAATTCCCAACGCCGTCCCCGAGTCGTGGCCTACGACGTGATGATGAACGCTCAGTGCATGCATCATCCAAACCACAAGCATGCGGACAAGGACTGCTTTATTTATAAGCAATTCGTCGAGCAATATGCGGCACAGCTTAACAAGAAGCCGACTGACGAAGCCGGCCCATCGAGGACCAAGAAGAATAACCCGATTGGAAATTCGGAGCCTTTTCAAGACCCCGTGGGCGAACTGAATCACATCTTCGGGGGGCCGCAAGCTTATGAGTCCAAGAGGAAGCAAAAGCTGACTGACCGTGAGGTCAACGCGGCACAACCCGAAGTCCCACAATATCTATGGTGGTCAGAGGTGACCATCACGTTTAACCGCTCGGATCATCCTGACCGAGTGGTCCACTCGGGGCGGTATCCCCTGGTACTAGACCCGGTGGTCCGGAACATCAAACTGAAGCGCGTCCTCATTGATGGGTGCAACGCCCTCAATATTTTGTTTGCCAAGACCTTGGACAAGATGCAAATCCCGAGAGCCGAGTTGAAGGGAAGCTCAGCCCCCTTTCACGGAGTTATCTCGGGCCTGTCATCCACGCCACTCGGGCACATCGCCCTTCCAGTCACCTTCGGAATTCGAGAGAACTTTCGGACGGAGAACATCACTTTCGAGGTGGCCGACTTCGAGACGGCCTACCACGCAATCATTGGAAGACCTACCCTCGCCAAGTTCATGGCGATACCTCACTATACCTATCTCTGCATGAAGATGCCTGGCCCCAACGGCGTCATCACCTACGCAGCGACGTCAAACAAGCCTTCACCTGCGACAAGGAAAGCTGCGACATGGCCCAATCTCGTGAGAGATCGCGTGGCCAGGAAGAAATCCGATTGGCTGCATCAACTTCTGGAGAGGGTGAAATCCCTGCAAAAAAGATAGCCAAGTCGGGGCAAGGCGACGCCAAAACGAAAAAGATCTCCCTTGACCCATCGGATCCTTCCAAAACCGCTGTAATCGGTACTGAGCTAGATCCTAAATAGGAAAGCGCGCTCGTCACCTTCCTCCAAAATAATAAAGATGTTTTTGCTTGGAAACCATCTGATATGCCTGGAATTCCAAGGGAGGTGATCGAGCACTCTTTACACGTCAAATATGACGTGAAACCTATCAAACAACGATTACGCCGTTTCGCCTAGGATCGAAAAGATGCCATCAAGGAAGAACTCACAAAACTCTTAGCCGCTGACTTCATCAAAGAAGTTCTCCATCCGACTGGTTGGCTAACCCGGTCCTGGTCCGGAAGAAGACAGGGCAATGGCGCATGTGCGTTGACTACACCGACCTCCACAAAGCCTACCCCAAAGATCCGTTCGGACTGCCTCGCATCGACCAAGTCGTGGACTCAACAGCCGGCTGCCAGCTCTTAAGCTTTACGGGTTGTTACTCGGGCTACCACCAAATCAGCTTGAAGGAATCGGACTACCTGAAAACATCGTTCATCATGCCGTTTGGAGTTTACTGCTACATCACGATGCCCTTCGGTCTAAAAAACGTCGGAGCCACATACCAGCGCATGATCCAAAGATGTTTTCAGACGCAGATCGGGAAGAACGTGGAAGCTTACGTCGACGATGTCGTCATCAAGACCAAGCAGAAGGAAGACCTGATTGCCGACTTAGAAGAAACCTTCGCAAACATTCGGGCCTTCAGAATGAAGTTGAACCCGGAGAAGTGCACGTTCGGCGTGCCATCAGGCAAACTGCTCGGCTTCATGGTGTCCCGTCGCGGCATTGAAGCCAATCCAGAGAAGATCACGCTATCCTGAATATGAAGCCCCGAGTAACCGAAAGATGTCCGAAGCTTTTGGCATGGCGGTGCTAAGCCGATTCATCTCCCGACTCGGCGAACGTGGCATGCCTTTTTTCTGGTTACTGAAGAAAACCGACGACTTCCAATGGACTACGGAATCCCACAAGGCCTTTGAAGATTTTAAAGAATTTCTCATGACGCCGCCTGTCCTATCCTCACCCCAGCCTTAGGAACCTTTGCTACTATATGTCTCAGCAACCCACCAAGTGGTCAGCACGGTTCTCGTCGTTGAGCGTGAAGAAGAAGGACGAGTCCAGAAGATTCAAAGGCCAATCTACTTTGTTAGCGAAGTGCTAGCAGGAGCCAAAATTTGCTACCCTCAGGTAGAAAATTGCTATATGGTGTTCTGATAACCGCGAGGAAATTGGCGCACTACTTTCAGGGTCACTTGGTCACCGTCGTCACTTCCTTTCCACTCGGCGATGTCATCCACAACCGGGAGGCGACTGGGCGCATCGCAAAGTGGGCCCTGGAACTGATGCCGCTGGATTTAACTTTCAAAGCAAGGACGTCTGTAAAGTCACAAGCCCTGGCGGATTTCCTGGCCGAGTGGACTGAGCAACAAGAAGATGCACCTCAAGA
The DNA here is from genome assembly GCA_019925245.2 of Oryza australiensis. Taxonomy (NCBI): domain Eukaryota; kingdom Viridiplantae; phylum Streptophyta; class Magnoliopsida; order Poales; family Poaceae; genus Oryza; species Oryza australiensis. Next base: position 689,488 of record JAIFGZ020000195.1, on the reverse strand, counting down.
AGACCTACAATACTGGACCATGCACTTTGACGGATCCAAAAGGATCACTGGCTTGGGAGCAGGAGTCGTGCTGATCTCCCCGACTAGGGAAAGGCTAAGATATGTTCTTCACCTCCACTTCTCCGCCTCACACAACGTCGCCGAGTACGAAGCCCTGCTGCATGGACTACGACTTGCCGTTTCACTCGGGATACGACGGTTGGTCGTGAAAGGAGATTCCCAGCTGGTTGTCAACCAAGTGATGAAAGACTGGTCCTGTTTAAACGACACCATGGAGGCCTACCGGCAAGAAGTTCGCAAACTTGAAGACAGGTTTGATGGGCTAGAGCTATCCCATGTCCTGAGACATAACAACTAGGCAGCTGACGAGTTGGCGCAGTTCGGGTCCAAGCGAGAAGCTGCTCCAACAGACGTTTCCGTAGAGCATCTCTATGAGCCGACTGTTGCTGCAAAACCAACTCCCAACGAGCAAGCTCCAAACCAAGTCGCCATGATCGACGCCGACTGGAGGACACCGCTCATCAAATTTTTAACTCAGCAAGAGCTGCCGGAAGACCGGGATGAGGCAAAACGCGTCCGACGCCGTTGTTAAGCTTATGTCATGGTAGATTCTGATTTATACAAGAGGAGCCCTTCTGGAGTTCTAATGAGATGTATCACGCCTGAGGAAGGACGGCAACTACTCCAAGATATCCACTCGGGTATATGCGGAAGTCACGCGGCAGCGCGCACCTTGGTGGGCAAAGCCTACAGACAAGGTCTCTTGTTGCTTACGACGGTCTCCGACGCCGACAAAGTGGTCCGAACGTGTGAAGGTACTAGTTCTTCGCTCAGCAGAGCCATGTCCCAGCCCAAGAGCTACAAACAATTCCATTATCCTGGCCATTTGCGGTATGGGGCTTGGACATGGTCGATCCTTTCAAGAAAGCCCCAGGAGGGTTCACGCATCTGTTCGTCGCTATTGACAAGTTCTCCAAGTGGATCATGGCTAAGCCGGTTGCTACGATCACCGCTGACAAGGCACGAGACTTCATCCTCAACATCGTACGAGACTCAATTCACTGGAGGCATTCTCAAGGAATTCTGTGAAGATTTCGGCATCAAAATCTGCTATGCATCGGTTGCACATCCCAAAAGCAATCGACAGGTTGAGCGTGGCAATGGCATGGTTCTTCAAGGCATCAAGGCCCGAGTGTTTGACCGGCTAAATTCTTATGCTGGCAAATGGGTTCAAGAGCTTCCCTCGGTTCTATGGTCTCTACGGACTACGTCCAGTCGGGCAACCGGCCAAACTCTTTTCTTTCTGGTTTACGGGGCAGAAGCCATGTTGCCGAACGAAATGGAGTATGAATCTCTGCGAGTCTGCAGCTTCAACTACGAGCGCTACAATCAGGATCGAGTGGACGATCTGACCTGACTGGAAGAAGCCCGAGAGGCAGCCCTGATCCAGTCGGCAAGATATCTTCAAGGACTTAGATGATACCATAGTCGCAATGTTCGAGCGCGAGCTTTCATTGTCGGCGATTTGGTTCTATGCAAAATCCAGACCACCAAGGACCGTCACAAATTATCTCCACTATAGGAAGGGCCATATATAATTGCTGAGGTGACCCTGCCAGGAGCATATCGACTAAAGCGTGAAGACGGATCCATGGTGGAGAACTCCTGGAACATCGAACATCTTCGATGATACTATGCTTAAATTGCCAGCCTCAAGCAAGATGACTTCCTGAGTTAGCAGTCGGGGGCTGCATACGTGTCAATAAAGCATGGTTTTTTTCGGCAACTTGTGCATATTTGGTTTATCATGGTTTTCTTCGGCAACTTGTGCATATTTGGTTTATCATTGTTTAATGTTTCTCAATTTGATGACCTAATCAAGCTTAGGCTTGGTAACAGTCGGACGAAAATTACTTAAGAAATTTGACATAAAAACTTGGATCAAGGCATTAACATAAATAAGCTGAATATTTACAAGTCCACATCAGAAAGTTACATACAATGTCCGCAAAATGATCAAGACCGGAAATTCTTAACTACATCAGCGGCTACTTTCTTGGCTGACTCCTGTGCTTCATCAATCAACTCCAGAGCCCGCTCGTCTGAAGTACCATCTGCAAAGCCCTCCCTGCCTGAGTCAACGTCTATCCGAGGATAGAGTGACTTGGCCTGTGCAAGGGCAAAATTTGCTCCCATGGTGGCCGCTTCTGAGATGTTGGCAATATATTGATCCGGAGCCCCCCTGAGCTTGTCAAAGACTTCGATGGTGTCCATGATGGAACAGCGATAAGAGAATCGGTGTCGCCGCGTTAGCAACATCGTCCCTTACGCTTTCGGCCTTTTTGACCCTTTAAACAAAGACATCATATTGGGCTCGGGTTTTGACCTTATAAGATGTCAAAGACATACGATCACACAAACATTCGAAGATGAAGCAAAATGAAGAACGCTATTTTAAAAGAGCTCACCTTCAAACTCAGACTCCAGCTCGGCTTTGCTGGCGTTAGCATCATCCAGCTGGGTCTGGAGCGTGCGGACTTCCGACGAGTTCTCTGCAACAAGAAAAGTTGTCGATGCCAAGGTCAAAACAGACTGCGAATAAAGGCACAAAAAGATCGAGAGGGTTAGGCTTACTCCCGACTGAACCCCGGAGGTCGAGGTTCTCCTCCCGGAGCGTGGATATCTCTCTCCTCGGAGCGGCTTCTCTCGTGCGGCTTCTTCTCGAGTGGTCTTCAGTTCCAGCTGGATGTTCTCCAGGGAGTTCAAGTGTGGGACCAGTTTCTCGAGTGCATCGGACTTGGCCATTGATCGGCAATACACCCTTTGCACGCAAGATCAGAGTTGGTCGACTGAAAAGCAATCATAAAACTATGGCAAAAAAGAACAAAACTTACATTTAGCAGCCGAGTAGCCTCGTTCAGGCTGTCGACGAGCATGTCCCTTTCTTCATTCTCTTTCTGCTTGTTCAGGATGATGCCCTGCTTCAAGCCCTCGGAGTCGCGCCACTCGATTTTGATTCGAGGGACCCAGGCTTCGGAGGACTGTAGCTTGGGGATCTCCTCCACTTTGGCTGATCGGTTCAGAGAGAATGAATGAAGATAAAGGAAAAACAGATTGAAGATTAAAAACGGAAGATTTCTTCAAGACTTACCAGCTTCGGTGGCCGAGTCCTTGACTGGTACTTCCCGGCTGCTTCTCTTTTCTTGATTCTTACCCGACTGGTTCTCAGTCAGGGTCCCTTGGGTGGAAGCTGGGATTTCTTCTTCAACCGACTGGTCTCCAGTCGGGCCTTCCTGGCTGGCAGTCGGGGGCTTCTCTGCTGGGACGTCCTCACTGGGAGGTGGGGGCTTCTCACCCGGAGCGCTCTCACTCGGGAGAGGGCCCCGGGTTTCTTGTTCTATCGGCTTTGCCGCCTCAGCCACGGTAGATGACTTAGGGCCCTCACTCTGCCCAGTGGGGTCTATATTTTGAGGCCTCCTGCAAAGAGAAAGATAGGAGCAATCGGGACAAAGGCTGAAAAGTTGTCAACAAAGGCGTGATTTCAGTCATGAGACATACCTGGTCGACCGGCGAATCTTGGGTACTGACTTGGGGGATGGACTCGGAGGGGTCACTTCGGCTTGAGGGGCTGGGACATCGTCATCCGAGTCGTCAATCACCAGCCTCCTCTTACTTGCCCGCTTGCTGATATCCTCTCCGGCTGCGACCCTTTTGCCGATCGGATCACTCTTGATGTTCACACCGCCGACTGATTTCTTGGCGGGCCGAGCCGGCGCATCATCGTGATGCACTTTATACGGCTTCGAGATAATGAAGGTGTTTTCCTGCAAGAGGGATTCTTTGTACACTAAGAAGTGCGACATCAAGATTGAAAGATAGTAAAGAAGTTAAGTCGGCTTACCGGAGGAGGAGGACGGTACAAGCTAAAAGAGAGGACAGGCAACATCAGACTGTGCTCGACTGTGATCCCATAGGAGAAGATCTTGTACATGCGGGTATTCAAGGTCTCGTAGCTGAGGGAGTCGCGGTCTTCCCGATTGGGATCCCTCTCGTCCTCATACTCGAATGCGGGCTTGGACCTCTCTTTGATCGGCGCCAATCGGTTCTTGATGAAATGCCGAGTGATCTGTTCACCCCGAAGGCCCATCTTCTTCATCTCCAAGATATTTGCCAAAAGCTTGTTGGCTTCATCCCAATCTTGGGCTACTAGCACAGTGCTCCAGTTGGACCTTGGCATCGGAGGAAGGCCAACGAAGTTGGACAGACAGGGTTCGAGGTTTGCAATGTAGAACCAGTTTGCATGCCAGCCTTTGTTAGAGGATTTCAACGGAAGAGAAAAGTAGCCTCTGCGGAGAGATCCGCGGAGCTGAAAGCCAGCCCCACCAACAACGCAGGGCTCATCCTTGTTCGGATGCGGCTTGAGATAGAACATACGGCAGAAAAGTTTGAAGTGGGGAAGGATGCCGAGGAAAGCATCGCAAACATGGATGAAGAGAGAAATATGAAGCATGGAGTTGGGGTTCAAGTGGTAGAGTTGAAGGCCGTAGTAATCGAGAAGACCCCTAAAGAACTCGGAAGTGGGGAGGCCGAAGCCACAGTAGAAGAAGGAAGTAAAGACGACGACCTCACTGGTGTTCGGAGTGGGGAACTCCTCGCCGGCCGCCGGGCGCCAGCCAACGATCTCCATAGGAGGGAGGACTCCGTTCTTCACCATCTCCTTAAGAGTCGACTCCTTTACATCCGAGGTCGCCCATTGCTCGAAAGGGATCTCCTTCTCTCCTGCCATGGATGTGGTTTTGGGGGAAGTGGATCTAGCTCGGGGAATAGGGATTTGAGAGGGGGATCTTTGGAGCTCGATGCAGAGGCTAGCTTGTGGAGAAGCGCGAGCTCCTGGATCGATGGGTTTGGGTGCGCGCGCAAGCCTAGGGTTTTCCACAGCAAGCTGGTGAACAGTGTTGCGAAAGGGGAATTTTTTGGGAAGACGAAGTGGCATGTTTGGCCTCGAGGCTTCACATAAAAACTTAAGGGTTTTTGCCAAGTATCTCGCGATTGGGCCGAGCCCATGAGAGACTTGCGGCCCAACTAAGGTATGGTTGATGCGTGTCCTTACGGACTTAAGTGGATGGACTTAAGCAGATTTGCCCTTGCAATATGCACGTGTCACATAGCCCGATACCTTTAAAATCCTTTCATACTGCGATTTGCGCAACTTCATGAGAAGTTGGCACGATGCAATTTGAAAGGTGACAAACAGTTAAGCTTTTCATGGTTGCCTTGATGACAGGAACTATTTGATTTTTAAGCATTTGATTAAATGATTATATCAATGCTATTTTTCCACTTTGGTGAAGTTCTTTTTAGATTGAGACCAATATTATGGCAGGAGCTATTTAATATTTTGGTCGTATTTTCAGATGACTGAAAAACTTGTTTACTCATGAGGGACGATTAAAATATTTGTTCTGAGATGACTCGGGCAGATCCACTCGGATAAGCATGAGCTTGCCGAATGAGTGCTTTTACCCACGAGGATTGATTGATCTATTTGTTCTGAGATGACTCTGGCAAATTTACTCGGATAAGCGTGAGCTTGCCGAGTGATGAGATTTTTTATGATTGCTTTAGCTTAAGCTAAGCATTTATATAAGAATGATTTTTTATAGTTCTTGACTATATGCTTAGTCTGTTTTTGACTAATCACATAGTCAGGGGCTACACCTAATTAGGTGCATCAGGAGATGCACCTAGATATTTATTTTTGAGGATTTTTTAGGGATGTTTTCCAGCCCTTCACAGTGTTTGGAGCCACTCGGGAGATTCAGGCAGAGATGATGGAACCACTCGGCGCCAGAAGCACTCGGCCAAAGAGTTGTTTGGCTGTGTGTTATCTTGGTTCGAGGCAAAGTTATCTCTTCGACTGCGAAGGACTCTGGGGCTACCGTGGAGATTATAGCAATTGGATACCCACATGGCAAGCTTATCCGACTGGCAATAGGGATAGGTTACGCTTGCTAATTATGTATACAGGCTGTAACTTGGGTGTTACATTGCCGAATAGATAAGGCAACGGCTCATAGTCATAACTTGGTAAGATTGAGAAAACCGACTTAGAGTGAGATAGGGTTTCCGACTTGTAAGCCCGCCTCCCAAGACTATATAAGGGGGGTAAGGGGCGTCCCTTCAGGGATATCAGCTATCAGATTTCATACGCAACACAAGAGCAACAGATCTTGAGATCAATAAAGACTCGGCAGATCGAATCCCCGAAACAGGAGTAGGGTATTACCTCACGAGAGGGCATGAACCTGTCTAAACCTTGTTTTCCACTTAACCCATCGAGCTTGGCAATCTTGACTGCACCCCCAGATTTCTATTGCCGAAACCAAGTTTCGACACTAAGTGTACCAAATTCTTGGTGAATGAGGATGAACCTAAGGCTCCTCTGGTTTATTAGGTTTTACTTAGGTTTATTTAGGGCTAGGACATATTTGTATACCTACATATGTATATATGTACATACCTATATGTTAACACTGAAATTTGGTAATAAAATCCCTAAGTTTGCAAAGGCGAAGCAGAATCGGATCGGCTGGAGACAGGGGTCGCATCGGCTGATGAGTGATCGGCTGCGAGACCAATCGGCTAAAGTTGGATCAGACAGGGGCAGCCGATAGCCGATTCCAGGTCCGAAAGAGATGAAACCGTTTCTGATGTAGTAGTTTGAGGATGAATAGAAGATTCGGTTGTTAATTGCGCGTTAAATGATATTGCCACTTATGGATAGAGTCCTGTAACGATACTTGTATCTGTAATCTAGGGGTTTGTTTAGACTGTTAGTTGTAACACAACGTGGGTCTCGCTCGGGATAATGTTGTGTTTTAAATAGTAGTTTAGATAGAGTCCAGGGTTTGTACAGATAATTGTATCTTGGGTATAAATAGGACCCGAGACCTTCTGTAAAAGAGAATCACAATCAATCAAACCTTCGGCGCATCACCAACCTTTTTCTTCAGACGAGCACTTTGTTTGGCTACGGGCTGCATCGTTTCGATCCCCAGATCTAGGTAAATGCTTGTCATTAGTGGTATGATCTATTGTTTCTAGTGCTTCCATCGTAATGACACATTAGAATGAAGGGTTTATACTGTGCTATGTATCATATAGCGCATATAAATTAGATCAATGTTTAGATCTATCCTGCCATTGGCTAGTTCTATCCAGAGCTTGCAGCCAATAGGGCTAGATCTAAAGGTTGGATGGTTTATATGCGGTATCCACCGTCTCGAGAGATATAAATCGGCTACAACAGATCAAGTTTTTCTTTTTATACTTAATGCTGCATCGGGTTCGAACTATTAAGTCGTTTTTAGAACTATCAATGATCTGTTCGGCTAAGATTTATATTATTTAGAGACAGCGTCGGGGTTTCAGCCGGCCTTATCTGCCCTGATATATTTCTTTTAATATATTTATTATTAGATTTATATTAGGGCTGCCTCTTATGTTAAGATCGCATTCTTGTCGGACGTTGCCGCCGAAATCGGCCTACCATCGGCAGTAGACGGCGATTTCCGAGCTATGCATCATTTCAAGAATGATATCTTTTATAAGATTCATCGGAGTACTAGCCGATTCATTGTTAGCTTTCCAGTATCGGCTAGGTTATCAAGTCATGTATTTATTATTCTTTACTATATTTGGGTTGAGCGGCTGATGCTGTCTCGGTATAGCCGATCCATTCCAGTCACTTGGCTTAAATATAGTTTAGAATAGCATATATATATTTATGGATTCCCTCAGCCGATCCACTGAGGATCTAACCTAACATTTAACGCATATTCCCTTGTTTTCTTGTTGATTAACGAGATCAAATCAAGCGGCATGCCACACGCACGGAGTAGCGAGAAGGACTGCCTGCTTGGAGTTAGCGGATCTCCCGAGCCGGCGCGTGAGAGAAATTTCTCATCAACACTATAGTACTTAATCTTATTATGGTGGCTAGCAACTAGGTTAGCTATTTAATGTTTATTTGACATATAAGTTGCCATATTTCATTCTACCTAATTGGGGTTTACAACTTGCTGGTTTTATACAAACTTGGCCTACACAAAAATGATCAAAAATAAGTTTCCTACAAATTTTCCGAGTGGAAGTGTGCTCTCGGGTTGCTATATCTTATATAAATATTTAAGTGATTTTATTGTACAACAGGCATACATTTTTATTTTATAACATGAAAGGATGTATTTAAGTGATTCTGCAGGAGTTGAGTTTACTCAAAAAGGCATTAAGATGAAAGGATGTATTTAAGTTCAGCCTACCTAAATCGCATCATTTTAACATTAATAGTATTAGGGGTTTCTGGTACAAGGTAACCTTATGCTTTTATTTTTTTTCCTAAATAGAGGGTGTGAGTTGAGGAATCTATAGAAATTGAGTTTGTCGAAAGATGAGTTAATTTCCATTTTCTACTTGTTTTACAAGTTTAGACAAGTTCTAGGTGTGACTTAACTTAGAAAATTTTTAGAGGCAAAAGTTATCCTGTGAGTGTTAAGTTTATACTTCTAGAACAAAGTTCATAATCTAGTGAGTTCATAGAAATTTGTTTCACCCAAAAATGAGTTAAATTGGATTTATATGGATTTTACAAGTTGATCCAATTTTCTGTTGAAAAGATATTGTTTTAGCTAATTTCATTTATATTTCCAATTTTGGTAATCCGTGGGGTCCATGGGTCAGCGACCAGCCATTTTGCATTTAAACCCGTGGAATCTTTGAATTAGGACCCGAGGTCCTGGGCACGTGTTTAAATGAAGTTTATTAAGAGTGCCTCAGTTTTCTCCTATTTACACATCAGTCCTTGGGCCCACAAGTCATACAGAGACATATTACAAAAATGAACCTACAAGTTTTAAACTTTTTTCTAATTCTTTTTTGGTGACTAATGAATGGGCCCTGCATGTTGGCGAGACAAGGAGGAACAGAGGCAGAACGTGACGTAGGGTCTCACCGGCCGATGAGATTGGTGGCGGCGTCAGCGGCGAACGGCCGGGTTTCGCGAGGAGTGACCAAAAGCAAAAAGGTGCGCGAGGTCATTGCGCACACGTTGGTGGTGGCCTTGTCGCCGGTGATGGCCGGACTAACGCCGGCAAGGCCTGCGAGCAGCGTTGGTTTTATGGCTACGGTGCAAAATAAGTTAAGGGCATCGGTCCGGCCGATTTGATGCATGCACGCCGATTTGATGCATGCACGCAGAAACTTTTGGTCGCGTGCGTGCTGGCGAAGGTCATACGTCGGCGACAATGCGAGGAAGGGCCCGACGGCGGCGGAAATCGTCGGGCCGACGGCGCTAGCCCGTTCCGACCAAGGGGCTTCAAAACCGGAGCACGCACGATGTCAAGGGCCACATAGGGATGGTGTGGTTCCAGGCGATTGGATTGAATCTCACCGGAGAGACAAAGTTACCCGCGACGGCGGCTTGACCAGAGTTGAGGAAGAAGTGCACGATCTACGCATCCTCCTAACCATTTGCTAGGGTTCTGGAGGGGAAATGACAAGGGAGTCGAAGCAGAGGTGATGGTGCAGCCGCTCAGCCTTGGCTTCGTCCCAAACGTTGGTGACAGTGACAACATTCCGGTGGCGGCGCTCGGGACACCAAAGTCCACCGTGGCCGTGCTCTGGCGGTCTCAACCTGTGCGAAGTGAGGAGGGAAAGGTCATACGTGTTAGGCATGGCAAGGGGATCACGTTCCTGTGGTTGGTTCGTGGCGAAGCTCACCAATGAAGTCACAATAAGGATCAAACACCATGTGTCGAAACTTGGTTTCGGCAATATATTTTATGGGGTCGCAGTCGAGATCACCAAGCACAATGGGTTAGAAGAAGAAGAAGATTTAGACAGGTTCAGGCCCTCTCGAGAGGTAATACCCTACTCCTGTTTCGGTGGATTCGATCCGCCGAGTGTCTTTATTGATCTCGTGATCTCGTGAATCTAAAGCTCTTGCTTATGAAGTCTAAGATCTAGTGTCGGAATATCCCTCAAGGGACGCCCCTTACCCCCCTTATATAGTCTTGGGAGGAAGGGTTTACAAGTCGGAAAACCTATCTTATTCTAAGTTGGTTTCCTCAATCTTACCAAACCGTGACTATAGGCCGATTGCCTTATCTCTATCGGCAACCGTAACACCTAAGTCAAGTTCGGCTTACAGATATAGGGGCGCAATCTATCCCTACCTCCGGTCGGATAAGCTTGCCATGTGGATACCCGATTGCCACAATCTCCACAGTAGCCCCGAGTCCTTTTCGGTCGACGAGACAACTCGGCTTCGGACCAAAGCGGCACTCAACCAAAAATCTCTTTGACCGAGTGCTTTTGGCGCCGAGTGATTCCATCATCTCTGCCTGAATCTTCCCGAGTGGCTCCAAAGACTGTGAAGGGCTGGAAAATATCTCAAAAATTTTCAAAAAATAAATATCTAGGTGCATCTCTGATGCACCTAATTATAGGTGTAGCCCCGACTATGTGGTTAGTCAAAAATAGACTAAGCATATAGTCAAGAACTATAAAAAATTATTCTCATATAGATGCCTAGCTCATGCTAAAGCAATCATAGAAATCTTATTACTCGGCAAGTTCATACTCAACCGAGTGAATTTGCCCGAGTCATCTCGGAACAAATAATTCAATCATCCCTCATGGGTAAAAAACACTCGGTAAACTCTTGCTCAACCGAGTGGATTCGCCAGTAATCCCGGAATAATAACTCAATCAACCCTAGCGGGTAAAAAGCACTCGGTAAGCTCATGCTTATCCGAGTAAATCTCAGTCATCCGGAACAAATACTTTAATCATCCCTCATGGGAAAATAAGTTCTTTCAATCATATGAAAAATATGACCAAGTTATTAAACAGCTTTTGCCATAATACTGGTCTTAATCTTATAAAGATCTTCACCAAGGTGGAAAACAAACAGCATCGGCAAGATTACCCGACCAAATGCGAAAAACCAAACGACCCTTGTTCACCAAGGTGGCTATAAAACTCTGCTGTTGGTCACCTTCCAAATTGCATCGTGCCAGCTTCTCATGAAGTCAAGCAAACCGCGGTATGGAAGGATCTTTTAAAGGCATAGGGCACTCGGACACGCGCATATTGCCGGGGCAAATCGCTTAAGCTCATCCGCTTAAGTCCCTAAGGACACGTATCAGACCACACCTTAGTTGGGCCGTAGATTTTCTTATGGGCTCGGCCCACTCACCAGAAAACCTAGCGCAACCCTCAAATCTTTCTTTATAAAGACACGAGGTCGTCCCCGCCTCTTCATCTTCCAAAAATTCCCCTTCTCGCAATACTGTTCATCAGTTCATTGCGGAGAACCCTAGGCTTGCGCACTTCTTAGTTCATCCGCCAAGAAGCTCGCTTGCCGCGACAACTAGCTCCTGCAACCAAAACTCCCACATCTTTCGTCCAAGATCCAACCTTTCTCAGCCAGATCCGCTCCTCATCAACCTCGATCTCATGGCGGAGGAGAAGAATATTCCGTTCGACCAATGGGCCACCTCAGACGTGAGGGAGTACACCCTCAAGGAGATGGTGAAGCACGGCGTGCTTCCGCCCAAGGAACTAGTGGGATGGCGCCCGGCGGCGGGGGAGGACTTCCCGACCCCTAACACCGGTGAGCTTGTCGTCTTTACCTCCTTTTTCTATTGCGGATTCAGTCTTCCCACCTCCGAATTCTTTCGGGGGCTCTTGGATTACTATGGTCTTCACATCTACCATCTGAACCCCAACTCGATGCTTCACATAGCACTCTTCATTCATGTGTGTGAAGCCTTCCTCGGCATTCTTCCTCACTTCAATCTGTTTCGTCGTATGTTCTACCGAAACCCCATCCGAACAAGGACCATCCTTGTGTCGTTGGCGGGCGAGCTTCCGGCTTCGCGGATCTCTCCGCAAAGACTACTTCTCTCCCCTTGAAATCCTCGAACAAAGGCTGGCACTCAAACTGGTTCTACATCAGCAATCTTGAACCTAGCCTTCCTTCCTTTGTCGGTCTTCCTCCTGTCCCCAAACCATCTTGGAGCACCGTCCCGTAGCCCAAGAATGGGATGAAGCCAACGATCGCTCGCGAAGATCCCGCGATGAAGAAGAGGAACCTTCGCGGGGAACAAATCACTCGACATTTCATCAGGTGCCGACTGGCGCCAATCAGGGAGCGATCGAAGCCGGCCTTCGAGTACGAAGGCGGAACAGACCCCAATCGGGAGGACCCGGATCCGCTCACATACGAGATCCTGAAGATCCGGATGTACAAGCTCTTCTCATCCGGGATCTCAGTCGAGCGAGCCCTCATACTACCAGTCCTTCCATTCAGCATCCATCGACCTCCTCCTCCGGTAAGCCGATTGATTGCTTTATAGTATCTTTCGATCTTGATGTCTTGTCGCTTAACGTTGCACCTTCCTTCTTCTGCAGGAGAACGCCTCTATCATTTCCAAGCCGTATAAGATGGCTCATGATGACGCGCAGCGTCGCCCGCTAAGAAGCCGGCGGCGGGATAAAAATCCAAGCTGATCCGGTCGGGAAGCGGGCGGCGCCAGTGAGGACTCGAACAAGCGCGCAAGCAAAGGCGGCGATCATCGAGGACTCGGATGACGACGTCCCGGCTCCTCCGGTCGAGACCCCGCCTCTAAGGCGATCGCCGCGGATGCACCGAAGATCCGCCGATCAACCGGTAAGCTCGAAACCAAAGTCCCGAGTTCTTTCGTAGAGAACTCTTCTTTATCTTCGCTGTATTTACTTGTGCAGGAAGCCCGGGATATAGATCCTGTCGGAGGGGATGAAGGGCCGACCCCGCCGCTGCTCTGAAGCGCCAAGGCCGTCGAGCCAAAACCCGAGCCCGCAACCAAGTGCGGCGTTCGGAGAAGCACCCTTCTCCTCGAAGGAGAGCGCCCCGGGGAAGCCCGGGCCGGTAGGGATATCCCGACGGAAACTAGTCGGCTGCCGGGAAGCCCACGATGCGGCCCGAGCGCCCCCGACTGAGGGTCACTCGGCACAGAGCCCGAAGAAGAAGAAGGGCCCGGCTGCCCCACCTAGGCGGCGGCACCACCAAACCGGTGAGATTTGCTTGAACTTTTCTTTGTTCTTTCAATTTTGAATCTTTCATGTCTTCATTGGTTTTTCTTGTTTGCCACCACGGTAGAAGAGATTCCGGGCTACGGTCTTCGAGACCTGGGTTCCTCCAATCGAATCGAGTGGCGGGACTCGGAAGGCGAGAGACGGGGCATCATCCTCGACCGGCGGGCTGAAAAGGATGAAAGGGATGCCCTCGTCGAGAGCCTGAACGAGGCGACCCGACTGCTCAACGTAAGCCTTCATCTTTCTTTTTGATTATATCTTCGTTATCCTTCAGTCGATCATCCTTCTGCCTTTGCATGCAGAAAGAATATTGCCGCTCAATGGCAAAATCCGAGGTCTGGAAAAGCTGGTGCCTCACTTAAACTCCTTGGAGGACGTTCGGCGCAGTGAAGGTCACTCGGGAGGATGCCGCTTCAAGGGAGGCCGCTTTAAGGAGGGAGATCTCGGAGCTTCGGGAAGCGAACCTCGACCTCCGCGGATCAATCGGAAGTAAGCCCGCCTCTCCCGCTTCATCATGATTCTTTTGTTGATCTTGTCTATCGATAATCCTCTTTTGTTGTAGAAAATTCTTCGGAGGTCCACTCGCTTCAAGTCCAACTGGAAGCGGTCAACCTCGACAAGGCCGAGATGGAGGCCGAATTTGAAGGTAACCTTCTTTGAAGTTGAATTTCATGTGCTGCTTCATTCCCGAGTGCCTTGACTGATCTAGGACTCCTTGCGGCTTATAAGATAAAGACCCGAGCCCGGTATGACGTCTTACTCGGGCGGATCAAATCCAGCGACGAGATACGGGAAGAGGTCGCCAATGCCGCCGCACCAATCTTGGCAGCCTTGTTTGATCAAGGGGTTGGGGCCGGCTCGCTGGAGCCAATCGAGATCTTCGACAAGCTCCGGCTGGCTCCCGAGCAGTATCTGAAGAACATCACCGAAGCAGCCAACATGGGGGCTGGTCTGGCTCTTGCACAGACCAAGTCCCTCTACCCCGAGTGGATATTCATTCAATCGGGAGGGCTTCGCGAGGGGACAACAGATGAGCAGAGCCTTAGATATGCTCGGCGAGGCGCAAGAGGCGGCGAAAAGATCTCTTTGGATGTAGTAAACAATTTCAAGCTCGAACGTGTTTTGACTTTGCTTCATGAATGTCATGTAATCGTAACACCCTTGTCATGAAATCTCGTGCCTATTTTTAGTTTATTTATGTCAATGCCTTGATTCGAGCCTTTGCGTGAAATTTCTTAAGTAGTTTTCGTCATTGTCACCAAGCCTAGGCTTGATTAGGTCATCGGAAAACTCTCGGTCCTTAGACACCGAGCTCGAGTCGAAGGACATTAAACAATGATAAACCAAATTATGCACAAAAATTTGACGAGGAAAATTCGAGCTTTATTGATATGTGTATCGCCCCATTGCTAGCTCAAGAAGTCATCTTGCTTGAGGTTGGCAGTCAAGGAAAACATGAGGCCTTAGCCGATTAGGCGTAAAACCGCCGAAGATGTTCAATGTTCCAGAGTTCTCCACCATAGACCCGTCCTCGCGCTTTAGCCGGTAGGCACCGCCGAGTCACTTCGGCGATTATATAGGGTCCTTCCCATAAGGGAGATAACTTGTGTCGGTCTTTGGTGGTGCGGATCTTGCGTAGGACCAGTCGCCAACAATGAAAGCTCGTGCTCGCACGTTGCGGCGTGGTATCTTCGAGCCCTTGAAGGTATTTGGCCGACGGATGAGGGCTGCCTCGCGGGCCTCTTCCAATCGGGTGAGGTCATCCACTCGGTCGATGTCGTAGCGTTCATCGTTGAAGCTGCGGACCCGGAGGGACTCAAACTCCATCTCATTTGGCAACATGGCCAAATGAGTTTGGCCGGTGGGCCCGGGGGTGTAGTTCGCAGCGACCATAGAACCGAGGGAAGTTCTTGGACCCACTTGCCGGCGTAAGGGCTTAGCCGGTCGAAGACGCGAGCCTTGATGCCTTGAAGAACCATGCCGTTTGCTCGCTCGACTTGCCCATTGCTTTTGGGGTGAGCTGCGTGCGTAGCGAATCTTGATTCGAAGTCTTTGCGAGAATTCCTTGAAGATGCCTCCGTGAATTGAGTCCCATTATCGGTTATGATTCTGTTTGGGGCGCCGAAGCGGTGCACGATGTTGAGGAAAAAATCCCGCGCTTTGTCGGCGGTGATTGTGGCAACCGGCTTGGCTTCAATCCACTTGGAGAACTTGTCGATTGCGACGAAGAGGTGCGTGAAACCTCCTGGAGCCTTTTGAAGGGGCCGACCATGTCCGCCCCATACCGCGAACGGCCGGGAAAGTGGGATTGTTTGAAGCTCTGGGCGGGACATGGCTTTGTCGGGCAAAGAACGGCAGCCTTCGCAGGTTCTTACGACTTTATCCGTGTCGGAGACCGCGGTAAGCCAGAAAAATCCTTGTCTGTAAGCTTTGCCGACTAGAGTGCGTGCAGCCGCGTGGCTTCCGCATATGCCCGAGTGGATATCTTGGAGTAATTGTTTCCCTTCTTCGGGTGTGATGCACCTCATTAGAATTCCAGAGGGGCTTCTCTTGTATAGATCGGAGTCGACCATGACGTACGCTTGGCAACGACGCCGGACGCGTTCTGCTTCATCCCGGTCATCCGGCAGCTCTTGCTGAGTTAAGAATTTGATGAGCGGCGTCCTCCAGTCGGTATCGACCATGGTGACTTCGTTCGTGGTTTGCTCGTTGGGAGCTGTCTTTGCGGTGACGGTTGGCTCGTAGAGATGTTCGACAAAGACATCGTCGGGCGGCTTCGCGCTTTGATCCGAACTGCGCTAGCTCATCGGCGGCTTCGTTGTTGTGTCTCGGGACATGTGAGAGTTCGAGTCCGTCAAACTTGTCCTCAAGCTTGCGGACCTCTTGCCGGTAGGCCTCCATAGTGTCGTTTAAGCAAGACCAGTCTTTCATCACTTGATTGACGACCAGCTGGGAGTCGCCTTTCACAATAAGTCGACGAATCCCGAGTGAGGCGCAAGGCGCATCCATGTAAGAGAGCTTCGTATTCGGCGACGTTGTGTGAGGCGGAGAAGTGGAGGTGAAGGGCATATCTTAGCCTTTCCCCGTCGGGAGATCGGCACAACTCCCGCTCCCAAGCCGGTGATCCTCTTGGATCCGTCGAAGTGCATGGTCCAGTGTTGGAGGTCTTCCCGAGTACGTGCTCTTCTTTTCAGTCCACTCGGCCATGAAGTCCGCTAAGGCTTGTGACTTAATGGACGTCCCGGGCTTAAAAGTTAAGTCCGGCGGCATCGGTTCCGGGGCCCACTTGGCGTGCGCCCGGTTGCCTTGCGGTTGTGGATGACGTCGCCGAGTGGAAAAGAGGTGATGACGGTGACCGAGTGACCACGAAAGTAGTGTGCCAATTTCCTCGCGGTTATTAGAACACCATAAAGCAATTTTTGTACACAGGGGTATCGGATTTTGGCTCCGCCAATACTTCGCGACAAAGTAAATTGGTCTTTGAATCTTACGGGCCCGTCCTTCTTCTTCTCGTTCAACCACAAGGACCGTGCTGACCACTTGGTGAGTGGCGAGACGTACAGGCAAGAGGGGTTCTGGGCTGAGGTGAAGCTAGGACGGGTGGCGTGGTAAGGAACTCTTTGAAGTCTTCAAAGGCCTTGTCGGCTCACGGGGTCCACTGGAAGTCGTCTGTCTTCTTTAGCGGTCGAAGAAGGGCATGCCTCGCTCGCCGAGTCGGGAAATGAAACGGCTTAGCGCCGCCATGCAGCCAGTGAGCTTTTGGACGTCTTTCGATTACTCGGGGCTTCATGTTTAAGATGGCGTTGATCTTTTAGGTTTGCTTCAATGCCGCGATGTGATACCATGAAGCCGAGCGGTTGCCGATGGGACGCCGAAGGTGCACTTCTCCGGGTTCAACTTCATTCGAAGGCCCGGATGTTTGCAAAGGTTTCTTCTAAGTCGGCGATCGGGCCTTCTTTCGCTTGGTCTTGATGACAACATCGTCGACATAAGCTTCAACGTTTTTGCCGATCTGCGTCCGGAAGCATCTTTGGATCATGCGTTGGTATGTAGCTCCGGCGTTCTTCGGCCGAAAGGCATGGTGATGTAGCATAGGCCCCGAACGGCGTGATGAAAGATGTCTTCAAGCGGTCGGATTCTTTCGGATCGTGATAGCCCGAGTAACAATCCAAGAAGCTCAGGAGTTCGCAGCCGGCTGTTGAGTCGACAACTTGGTCGATACGAGGTAGCCCGAATGGATCTTTGGGGCAGGCTTTGTTGAGGTCGGTGTAATCGACGCACATGCGCCACTGCCCCGTCTTCTTGCGGACCAAGACTGGATTGGCTAGCCAGTCGGGATGAAGGACTTCTTTAATGAAGCCGGCAGCCAAGAGCTTTGCAAGTTCTTCTTTGATCGCGTCTTTTCGATCCTGTGCGAACCTGCGTAATCGTTGTTTAATTGGTTTGGCGTCATCTTTGACGTTCAGAGAGTGCTCGATCACCTCCCTAGGAATTCCAGGCATATCAGATGGTTTCCAAGCAAAAACATCTTTATTATTTTGGAGGAAGGTGACGAGCGCGCTTTCCTATTTAGGATCTAGGTCGGCGCCGATTACAGCAGTCTTGGAGGGATCAGACGAATCAAGGGAGATCTTTTTGGTCTTGGCGTCGCCGGATCCTGATTTGGCTATCTTCTTGCGCGGGGACTTCGCCCTCTGCCGAAGTAGATGCAGCCAATCGGACTTCTTGTTGGCCACGTAATCTCTCTCGAGATTGGGCCATGTCGCAGCTCTCCTTGTCGCAGTGAAGGCTTGCTTCACATCGCTGCGAAGAGTGATGACGCCGTTGGGACCCGGCATCTTCATGCAAAGATAAGTGTAGTGAGGGATCGCCATGAACTTGGCAAGCGCAGGACTTCCGATGATGGCATGATATGCCGTTTCGAAGTCGGCCACCTCGAAGGTGACGTTCTCCGTTCGGAAATTCTCTCGGGCTCCGAAGGTGACCGGGAGAGAGATATGCCCGAGTGGTGTTGAAGATAGCCCCGGGATAACTCCGTGGAAGGGGGCTGAGCTTGCTTTGAGTTCGGCCCTCGGGATCTGCATTTCATCCATAGTCTTGGCAAACATGATGTTGAGGGCGCTGCCCCCGTCGATGAGGACGCGCTTAAGCCTGATGTTGCGGACTACGGGGTCCAGGACGAGTGGATAGCGTCCCGGATGGACCACTCGGTCAGGATGATCCGAGCGGTCAAAGGTGATGGCCACCTCCGACCATCGTAGATATTGAGGGACTTCAGGTTGAGCCGCGTTGACCTCCCGGTCAGTTAGCTTCTGTTTCCTCTTGGATTCATAAGCTAACGGGCCCCCGAAGATGTGGTTGAGCTCCCCCACTGGATCTTGAAAAGGTTCGGCATTCTCAGCCGCATTGTTCTTCTTGGCGCCGGACGGGCCAGCCTCGTCAGTCGGCTTCTTGTTGAGCTGCGCCGCGTGCTTCAGGTGCTTGTAGATAAAGCGATCCTTTGCCGCGTGCTTGTGATTCGGATGGTGGGTGCCTGGGCGTTCATGATGGCGTCGTAGGCGGCTCTCGGGACGGCGTTGAGTATTGGAGGTTGCGGCCACCGGGTCTTCGATCGGCGCTTGCGATCTTTCGGGCCCCGGTTGCTTTTGCCCGCCATCCTTCTTAGGATTTCGGCTTCCTCCGCTTGCTTGTCCTCTCTTCGTCGGGCCGATCTTGACGGGCGGCCTTGATGGCGTCGTTTGATTTGGCGTATGAATTCGCCGTCTCAAACATCTGCTTCACCGTCTTCGGTGGCTTGCGTCCGAACTTGCCGATAAGCAGCTCATCACGGACTCCCTTCTGGAAGGCGGCGATGATGATGTCATCGGTGATGTTCGGGATCTTGTTGCGCTTCTCGGAGAAGCGACGAATGTAATCCTTCGAGGCTCGTCCGGCTTCGGATGACATTGTAAAGGTCGAAGTGCGTGCGGGCCTCTCGAAGGTGCCTTGGAAGTTGGCGACGAAGTGGTCCTCGGCTCGCTCCACGAGCCGATTGAGCCTCTTGGCGGTGGTGAGCCAATTTCGGCCGAGTTCGCGAGGGCCACGGGTAGTTCGCCATGGCTTTGTTGTCGCCACTGCAGCTCGGATGGCAAGGGTATATACATTAACCAAGATTCGGGGTCGGTTTTGCCATCGTACCTTTCTATCCCGGTGGGCTTAAAGCCACTCGGCCAATGCACTCGGCGGAGCTCCCGAGTGAAGGCCGGTACTCCATCGTCGCCGCAATCAGGTGATCCCCTCCGATCTTCCTGAGTGCGACGGTCGCGCTCTTGGTAGCGGCGATCGAGGACTTCCACGAGATCACTCGGCGGGGTCTTCTTGGCTGGTTGGGTAGCTGGAACGTTGCGGTGGACTCGGTGGTGGACGGGTGGACGTCCATGTCGTTTGCGGCGAGAGTCGACCGTCTGCTCTTGGTGCCTCGGCATGGACTCGGGAGGCGGGCCTCTTGGCCTAGTTGACGCGAGCCGGCGGCTCGGGCCTCCTGTAGTCTCCGACCTTAGGGGTGGGAGCCGGCTCTTGTCGGCGTTTCGGCCACGGATTCGATCGGCCTTCTTGCCGAAGTGGTGGGAGGGCCGTTAGCCGTGGCGGCAACGATGGTCTTGATCTTATCCAAGTATAGGAGTCACGTTGGCGGAGCCGTCTCCATGACGGTATCCAAGAGCGTGAGTGCGGCGCGACGTTACGCTGTGGCGTCCGGAAGACATTGGTGTTGCGAACCCGTGTTTGGAGGATGGCCTCCGGGCGGATCGTCCGTCACGCGCAGATCCTGCTTCCTTTTATCGGCCTAGTCTTTGCGTTGTTTGTCTTCTTCGGTGTCTTGCGTTCAAGCTCCACTCGCTCGCTCCTCTTCGGCAAGCCTTCGGCCATGGCTGAGTCGGACTCATCCGGCTCGGCCATGAGGACGTCGAGCACTTCGGCTCGCGATCCATATGGCGGTCGGAGTTGTCGACTTCGTCAGAGGGGATGCCGTAGAGATTGTCGAAGCCGGCGGAGCTGAGGTATCCGTTGAGCTCTGAAGATGAACAGGAGCCAAAGGACGGGAGGATGACGGCGACCTCCCTTGATCTTGGGTAACCGGATCGGATCGTTCCGGTCAGTCGGAGCTTGGGGATCGGGCTCTTCAGTGGATCCTCGCCAACTCGGGGGAGAGCAGTTGACTGTAGATCTTGGCGACGTTTGGTAACCCAAACGGCACCGAAAGGTCTTCAGCCGAGTAGATTGCTTCCGTCGGGGAGGCAAGAAGATTGGCGCAGATCTCAGCGTCATTCGGTAATCCGAATGGCGTCGAGTGAAGTCCGTCGTCGGAGAAGGTGGATCGCATCTTGGTCTTCAAGATGTTGTCGAAGATCTCGGCGCTGTTGGAGAGCCCGAACGGCGCCGAGTAGGTTGTTCCCTCCGACTGGTTCGAATCCGAGTCGAGGGAGGAGTCGCCGGCGAAGTTGGCGGCGAAGTCGCCGAGTCTTGAAGGAGATCCCATCACGCTTGTCGGCGAGATTGTTGAAGAAGTCTCGACGCGCGGTCCCCTACCTGGCGCGCCAACTGTCGAAACTTGGTTTCGGCAATATATTTTATGGGGTCGCAGTCGAGATCGCCAAGCACAATGGGTTAGAAGAAGAAGAAGATTTAGACAGGTTCAGGCCCTCTCGTGAGGTAATACCCTACTCCTGTTTCGGTGGATTCGATCCGCCGAGTGTCTTTATTGATCTCGTGATCTCGTGAATCTAAAGCTCTTGCTTATGAAGTCTAAGATCTAGTGTCGGAATATCCCTCAAGGGACGCCCCTTACCCCCCTTATATAGTCTTGGGAGGAAGGGTTTACAAGTCGGAAACCCTATCTTATTCTAAGTTGGTTTCCTCAATCTTACCAAACCGTGACTATAGGCCGATTGCCTTATCTCTATCGGCAACCGTAACACCTAAGTCAAGTTCGGCTTACAGATATAGCAGGCGCAATCTATCCCTACCTCCAGTCGGATAAGCTTGCCATGTGGATACCCGATTGCCACAATCTCCACACCATGCAGCACAAAGGAAGATGAGGTTTTTCCCAGCGACTTCAAGGTGCTCTCCCTCGTTTTCTTTGTGGAACACAATGGGGGAAGGATGTAGAACATGGTGGCGAAGGGGTTTTTCAAATGGTGCGAGTTGAGCTGGCGGAGGTGTGGCGAGGTGGAAGGAGATGGCGCCAACACGTTCCTCCTTCTCTTCCTCTCCCTCGCTTTCCCTTGCGTGGTGGAGATGTTTTGCACCTTGATGGAGCTAGCCTAGGAGGCTGACAGTGGGTCCAGGGCGATGAGGGCAAGACAATTTGGAGTGGGCTGGGTAGGAATACAAGTGAAAG
This sequence comes from Oryza australiensis, assembly GCA_019925245.2. Taxonomy (NCBI): domain Eukaryota; kingdom Viridiplantae; phylum Streptophyta; class Magnoliopsida; order Poales; family Poaceae; genus Oryza; species Oryza australiensis. The sequence continues at coordinate 667,971 of JAIFGZ020000195.1, read as the reverse complement.
TGAGTTTAGCTATATTTTTGAATTTATTTCTCTCACTAAACTTTGGAGCTCATTAACTTAATCTGTGGGCATGGTAAATTGGTGAAAAGATTTACTGGAGGTAAATGGTCATCCGTAGGTTCCATTTTCTTGGTTTCATTCAAAAATACTTACTGGTTTGTTCCCAGAAATTAATTGAAGATAGGGTATTTGGAGAATTGTTTGAATTTTTAGAGGGCTTAATCCAAAGAGGAAATTTTTGGAAAAATTATATTTGTTCATGGTAATTAACCCAGTATTTGAATAAATTATTTCCTAGGTACAGTTGTGTGCATTTTAATGGACTTTTAAACAAATTGTTGTTTTAGCCGATAAGGATTTTATTTAGCCTAATATTCGACTGTTTTGCCTGATTTGTTTGGGGCATCAAACCTAGTTTTTAAATTACACTAAAATTATGTTGAGTATACTTAATGTTTGGCATCTACATGAATTTTTCCATGATTTTACCTCGCATGGATTATTTTAGAAAAATAGGGTATCCTCACTATGTATAGTTGCTCCCACTTTGTGGTTTCACCTAATATGATCGTAGAGGTTATATTGAATTTTATCTTGGGCTGAGGAAATGATCTTTGAATTAAATTGTGTGTTCACATATTATCATCCCATGTTAGTTGTAGGCTTGTTTTGGTGAATCTCAATCCTCTAGGTTGTTGCTTATGAGTCCTATTATAAAATGCAAATAAAAAATCCAAATACACATAAATGGCTCAAGTCAAAACATGCAAATGATGGTATGCATGCTTCCACATGAGTTTGCATTTTTGTCTCAGGCCATAAATGAAAAGTTTTTAGTTTCTTCTAAAACTTGGTATATCGTGAAAAGGCCTAGGTTGGTCTCACCTAATTAGAAAAGAAATATTTTAGTTCTCAAGTTTTTAACTCATGCAGTTAGGTCGAAGTTCTTTGACCTAAGTTAGAAAGCAATTTTTTGGTTCATAAAATTGAGAAACCTTACTTTTATTTTATTTGAACAAAAATTTTGTTTTGACCCTAGAATTTGGATATGTGACAGCAGGGCATCGGCATTTGAAGCCACTTTATGTTAAAAGATATGTCAATAGCGAGACGATGTCCAAGATGTTGGTCGATGGAGGGGCTGCAGTGAACTTGATGCCCTATGCTACGTTCAAAAAATTGGGCAAGAGTACCAATGACTTCATCAAGACCAACATGGTCTTGAATGACTTTGGAGGCAACCCATCAGAAACCAAAGAGGTTTTGAATGTGGAGCTGATAATCGGCAGCAAGACTATGCCTACCACCTTCTTTGTCATAGATGGAAAGGGATCATACAGTCTGTTGCTGGGAAGGGACTGGATTCATACCAATTGTTGCATCCCTTCTACCATGCACCAGAGCTTGATCCAGTGGCAAGGCGACAAGGTTGAGATCGTGCCAGCCGAAGGTCAGTTAACATTGCCAATGCCAATTTAACACTTTGGGAGATGGATGTCATTGATTTGTCCGGCAAGGTTTGGGCAAGTGTCTGATTCTGAAATACAGCCAATTGGAGATGAAGAGCCCCAACTGTTGCTGTGAGGGTGTCGTGGAGGGGTCAAGCTTCTACATAAAGGACACTGTAGATGATCTCGATGGTAAACTAGGACAAGGCTTCATGTCGGCCGACGACTTAGAAGAAGTCGATATAGGTCCAGGAGATAGGCCTAGGCCGACATTCATTAGTAAAAATTTGTCTTCTCAATTTAGAACCAAACTTATAGAACTTTTGAAGGAATATAGAGATTGTTTTGCTTGGGAGTATTTTGAGATGCCAGGACTTAGCTGATCGATTGTCGAACATCAGCTTCCTATCAAACCAGCATATCGGCCGTTTAAGCAAGCACCTAGAAGGTTCAAGGCCAATATGTATGACACTATCAAGGCTGAAATCACTCGTCTGTATGATGTTGGTTCCATTCGGCCTTGCCGATACATTGAATGGGTTTCTAACATAGTTCCGGTGATCAAGAAGAACGACAAACTTAGGGTATGCATCGACTTTTGAGATCTAAACAAAGCTACCCCTAAGGATGAATACCCAATGCCGATTGCCGATTTGCTGGTTGATGCTACTTAAGGGTACAAAATCATAAGTTTTATGGATGGCAATGCGAGATACAATCAAATTTTCATGGCAGAAGAAGACATCCACAAGACTGTTGTTAGATGCCCTGGTGAAATCAGCTTGTACGAGTTGGTTGTAATGACTTTCGGTTTAAAGAATGCTGGAGCTACGCATCAGAGGGCTATGAACTATATTTTTCATGACTTAATCGGCTTATTGGTTGAGATCTACATTGATGACGTGGTCGTGAAATCAAAGAAAGTTGATGACCATATAGCCGATGGAAGGAAAGTTTTGGAGAGAACAAGAAAATATGGCCTGAAGATGAATCCCATAAAGTGTGCCTTTGACGTATTGGCTGGACAGTTTTTGGCTTTCTTGTCCATGAAAGGGGGATTGAGGTGACACAGAGGAGCATCAATGCAATCAAGAATATTTAACCTCCACAGGACAAGAAGCAATTGCAATCTCTGGTCGACAAGGTAAATTTCATTAGAAGATTTATTTCCAACCTGTCTCGGAGGATGGAGCCCTTCACACCTTTGCTTAGGTTGAAAGCCGATCAGCAGTTTACTTGGGGGCAGAGCAACAGAGAGCTTCGGATAACATCAAAAAATATTTGAGTTCCCCTCCAGTATTGATTCCTCCACAGAAAGGGTGTCTTTCAAGTTATATTTGTCAGCCGATGAAAAGTCAATCGGCTCAGTCTTGATCCAAGAGTTCGAGGGCAAAGAAAGAGCAATATTCTATTTGAGCAAGAGGCTTTTAGATGCAGAAACAAGGTATTCCTTAGTGAAGAAGTTATGCTTATGCCTGTATTTTTCTTGCACGAAGTTAAGGCATTATTTGTTATCCAATGAATGCACCATAGTCTGCAAAGCCGATGCTGTCAAATATATGCTATTGGCTCCAGTACTAAAAGGGTGAGTTGGCAAATGGATATATGCCTTGACAGAATTTGATCTCAGGTATGAGTCACCCAAGGCAGTCAAGAGCCAGGCCATAGCCAATTTTATTGTTGAGCATCGTGATGACTCAATCGACTCGATTGGCATAGTACCTTAGACTTTATTCTTTGATGGATCGGTTTGTACCCATGGCTGTGGTATCGGCTTGGTCATCATATCACCTAAGGGGGCAAGTTTTGAATTTGCTTACACTATAAAGCCCTATGTTACCAATAACCAAGCTGAATATGAAGCAGTTCTAAAAGGATTGCAACTTTTAAAAGAGGTTGAAGCCGATGCTGTGGAGATCATGGGTGATTTGTTGTTAGTCATCAATCATCTAGCTAGAGAATATGAATGCAAAAATAATGCGTTGATGATCTACTACAAAAAGTGCTAAGAGTTGATGAAACATTTTCGACTAGTGACTTTGACGCATATTCCTCAAGAGCAGAATATTGAAGCTAATGACTTAGCTCAGGGGGAATCGGGATACAAGCCGATGGTCAAGGACATCAAGGTAGAAATTGCTACAATTGTAGCTGATGATTGGAGGTACGATGTTTTCAATTATTTGAAGAACCCTTCTCAATCGGCTTCAAGGAAATTGTGTTATAAGGCTCTGCGATATGTTTTGCTCGATGCTGATCTATATTATCAGACGATTTATTGGATATTACTAAGGTGTTTGAGTGCCGACCAAGCCAAAGTGGTGATGGGCGAAGTACATGAAGGCATATGTGGTACTCATCAATCGACTCACAAGATGAAGTGGCTGCTTCGACGAGTTGGGTATTTTTGGCCGACGATGTTGGAAGACTGCTCAAATATTATAAAGGTTGTCAGGACTGTCAGAAGTTTGGAACAATTCAGAGAGCACCAGTGTCGGCTATGAATCCCATAATCAAGCCATGGTCGTTCAGAGGTTGGGGAATTGACATGATCGACCAGATTAATCCACCCTCAAGCAAAGGACATAAATTCATATTGGTCGCAATTGATTATTTTACGAAGTGGGTGGAAGCAATTCCTTTGAAGAAAGTTGATTCTGGAGATGCCATTCAATTCATTAAAGAGCATATCATATACCGATTTGGTGTTCCTCAAACCATTACAATCGATCAAGGGTCTATGTTTGTATCTGATGAGTTTGTCTAGTTTGCAGAAAGCATGAGAATAAAGCTGTTGAATTCTTCACCGTATTATGCACAAGACAACGGATAAGTAGAGGCATCTAACAAAAGTCTGATTAAATTGATCAAGACAAAGATCTCTGAGTTTCCAAAGAAGTGGCGTAGCCGATTGGCTGAAGCTTTATGGTCCTATCGGATGGCTTGCCATGGATCGATTCAAGTTCCTTCTTACAAGTAAGTTTATGAACATGAAACTATCTTACCATGGGAAAGCATCGTTGGCTCAAGGAGGATCGATTTACAAAATGAGCTGACAACCGATGACTACCATAATCTCATGGTAGATGAATCAGAAGAATTGGTTCAATCCAGAATGTGTGCTTTGGAAAAGATGACAAGGGATAAAGAAAGAATCGCTTGTCATTACAACAAGAAGGTTGTGCCAAAATCTTTTCAAAAGGCGAGTTGGTTTGGAAACTGATCTTGCTGATTGGTACTCATGACAATAAATTCGACAAGTGGTCACCGAATTGGGAAGGGCCCTTTCAGATCTACAAGTGTGTTTCCAAGGAGCTTACATGTTGCAAGTGTTGGACGAAGACGTTTTTGGAAGGGCTCTCAATGAAAAGTATTTTAAAAAATATTATCCAAGTGTTTGGATCAATTCATGATTTAGCTGTGTTGAGCCGATACATGGTAGCCGATGTGTTTACATCGCCTTTAGACGGTCGATATAGGTTATATCGCCCTTAGTCTCCCAAAATTTATCATAATCGGCTGTGCTCTGTCAATATGTGATGGCAAATATAAGTTATATCGTCCTTAGTCCTTTTATTCTTATCATAATCGGTTATGTTGTGTCGATGCATGATGGCCGATTTTGTGTGATATCGTCCTCAAGCTATAATTTTATCAATGATCGGTTGACATTGTAAAATTAGGGAGGCATATATACACACAAGAGTGAACTCAAGTGGACTTCAAAAATTTTGTGGACTTTGAAAAAAAAATTCAATACATGACAGATTACAAGAATCGGCAGTAGTTATATTACAAGGCTTATAACCAAAGTTCACCAAATCTGCAAAGATCAACATGGAAGATTATATTACAGAAGTTTGAAGTTTACAAAAGTTCAAGTCCTATTCTATTACAATCGGCTCAATGGGATAGAAAGTCATTTATTACCGATATTGCCCTGCGTCGGACTTGGTCAATTTCTTCAATAGCCTTGGCATCGGCTGCATCGGTTCCCGGGATTGGCTTCAAAGTTTTTGTTAGATTTGCTAGATTCTTCATTGAGGCTTTCAACTTAGACTTTTGATCTTCGATGGCTTTGGGAAGGTTGGCCATGCGTTGCTCCTCTGATGATATGTCAGCATCAAGCTTGGCAACCTCAGTCGCCACTTCTTCTCTTCGCTTGCGCAGCCGATCAAGGTTGGAATTCGGCTCGGTTGTCATCTCATCTAACTTGGCCTTCTTAGTGATGATTGTCTGCCGATTGGCTTTGATAGTGGCTTCTAAGGCCTTCCTCTCTCGCCGATCGGCTAATCTTTGTCTCGCTTTCTCAAAATTGTGCCGATGAAGTTTGTGGTAAGCAGTCGAGGAGATGATATCAGCCAATTGGTCTGGAAGTTGATTTTGGATCTCTTCGAATCTTCCCCTGATTTCCCTGCAATTGGTAACTAAGAAAACTAGGGAGCTCTCCAGACGCTTGGCTATGTCCGACAAAGTTGTTCTCAGGTCATCGGCTAGAGAGGCCAAGGCTTTGTTAGTATCATCCTCGTCATCCATGAACTCTTTAATGTCAAATGGGAACATGTCGGCTAAAGCCTGTAGATTAAAAGTTAGGATTGTTAAGCATTGAAGAAATTCAAATAGCCGCTTTGGGTTCAAGAGACAAAAGACTTACTGGGATGGCAGCACCCGATGTTGTTTCTTCCAACATTGTGGCTACCCCTAGCCAATTGAGTTTGTTCACTTGACACATGGGAGGCAGGAGTTGAAGAACGAGGAGGTTGCAAAAAGGAAAAGAGATAAGGTGGGTTCAAAATCGGTTGAATGAAAATTGAGAGCAATTTGTTTGAAGAATTACCGATGGAGGTGGAGCCGGGCTTTTTGTGGTAGCCAATCTCTTTTTCTGCAAGACAAAAGCTTAATGAGAATTAAAACATGAAAATTCAAGATGAATCAAGCATCGAAAGGGTGCTTACCGGCTGAGGTCGACGTTGAGGTTGGTGTCTTGGAGGACTTGGCATTTTTTGAGAAGATGGCTCATCGGCTGGCAGCGTTTGTGCAGATCGTCTTGTATCACTTCTGGCTGCCGCAGCCTCATCAACAACCTCGTCAATTTCTTCCTCCATTACTTCTTGATTAATAGCCTCTTCAACATCTGGGTCCAACGATGGAAAGTCATCGGCTGGGGCTGTTTTTTGCTTCTTGGAAGTCTTCTTCCTGACAGCCCATGGATCGGCAGCCGATGGCTTGGCCCTCTTCTTCCTTTGGAGTGGCTGGTGAGTTAGGCCATGGAGCAGAGTGGCGACCTTGGGCGCATGGAAGCCGATGATGGAGGGAGCAAGACCACCACCATTGGGGATAAGGCTTGAAGCATAGTGGATCTTGACCCCGGTGTTGCTGACGTGAGAAGGAGAAGAATCAGTTGTATGCAAATATAAGAAGATATTGGTTAAGTGTTGAAGGTTATTAGCCGATAATTGAAGAATTTGACAAAGAAAGAACACTTACGTCAAGGACCAAGTCCGGGAGAAGGGTGGTGAGATACATTGAGGCCGATTGATGGAAAAGAGGTTTCTTCATCTCAATCCACCATTGGTCGAATGCCGTACTCCTCATCATGGCTAACTCCAAGTTTTCTATGCTGCCAAGTGGGAGGCCTTCAATACTTAGCAATTTTAGCATCATTAAGCCCGATGTGATCTCCCCTCTGGTCTGGATCTTGTCAGCAAAGTACAATCCAATCGGCAGCTGGCCCATTTCTATTTGTCTAGCAGCCGACATTGGATGATAAAATTCATAGGACAGAGGGACATTCCTGCCCTGGTGAATGCTGATTGGGAGAATGCATGGAGTGATGGCAGTTGTGAAGATTTCCCTTGGCTTCTCATATCTCTCAGAGTTGATTTCATTGAACTTAAAATCCAGAGGGAGCTCGAAATCTTCATAGTCGGAGTAAGGGAACCAAATCCTTGCGTTTTTAGGAAAACCATCATACAGATTGGTGAACCAATTGGCAAGGAGCTCAGCCGATAGCTTAGAGCCATGAAAAGTAGAAGCAGCCTCTAAGAAGGACATACACCGATGTGTGGTCACTTCTTCACCATCTTCATCCAAAATCGGCTCCACTCTTGGGTGGACAGCATCTGCCAGATCAGATCTTCAAGCAACCTTTTGTGTATGAAGGACTAACCATAGTTGCAGAAACCACCATGGGCCTCTATTAACGTCTAAATTTGGTAACCAAATCCCTAAATCCTTGCTGAGATAGAGACGGAATTGGATTGGAAGAACAGAGGTCAAGTCAACTGCGGTGTGATCGGCTACGAGGTCAATCGGCCGAGGTTAGATCGGATAGGGATAGCTGATAGCCAATGCTGAGTCAGAGGAAAGGATAAAGCCGTTTCCAATGAAAGTGTTTAAAGATAAATAGAAGATTCGGTTCGCAAATTGAGCGTTAAAGATATTGCCATCCACGTATAGAGTCCTGTAACGGTAATTGTGTCTGCAAATTAGCAATTTATTTAGACTGTTTATTGTAATACGGCATGGGTCTTTATCCCAAGGTTTTGTCGTATCTTAAATAGTAGATTAGATAGAGACTAGGGTCTGTACAGATAATGTTATTCTTGGGTATAAATAGGACCCGAGATCCTTGTAATTATTCCTTTGGCGCATCGCCTCATTTTTTCTTCAGACGAGCAATTGATCCGGCTTCAGGCTGCATCGTTTCGATCCCCAAGTTAAGGTAAATGTTTGTCATTAGTGGTGTATCTCATCGAATTTAGTGTTTCCATCACTATGACACTCTAAATTCGATGATTTATGATGCGCTAGTTATCATATATCACATATAATCTAGAACAATGTTTAGATCTGCCTCGACATCGGCTCGTTTCTGTCAGGGTTTGGTAGCCGATAGAGCAAGGTCTAAAGGTTGACCTAGATTATATGCGATATCCACCGTCTCGAGGTATTTACATCAGCTACAGTAGATCAGATTGTTTTTTTTATACTTAATGTTGCATCAGTATTGATCTATTAAATCGTTTTTAGAGCTTTTATCATCTATTCAGCTAGATGTATATGTTTAGAGGCAGTACCGGGGTTTCAGCCGGTCTTATCTGTTTTAATATTCTTTTGATATATTTGCTATCAAATTTATTAAAACCACCTCTTATATTAAGATCTTGCTCTAGTTAAATGCCCTAAGCCAGAATCAGTTTGTCAGCCACAGCCGGCAGTCGACTGATCTAGGTTTAGCGCATTTAGCTTAGATCAATATCTTTTCATAAGATAAATCGGAGTATTAGCCGATTCACAATTGGACTTACGACATCAGCTAAATTGTTAAAGCATATATTTATTATCTCATTGTACATTTGGAGTAAGTGGTTGATACTATCTCGGCGCAGCCGATCTATTCTAGTCACTTAGTTTAAATATACTTCGAGATAACATATATATGTAAATTGACTCTTGCAGCCGATCCAGTAGGATCTAACCTAACACTTAACACATATATCTATATTTTCTTGTTGGTTAACAGATCAAACCAACTGGCACGCCTTGTACAGCATAGGTAGCTGAGAAGGACCTGCACTGGAGTTAAGCGGATCTCCCAGGCGAGCACGTGAGAGAAATTTCTCATCAACACGCTTCTTGGCACGCCCAGTGGGACTATCTCTGTCAACTCGGCTAGGACGCATCGATGCAGCTGACAAGATGGTCGACTCCACGAGCCCTAGCGTTTCTCAGGACAACATCGTGCCTGTGAAGATGGAGCAATTGTCGGCTGAACAGCAAGCCGACTACAAAAAGATGTTAGAAGAGCTCTAGGACAACTACTTACAGTCGTTCACCCAGACAAGGTCCGGGTCCGTGCATCAAAAGTACTTGTTCAGCATGGACAAGTTCAAGGGGTCCTCCTCCAGTGGATCAAAGGGCAAACAGAAGGCTGAAGAGCCGATCCAAGAACAAGACGATTCGGCCCTGCATACTTTGCAAGACCGAATTGATTCGACCGTCCACCATGCGCTGGTCAACGAGAGTAGCATCCTTGTCAACACTCTTAACAACATGATCGCCACTGTGGTCGACGCCATGATAGCCGACCAACTGCAGTGGGGGCCGACTTACTTCATAGACGGCCAGTTTGCTGGCTACAGGACATTGAGCACACAGAATCGGCCAATTCCACCACCAGCACAACCAGGGCTGTGTGGACCCCCGTTTTTGAGGCGGGAATCTTTCGTGTTCATAGTACCATTTCCCTGGATCGAGTAGTTGGTACCCACGAATACAGTACTGGATAATCAAGTGCACATGCACGAATAGTCTTACAGTACCATTATTACATTAATAGGCCCGAAGGCAATGTTCAACCCACAGGAACTTATGGTCCGAATACAACATAAAAACAGAATTTAGATAAGGCAGCGGAAAAAGGCAGCGGCTTGTCATTTTCCACAGGCAACGACCGGAGCTAAGGTCTAGTATGCGCCGTCAGTTCCTTCGCCCTCCTGGTAATACGCGTATGGGTCTTCTGGCTCTTCATTTCCATCAGCTAGAGGTTTGTGCGTATAGCAAGGGTGAGTACCAATCGTACTCGGCAAGCCAACACAGAGTTGATGCATATGATAGGGTTATTCCAAGAACATGGCTAGGGTTATTTTTGCGTAAAGCCGTTTTCACAATTCTTTTCACAAACCTATCGACTAGCCAAATCAAGTTTTAATTTTCACAGTTCATTAATCCGGCGACGGTTCTGTCTACCATCCATCGTGATTCCAAGGATGGCTTCCCGCCTCCGGTTCGTCATGATTTTCTGGGGAATCTACCCCTTCTCGCTTATTGAGAAGTTGACCCACCAGCGAATGAAATCATCATGCAAACCCGTCCCAGCAGTTTCAAGTTTAAAATCTAGCCAAGCGAAAGTCTTGTCACGATGCTCAATATCCGCGAGCACGGCTATTCAAATAGATTGATTCACTCACACTGCAGTGGATGTACACTTTACCCGTACTCCGCGACAGCCCAACAAATGAGCCTACGCCTCAACACATGAGACAGTCACGGCAAAGCCTTTTGATAACCTTGCTTTGGCAGTACCCGCTCCATGAACTTAAGCCCTCATGCACTCTAGCCGTCCTTTTCTAGCAGTGAGAGGAGTTCTGGCGCACCCGGGGTAAGGGAAAACTTTCTCAATCTTTAGGTTTTATTAATATCAGTTTAATTCCACCATTCATAACAAAGGCCGCAGCCTCATTCTCATCCCATAACCACATCATAGAGAACCATCTATGCAAGGATACTGCCTCCGCTCGGCTATCTAGTCAGCTAGGTCTATACCCATTAGAGAAGTACGGTTGTACTGGCTCGTTTCCCGGCTATCTCATGGCTCGGTCCTTAATTGACCAGGGTCGGCACTTGCCTTTTCCGGAATCCACCCAAGTCATCCAGCCGCCCTAGTCTAAAACATTTGTATAGTACTTTCAATTTTCATCAAACTTAGTTCATCATTCTCATGGCCATGTGGCGCTCATGTCTCCACATGCCGTATCTCAACTACCTTCCCTAAGGTAGTTGCCCAAGCACAAAGCTTTTTCATAAAGTCATGAGTATGCATAAATCTAAGTATAGCATGGCTAAGCGTTTACGAAGTTATTCTTCGGTTGTTTGTATCACATCGCGAGTTACAAGGAGTAATTCTAAAGGTAATCAATAGCAAGGTATGGCATAACAAGTATAGGTAACTCGTAAAGCATGCATGTTTAGAGTTTAAAATAACATCATTTCGCAATTGGGATCGATATGTTCAAAGGGTGTGATGACTTGCCTTGCTCGCACGCTGGTTGAGTGGGGTCTTCCGCGTAGTCAGTGTTCACCTCTTCGGACGCTATCCGTACATGCGAAAAGAAGGGTTGAATCCAATTAGAATTCAACAACATCAATGAAAAGAAAAAGATCCCAAAATGATCGCAGAAAGCGGTTTCCAAAAACAACCTATAACCTCGGAAATCTTCAAGGTTGAATCAACGAAAAATGATTTCAGTTAGACCGAGCGAACCATCTTATGGTTAATATGTATTTTGCACTTAAGTTTGAAGATATCCTAGAATAATTAGGTTTCTAATTTTATATTTCCAATAATTGATCTTTAATGTTGCAATTATATTTATTAGGGTTTTTGGAATTCTAACGACAGGATAACATCATCCATGCTTAACCAATATTTAAAAAGGTTTCATGTGAACTTTGATAACAATCTAAAGGTTGGACAATATTTGAATTCACAAAAAGAAAAATTGATCTATAAATCATTTTCACAAAGTATTTTATTTTAGAAGGGAACAATATTGTACTTATTCCTAAATAATAATAATAGTTCAGAAACCTTATTTTATCCTAAATATTCCCAAAATAATCTATACATTTTCCCTTATTCTTTTACTATTTTTCTTTTCTTTCCCTTTTTTTCTTTTTCCCATTCCCTCTGTTTCTTTCCTTTCCCTCTCTGCTCTACTACCACCGGCGGCCGACGGTGAGGAGAGCGGCCGACGGTGAGGAGGGCCGGAGCTCGGGAAAGGAGGGGCTTTCACCATCTTGGGACCACGGGGTCCCATTTCTCCACTCGGTCGGGACCGGGAGCGCGAAGATGGCTGGCGACGGCGAGGTGGTTCGGGCGGCGGTGGCGCTCGTCGGCGCGGACTCCGGCGATGCCTTGGCCAAGGCAATGGATCTACGAGCATCGGTGAGCCCTAGGGATGCTAGAGAGAGGGTTGGTTCGGCCGGGAGGCGCGAGGTGTCTTGGCGACGGCGGGGTGGCGGCGGCGAGACAGGGAATTCGGGGCTCGTCGCCGGCGATTTCCGGCGGCCTTTTGGCTCGGGAAACTTAGGGAAACAACACTTAGAGCACGGGGATAACGGTAGTACCTTCAATTCGGGAAGAAACCGTCGAGTGTGACGAATTTCGGAGTTTTGCGCGGGCGGCCGAGTTAGGGTTCTTCCGGCCGAGCTCCGATTCTCCCCAAAATTCAAGCTATGCAACGGCTAACTTTTGGGGAAAAACGGGAGAAAGCACGAGGGAGTTGTGGCGAGGATTTTCGGTGTTGGGGGCTCGGCTCGGGGTGGCCTCTTATAGGCGGTTGACGAGAGGAAAGAAGAGCGTGCGACGGCAACAATGGCGCGGCGTCGGCAGCATGGCGCGGTCGCGGGAGGTCGTGCGCGACGTGCGGCAACTGCAGCTGACGCGCGCGCGTACGGTTAGCGCGGCGAGGGCGGTGCGCGCGGACTGTGCAGGCGCGACGCTAACGCGGGCGGCATGGCGCACGGGTACGGCGTCGACCGGGAGCAAAGCCACGGCGCGACCGTACTGCGGTGATCCCGTGTGTGACCGGAGCCGATGATGTCGGGAACGTGCACACGCGAGGTCTCGGTACGGCGGACGACGCGTGGCGGCTGCGAACGGGATGATGGAACCGGTCGAACACCTGCTGATCAATGAATAGTGCGATTTTCCATTTTCCCCGAATTACAATCCATTTTTTTCCATTTCCATTTCCTTTCTTCCTAAAAATCCCAAATAAATTTTGGTATTCTCAGAACAATCTATAAAATTATATTTTCCACTTCTCCCTACTTTTCAAAATATATTTTTCATATTTATTTTGTCTCTTCTTTTGAATTCAAGAAAATAGGGTTTTGATTAGAGATGAATTTCTATCTTCATTTTTCCTTTTTCAAAAATATTTTTATCATCAAATCCCAATTATTCATTATCTTTCCCCTATCAATTAGGGTTTAAACCAAAATATATCCTTTTTGTAATTCACCAAATTATATATGTATATGCTCTTTTCGAGGTACACACATTTATATTTTGAAATCATTTTCACCGGCTGTGATTTCAAAGCTTAGGGTTTTGTCCCATTTTTCCTCAAAGTAATTCTAGAAGAAAAATCTTATTTTGCTGAACTGGCAATCCAGATCAAAAACACAATAAGAAGCAATGATTCCCAAAAGTTTTTGTGAGTTCCGGTTTTACGTTCCGAATTCCATTCCTTTGATTTTCAGGATGTTACAAACCTACCCCCTAACAATAAATCTCGTCCCGAGATTTCTTACCGGTTGCTGAATAGGTGTGGGTATTCTGTCCTCGGGAACTCTTCGCTCTCCCGGGTAGCTTCTTCTTCTGTGTGATTGCTCCATTGTACTTTGTACATGCGCCATGACTTGGTTCGTGTCTTCTTTTCTTCCTCGTCTAGTATCTTGATTGGATGTTCTGGGTAGGTAAGATCACTGTGGACATGGATGGTTTCTAACGGGGCTTGCTCTTCCGGTACCGCAAACATTTCTTCACGCGATACGTGGAATACTGGGTGGACATCGGAGAGGTTCTCGGGCGCTCCAGTGGTAAGCCACTTCCCTCTCCTAGCGCTTATCAAGAATGGGCCTACGTATCTTGGTGCGAGTTTCCCTTTGACCTTGAACCTCTGAGTTCCTCGTAGTGGTGAGACCTTTAAATACACATAGTCACCTTCTTTAAATTCTAATTCTCTTCGTCGGGTATCCGCGTAGCTCTTTTGTCGTGATTGAGCAGCTTGTAGTCTGTCCCGGATCAGGCAAACCTTTTCCTCGGCCTCCTTGATTATGTCAGGCCCGAATACGGTTCGTTCACCGGTTTCGACCACATTAATGGGGTTCGCATCGGCGACCAAATAGAGCTTCGTTTGGTGACATCTTCGACCGGCTTGGTAGCTATTGTTGTAGGAGAACTCGGCGTACGGCAAACATTTCTCCCAATCCTTGGTGAAATCCAATGCACAGGCTCTCAGCATATCTTCTAGTACTTGATTCGTCCTTTCAGTCTGCCCGTCGGTCTGTGGGTGATAAGCGATAATGAAAGCGAGGTGACTTCCGAGTGCCTCGTGGACTTTGCTCCAAAAATGAGATGTGAATTGGGTACCACGATCCGATATAATCCTCTTTGGTACACCGTGGAGACATACAATCCTACTCATATATAGTTCCGCTAGCTTGGCACTGTTGTAGTTAGTTTTCACGGGAATAAATCTGGCAGTCTTGGTGAGCCGATCTACTATTACCCAAATGGAATCGTAACCAGTCGTAGTTTTGGGTAGTCCCACTATGAAATCCATGCCTATCTCGTCCCATTTCCATTCGGGAATCTTGAGTGGCTGCAGCAAGCCACTGGTCGTTGATGCTCGGCTTTCACCCTTTGGCACACATCGCACACGGCTACGTATTCGGCTACATCTCTCTTCATATTGGGCCACCAGTATTCTCCCTTCAAATCCTGGTACATTTTCGTGCTTCCGGGATGTAACGAATATGCCGATTCGTGGGCTTCTTTTAAGATCAATCCTCGCAAACCGCCTCGTTCAGGTACGCAGATTCTTTTTTTGTACCACGGATTCCCCGTCGTCTACGAAAACTCCTTAGCGCGTCCAGGACCATGCGTTCCTTGATTTCTGGGTTTCCTCATTCCCTTTTGGGCTTCTTCTATTTGAGTCCTCGAAGGGGTTGGATTTCCGTGAGTTTACTTCTTCGTGAGGAATCGGTGAAGATTAAGTCGAGCCATTTCTTCTTGGAGCTCATTGGCCATACCTCTCAATCCCATGTGGTTGCATTGGGCTTTGCGGCTCAGCGCATCGGCCACTACATTTGCCTTGCCGGGATGGTAATGGATTCCTAGATCGTAATCCTTGATCAACTCCAACCATCGCCTCTGCGTAGATTGAGATCGGGCTGAGTAAAGAAATATTTCAAGCTCTTGTGATCGGTATACACATCACGGTGGTTCCCGATCGAGATAGTGTCTCCGGATCTTCAATGCGTGAACAACCGCGGCTAATTCCAGTCGTGTGTGGGATAATTCTCCTCATGGGGTCGTAACGTCGCGAGGCATACGCTATGACCTTCCCATCCTGCATTAACACGCCTCCTAGTCCTTGCCGGGATGCATCACGGTACATCACGAAATCCTTCCAGGTTGTCGGGTAAGGTTAAGATTGGGGCAGTGGTTAACTTTTCTTTTAGTTGGTCGAAAGCCTTTTGACACTTCTCGTTCCATTCAAACTTCTTTTCCTTCTTCAGAAGTTGAGTCATAGGTCGGGCTACAGTGGAAAACCCTTCGATAAACCGTCGATAATAACCGGCCAAGCCCAAGAAACTCCGAACTTCCGTCACTGACTTGGGTGCCTTCCATTCCGTGACAACTTCGACCTTGGCGGGGTCTACCGCTACTCCTCCGGCTGAAACCACGTGGCCAAGAAAAGCGACTTCCTTGAGCCAGAACTCGCATTTGCTAAATTTTGCATACAGCTGGTGCTCTCGTAGTTTTTCCAGTACTAGCCGTAGATGTTCCGCGTGTTCCTCATCGTTCTTGGAGTAGATAAGTATATCGTCGATGAATACCACTACGAATTTGTCCAGGTACTCCATGAATACCTTGTTCATCAGGTTCATAAAATATGCCGGGGCATTGGTCAATCCAAAGGACATTACTGTGAACTCGTATAAGCCGTAACGTGTAGAGAACGCCGTCTTAGGAATATCTCTAGCCTTAATCTTCCACTGATGATATCCTGACCGTAGATCAATCTTTGAGAACACCTGCGCACCCTTAAGTTGATCGAATAGGTCATCGATCCGAGGTAGCGGGTACTTGTTCTTGATAGTTACTTCATTCAGCGATCGGTAGTCCACACACATTCTCATACTCCCATCCTTCTTCTTGACGAAAAGTCTGGGGCTCCCAGGAGAAGAGCTGGGGCGTACAAATCCCTTCTCTTGTAGTTCTCTTATTTGCTTCTTGAGTTCCTCTAACTCGTTGGCCGGCATTCGATAAGGCCTCTTGGATATGGGGGCAGTACCAGGCATTAGATCGATGATAAACTCTACGTCGCGATCCGGGGGCATTCCGGGCAATTCCTCGGGAAACACATCCGGGTATTCTTGTACTACGGCATTCCGCCTAAAGGTAGCATGGTGAACACTCCCGCAGCTTGCTCACATAGCTTTGGGTTTTGATCCATAGTTATGCTCATCGGTGATCCCCATGGGGTGGATACCGTGACTTCCCTTCGACGAGTCTATAATTCCATTATTCTTGGTCAACCAATCCATTCCGAGTATGACATCTATGGTTTGGGGTGATAGCACCATAAGGTTTGAGAGAAACACCACGTCTCTAATCCGTATGGGCACATTAATGCAGGCATGGGGTGCGGTTATGTCTCCCCGGTGAGTGTACCAAAGATAGGTCTCCTAAGTGCTACTTGGTGTAGGTGGTGTTGTTTGCTTACTCGGGAAGATATGAATGAATGTGAGGCTCCGAATCGAATAAAACTTTAACTCGGTGCGGAGTTGATAGAGAACATACCCATCAATACGCTCCGGTCCTCCCGAGCTTCTTCACCCGCACATGATTCACTGGCCACGTCGAAACCCGGTGGCGCCTCGTTGGGTAGCGGGGTCCGAACGACCTCGTCCCGCCGCAGGGTGGGGTTCCTCGGACGGGCGTTGCATTGGCGCCGGTGCGCACGGAGCGTTACGTGGTTTTGGGCAGCTATTGGAGTAGTGCCCGAATTCTCCGCAATTGAAGCACTCACATTCTTTCTTCCCGGAGCGGCTAGGGTTGGTGTGGGTGTACGAAGGCCGAGGTGTAGCTGACTGTTGACATGGTCGAAAGCGGGAGAACGTCCGGTTGCTCTAACGTTTGGCTTCCATCCGACGGGGTGGCTCCCTTGGGGCGTTGTGGCGTTCCCCGAAATGGGCGAGCCATAGCGAGCCTCCTCTTGCGGTTATTGTCCACCACCTTTTGGTCATGCTCAAGTCGGACGACCTTGTTGATGAGGCTTTGAAACTGGTGTGATCCCGCCCGATCATTGGTCCCCTCGGTTCGTCATTTAGTCCCTCAATGAATTTGTCTATCTTCTCTTCTTCGTCGGTCAGTCACTGGTGGCGTAACGGGCAAGCGGGTGAACTTGTTCGATATTCTTGTACGAGGTGTTCCCTTGACGCAGCTCGCGGAACTCGTTTTCTTCATCCTCATAACTGCAAGGCACGAAATTCTCACGGAACGCAGCCGTGAATTCCTCCCATGTTGGTTCGCCGGCGTCTTCAGCTCGCGTTTCCTTGTAGGTGTCCCACCGGTCACTTGGGGCCCTCTAGCTGGTTAGTAGCGAAGACAACTCTATCGGCTTCTCGGATTCGGACGAGGGTTAGCTTTTCTCTATCACTCTCGCCAATCTTCAGCATCCATAGGTTCTTCGGCCGTGGAAAAGGTTGGTGGCTTAGCTCTCATGAACTCTCCTGCACTCGATCCTCCTCGACTTCCCGGTTATTAGCAATTGCTTGGAGTAGCCGGGTCCGCAAAGCCATAACCTCCGCCGAGTGGAGGGGTTAGGTTCCGCGGGTTCTCGTTGGTTGCTGCGGTTCTACGGCGATGTGCCATCCGAAGAAGATAGATGAATTAAGAGATCGGACCAGTTTAGGTTATGGTTCCTAGGGGATTTTTCTTCAAGTTCTTTTAAATGATCTTCAATCAACAAAGGTGGGGTGAAATAATAATAAGCTCACGAATTAAGACACCGCAAAGCGATGCTCGTGTTCATCATATTACATAAGAGGGTACACGGACTGTACACACACAGTCCTTCATGCCATGATAGCAACAACAACTATATCGTCCAACTACATCAACCAATTAAGGGGAAATAGAGAGTGGTTCGTGCCGCTGAGCCGGGAAGGTCCTCCCGCCTAGTCGTCCAACCATCCGCAAGAGCCGTGCGCCGGAAGTGGGTGGTCCGCCGCTGAAGCAAACCAGAGTCCCCATGGCTCGGAGGTGGTGGCCTCGGAGTCATGCCGAATCTTCCGACTCGGTGGCCGCGTACTCTTGCGAGCGGTCCGGCGGGTGAGGGGCCTCCGGTGTGAGTCGCGACGAGTGGGAGCTTCCTCCTCCATTGGGTCGGTGTCGCCGGACTCCCATTTGACCTCCATAGGTTCTGCCTCGGACTCCGTGTCGGTGTGGATCCGGATGGGGTTCTCCTCTCCCGATCCAGGCTCGGATGGTACCGCTACGGAGCTCGAGGTGGGTCCCATGGACGTGGCAGCGTGGGGTCTACCAGGCACGGTGCGAGGCTCGTGCTCAACATAAAGCTTGCTCCATCATGGCTTGAAAGGTATCCAAGCATGCTGGAGTCATAAGGTAATAGTGGTCGGGCACGGGGCGGGAGGTGATGGTACGTGCTCGGTGGAAGTACTGCAGCGTAGACGGGCGAGTGCGCACGCTCCTCCAGTGGTCGATTTGCTTGCTCTTCCCGAGCTGCTCTTCCAGCTCTACGAGCTTCCCACGGGCCATGTAGCGGTCCGAGAGTTGCTCATATTGGGCACCATTGGCTGCACTGAGTCGCGAAGCATGTTTATCTCGGTCTCCACGCCCTTGGTGGCCGTCGACCGGATCATTGAGGCGTGGCTGCTGGTCGTTGATTTCGAGCGGGGCCTCCTCGTAATGCCGTCCGCCGTCTCCGCCCAACGTGATAGACGCGTGACCATCGGGTTGTAGCAGCAGGGGTGGCCTCCACGCGTGCATCGGGTTGCCCTCTTCGCGATAAGGATGATGCACGAACTCCGTCACCGTGAGTTCGGCACGATGTATCGCATTAAGGCGAAGGAAGGCTTCGCGAGCCGCATCCCGAATAGCCGTCGCTAGGTCCCGTGGTAGCGAGTGTGGAAGCGAAAGATGTCTCACTTCCCATGCGGGCTTCTATGGATACGGCTGCCTCCCAGCTGGATACACTTCGGAGCCATGCCTCTTGGTGTGATAGGTGGGTGGTTCCGGTACCTCAAACACCATAGTAGGGACTGAAGTTGTACCACAAACCCCTCTTCTCGCGGGCTAGTGACCTCCTAGGCTCCGTCGTGGTTTGACATCTCGCTTTTGTAGGCAACTTAGGGTTAGAGGGAGAGAGCTATCATAATCATTTGGTAAAAAGAAAATACGGATGTAGAAAAGGTATATTTGCATTTTCGGAAATAATAGTTTAAAACTGATCCTATTGTAGGGATATTTCCCTTTAGCCAACTAGTTAGGGTAGGGCGCCATTTGGTCTTAGCCTACGGTCGCATGGCTCGATACCACTCGTGGACCCCGTTTTTGAGGCGGGAATCTTTCGTGTTCATAGTACCATTTCCCTGGATCGAGTAGTTGGTACCCACGAATACAGTACTGGATAATCAAGTGCACATGCACGAATAGTCTTACAGTACCATTATTACATTAATAGGCCCGAAGGCAATGTTCAACCCACAGGACCTTATGGTCCGAATACAACATAAAAACAGAATTTAGATAAGGCAAGCGGAAAAGGCGGCGGCTTGTCATTTGCCACGAGCAACGACCGGAGCTAAGGTCTAGTATGCGCCGTTAGTTCCTTCGCCCTCCCGGTAATACACGTATGGGTCTTCGGCTCTTCATTTCCATCACCGGGAGGTTTGTGCGTATAGCAAGGGTGAGTACCAACCGTACTCAAGCAAGCCAACACAGAGTTGATGCATATGATAGGGTTATTCCAAGAACATGGCTAGGGTTTTTTGCGTAAAGCCGCTTTTCACAATTCTTTTCACAAACCTATCGACTAGCCAAATCAAGTTTTAATTTTCACGCTTCATTAATCCGGCGACGGCTTGTCTACCATCCATCGTGATTCCAAGGATGGCTTCCCGCCTCCGGTTCGTCATGATTTTCTCGGGAATCTACCCTTCTCGCTTATTGAGAAGTTGACCCACCGCGAATGAAATCATCATGCAAACCCATCCCAGCGCTTCAAGTTTAAAATCTAGCCAAGCGAAAGTCTTGTCACGATGCTCAATATCCGCGAGCACGGCTATTCAAATAGATTGATTCACTCACACCGCGGTGGATGTACACTTTACCCGTACTCCGCGACGCCCAACAAATGAGCCTACGCCTCAACACATGAGACATCCACGGCAAAGCCTTTTGATAACCTTGCTTTGGCGTACCCGCTCCATGAACTTAAGCCCTCATGCACTCTAGCCGTCCTTTTCTAGCAGTGAGAGGAGTTCGCGCACCGGGGTAAGGGAAAACTTTCTCAATCTTTAGGTTTTATTAATATCGTTTAATTCCACCATTCATAACAAAGGCCGCAGCCTCATTCTCATCCCATAACCACATCATAGAGAACCATCTATGCAAGGATACTCGCTCCGCTCGGCTATCTAGTCGGCCTAGGTCTATACCCATTCGAGAAGTACGGTTGTACCGGCTCGTTTCCTGGCTATCTCATGGCTTGGTCCTTAATTGACCAGGGTCGGCACTTGCCTTTTCCGGAATCCACCCAAGTCATCCACCGCCCTAGTCTAAAACATTTGTATAGTACTTTCAATTTTCATCAAACTTAGTTCATCATTCTCATGGCCATGTGGCGCTCATGTCTCCACATGCCGTATCTCAACTACCTTCCCTAAGGTAGTTTCCCAAGCACAAAGCTTTTTCATAAAGTCATGAGTATGCATAAATCTAAGTATAGCATGGCTAAGCGTTTACGAAGTTATTCTTCGGTTGTTTGTATCACATCGCGAGTTACAAGGAGTAATTCTAAAGGTAATCAATAGCAAGGTATGGCATAACAAGTATAGGTAACTCGTAAAGCATGCATGTTTAGAGTTTAAAATAACATCATTTCGCAATTGGGATCGATATGTTCAAAGGGTGTGAAGACTTGCCTTGCTCGCACGCTGGTTGAGTGGGGTCTTCCGCGTAGTCGTGTTCACCTCTTCGGACGCTATCCGTACGTGCGAAAGAAGGGTTGAATCCAATTAGAATTCAACAACATCAACGAAAAGAAAAAGATCCCAAAATGATCGCAGAAAGCGGTTTCCAAAAACAACCTATAACCTCGGAAATCTTCAAGGTTGAATCAACGAAAAATGATTTCAGTTAGACCGAGCGAACCATCTTATGGTTAATATGTATTTTGCACTTAAGTTTGAAGATATCCTAGAATAATTAGGTTTCTAATTTTATATTTCCAATAATTGATCTTTAATGTTGCAATTATATTTATTAGGGTTTTTGGAATTCTAACGACAGGATAACATCATCCATGCTTAACCAATATTTAAAAAGGTTTCATGTGAACTTTGATAACAATCTAAAGGTTGGACAATATTTGAATTCACAAAAAGAAAAATTGATCTATAAATCATTTTCACAAAGTATTTTATTTTAGAAGGGGAACAATATTGTACTTATTCCTAAATAATAATAATAGTTCAGAAACCTTATTTTATCCTAAATATTCCCAAAATAATCTATACATTTTCCCTTATTCTTTTACTATTTTTCTTTTCTTTCCCTTTTTTTTCTTTTTCCCATTCCCTCTGTTTCTTTCCTTTCCCTCTCTGCTCTACTACCACCGGCGGCCGACGGTGAGGGAGAGGGCGCCGACGGTGAGGGAGGGCTGGAGCTCGGGAAAGGAGGGGCTTTTCACCATCTTGGGACCACGGGGGTCCCATTTCTCCACTCGGTCGGGACCGGGGAGCGGCGAAGATGGCTGGCGACGGCGAGGTGGTTCGGGCGGCGGTGGCGCTCGTCGGCAGCGGACTCCGGCGATGCCTTGGCCAAGGCAATGGATCTACGAGCATCAGTGAGCCCTAGGGATGCTAGAGAGAGGGTTGGTTCGGCGGGGAGGCGCGAGGTGTGCCGGCGACGGCGGGGTGGCGGCGGCCGAGACAGGGAATTCGGGGCTCGTCGCCGGCGATTCCGGCGGCCTTTTGGCTCGGGAAACTTAGGGAAACAACACTTAGAGCACGGGGATAACGGTAGTACCTTCAATTCGGGAAGAAACCAGCCGAGTGTGACGAATTTCGGAGTTTTGCGCTGGGCGGCCGAGTTAGGGTTCTTCCGCCGAGCTCGATTCTCCCCAAAATTCAAGCAATGCAACGGCTAAATTTTGGGGAAAAACGGGAGAAAGCACGAGGGAGTTGTGGCGAGGATTTTCGGTGTTGGGGGCTCGGCTCGGGGTGGCCTCTTATAGGCGGTTGACGGAGGGAAAGAAGAGCGATGCGACGGCAACAATGGCGCGGCGTCGCAGCATGGCGCGGTCGCGGGGAGGTCGTGCGCGACGTGCGGCAACTGCAGCCGACGCGCGCGTACGGTGAGCGCGGCGAGGCGGTGCGCGCGGGATCGTGCAGCGCGACGCTAACGCGGGCGGCATGGCGCACGGGTACGGCGTCGACTGGGAGCAAAGCCACGGCGCGACCGCACGGTGATCCCCGTGTGTGACCGGAGCCGATGATGTCGGGGAACGTGCACGCGCGAGGTCTCCGTACGGCGACGACGCGTGGCGGCTGCGAACGGGATGATGGAACCGGTCGAACACCCGCGATCAATGAATAGTGCGATTTTCCATTTTCCCCGAATTACAATCCATTTTTTTCCATTTCCATTTCCTTTCTTCCTAAAAATCCCAAATAAATTTTGGTATTCTCAGAACAATCTCTAAAATTATATTTTCCACTACTCCCTACTTTTCAAAATATATTTTTCACATTTATTTTGTCTCTTCTTTTGAATTCAAGAAAATAGGGTTTTGATTAGAGATGAATTTCTATCTTCATTTTTCCTTTTTCAAAAATATTTTTATCATCAAATCCCAATTATTCATTATCTTTCCCCTATCAATTAGGGTTTAAACCAAAATATATCCTTTTTGTAATTCACCAAATTATATATGTATATGCTCTTTTCGTGTACACACATTTATATTTTGAAATCATTTTCACCTACTGTGATTTCAAAGCTTAGGGTTTTGTCCCATTTTTCCTCAAAGTAATTCTAGAAGAAAAATCTTATTTTGCTGAACTGGCAATCCGATCGAAAAACACGATAATAAGCAATGATTCCCAAAAGTTTTTGTGAGTTCCGGTTTTTACGTTCCGAATTCCATTCCTTCGATTTTCAGGATGTTACAGGCTGCCAGGAGGGGTCCTTAGCCAGCCGAATCCAACCGAATCGGCTGCCAGGCCAGTGATCACCATGCCAAATCGACAACAACCGCTGCCCCAGGATCAGATCGCCAACATGTTCGACGACAATCAGCAAGAGGAGCCGTTGCCCATTGGCTCGGGACAGACAGCATAACGCCGGTGGCCGACACTGCTTCCCCGGGTCCACCAACGCCACCACCGGCAAATCGACCGCCTCCCGCTGGCCATCCACTCCAGTACCAGTATCAAGGAGGCTGTCAAGATCATCACTACAGGCCTCAGATGCCACCACCACTGTATCGGCAAGCACCCGCACCATATGATCAATATGAGCCGATACAGCTGGACAACCGGACCTGCGCCGACTTGATTGCGGACGTCATGCGCGATCAATTCGGCCTCAAGCCAAAGGAGTCAGGGAACATGTATCGGTATCCTTATCCGGAGCATTTTGAGCGGATTACACTGCCCAACCGATATAAAGTCCCAGACTTCTCGAAGTTCTCAGGACAGGACAATGTGTCAACCTACGAGCATGTCAGCCGATTCTCGGCATAGTGCGGCGAAGCATCGGCTACAGACGCCTTCAGAGTTCAATTGTTCCCTTTGTCTCTTTCGGGATCGGCTTTCACCTGGTTCTCTTCATTGCCTTACAACTCAATTCAGAGCTGGGACGATCTCGAAAAACAATTTCATAGCTACTTCTACACCGGCAACTATGAAATGAAGTTGTTGGACCTCACCAGTATCAGGCAGAAGCACAACGAGTCGGTTGAAGAATACTTTCAATGCTTCACGGAGATGAGGAACCGATGCTACAGCCTGGTGTTGTCGGATGCCCAGCTAGCCGATTTGGCCTTCCATGGCCTGATCGCGCCGATCCGCGGGCGCTTCTCCGCTCAAGACTTCGATAGCCTGGCTCATCTGGCACAGAAGATGATGACCCATGAACAAAGATTTCGAGACACCAGGAAGGCCGTCAAAAATATAACTCAAGTAATCATTGAATCAGACTTCGATTCCATCGACGATGACGCAGAGGTGGCGGCAGCGCGAATGGGCCAAAAACAAGAAGGTCATCGTCTACCAGTGGCTGCTGAAGACGGCCAAAGAGGAAATATATGACTTTGACATCACCAAGGCCGATAGGATCTTTGACTTATTACTCAAGGAGAAGCAGATTCAGCTTCTCGAGAACCATGCGATCCCATCGGCCGATGAATTGAAGAAGAAGAAATACTACAAGTGGCACAATTCTACATCTCATGCCACTAACGATTGTAAAGTCTTCAGACAGCAGATCCAGTCGGCAATAGAGGCCGGGAAACTCAAGTTTGCCAATTCTGCTCGGCCGATGAAGGTAGATGGCAACCCCTTCCCAATCAATATGGTTCAAACCGGCCCTAGGCAAGCGATCAGTAGCACAGAATGACGTACAACTTAGCCGAAACATTGAAGGGGGTCAATGCAGATGGTGAGCTAACTGGAAGCCAAGCCACGCCAATCAACATGGTGCACCCCATTGCCCGATCGGCTGATCGACGACCGATCAACACGAACAGCCAACGCCGCCCACAACAGCAATCTTGGCGAGAGGGGGCTCGGTTTGAAAGGTTTTATCGACAAGAGCCAGAAATGCGAGGCCGCCGGTACGACGGGAATCACAGCGGTGCCGATCCTCATTGGCATTGTGAATTTTTCAGGCACTGCTGGGAAACTGGGATGAGGCTGCCAACGCTAGAAAATTGCCCGGCCTGTAGCGAGTACCGCGAGGACGAACACAGCAGCTAGCCGATCACCGGTCCAACTCAGTTCGTCCCAAGACCCATACAGCTCAACCGGCACCGACAGTCCGTTCACGATCGGCTAGGGCCGATCCATCAAGACTTATTCAACGAAAACGAAAACGATGATTACTACGACGAAGAAGAGGCCGATGATGAAGAATCAGCCAACCCCCAATGGTGCCCCTCTGACCTCTTCACCAAAACGCTGAAACGCAGAATTCAAAGGCTAAAGCGTGAAGGAAAGGAAGAAGAAGTTCGGCAGATGATCGAAGAACAACACCGTCAGCTGGGTAAAATCAAAAGGCGATGGATCCCCAAAAGGAAAACCACCACAACCGACGAGGAACAAGCCAAGGAAATTTCAGCCGATCAAGCTAGGAGGGCAGCCAAAGGAAAAGGCAAAGTCTCTGCATCGGTCAATATGGTGTTCATATTGCCAGCCGAATTCAGTGCTCCTAAAGCCGATGCAGACAATATCGGGGACGCCTTGGTCAAACTAGCACTGTCCCCGGATCAAGCAACAAGACCAAGGGCGTGTTGAATGTTGAGCTGACCGTCGGCAACAAGACCATGCCCACAACCTTTTTTGTCATCGACGGGAAGGGGTCTTACAGCCTGCTGCTCGGGAAGGACTGGATACATGCTAACTGTTGCATCCCTTCCACTAAGCACCAGTGTCTACTTCAATGGGATGGCGACAAAATAGAGATTGTACCAGCCAACAGGTCAGTAAACGTCGCCAATGCCGATTTTCCACTTTGGAAAATCAATGGCATTGATTGTTTGTGTGGGAAAATCTGGCAAGCTAATTTTCTAAAAGTGTCCGATTCTGCCATACAGTCGATTGAAGACGACAGGCCACAGCTGCTGCTCTGAGCAAGACGTCGTGGAGGGCTCGAACGTCTATGGCACGGACACTGCGGATGAAGACGATGGCAAGCTAGGGCAGGGTTTTACATCGGTCGACGAATTAGAAGAAATAGACATAGGCTCTGGAGACAGGCCTAGGCTGACGTATATTAGTAGAAATTTATCTTCTCATTGTAGATCCCAGCTGATTGATTTGTTAAAAGAATATAAAGATTGTTTTGCTTGGGAGTACTTCGAGATGCCTGGACTTAGTCGGTCTATAGTTGTTCATCAGCTGCCAATTAAGGCAGGCTATCGGTCGTTCAAACAACCTCCCAAGAGGTTCAAAGCCGATATGTATGACGCGATCAAACTCGAAATAACTCGGATATACGATGCTGGATTCATTCGGCTGTGCCAATACGCCGAGTGGGTCTCAAACATTGTCCCAGTACTAAAAAAGAATGACAAACTCAGGGTGTGCATCAATTTCAGAGACTTGAATAAGGCTACCCCCAAAGATGAATACCCAATGCCCATAGCCGATTTTCTCGTAGACGCATAGAATCTACAAAATCGTCAGCTTTATGGATGGCAATGCAGGCTACAATCAAATCTTCATGGCCGAAGAGGACTTTCACAAAACTGCCTTTCGATGCCCTAGGGCGATCGGCTTGTATGAATGGGTCGTTATAACGTTTGGGCTGAAAAATGCTGGGGCAACATATCAACGGGCCATGAACTACATTTTCCATGACATGATCGGCTCCCTGGTGGAAATTTACATCGACAATGTCATTGTCAAGTCCAGAGATTTAGACGACCACATAGCCGATCTAAAGAAAGTGTTGGAGCGGACAAGAAAATATGGTCTGAAGATGAATCCGTTGAAGTGCGCGTTTGGCGTATTGGCCGGGCAATTTCTAGTGTTTCTTGTTCATTAAAGAGGAATTGAGGTTACACCAAGAAGCATCAATGCTATCAAAACGATACAACCTCCGAAGGACAAGAAGCAGCTTCAATCATTGATCGGCAAAATCAACTTCATCAGGCGATTCATAGACAATCTTTCAGAGAAGATGGAGCCGTTCACACTACTGCTTCGGCTTAAAGCCGATCAAGCATTCACATGGGGGCAGAGCAGCAGAAGGCCTTGGACAACATCAAGAATTACTTAGGCTCGCCTCCAGTTATAATTTATCCACGAAAAGGAATACCGTTCAAGCTCTACTTGTCAGCCGATGACAAGTCAATCGGCTTCATCCTAATCCAATAGGTTGAGGGCAAAGAAAAAGCTATCTTCTATCTCAACCGACGGCTATTGGATGAAGAAACAAGATATTCACCACTGGAGAAGCTATGCCTGTGCCTATATTTTTCATGCACAAAGTTGAGGCATTATCTGCTATCCAATGAGTGCATAATAATATGTAAAGCCGATGTCATTAAATACATGTTATCGGCTCCAGTTTTAAAAGGACGGATTGGAAAGTGGATTTTTGCCTTGACCGAATTTGACCGGAGGTATCAAGAACCAAGGGCAGTTAAAGGGCAAGCTATAGCCGACTTTATCATGGAGCACAGAGATGGCTCAATCGGCTCAATCAAAATTATGCCTTGGACATTGACATTTGATGGCTCGGTGTGCACCAACGGCTGCGGTATCGGCTTGGTCATTATTTCGCCTATGGGGGCAAGCTTTGAATTTTCTTTTCCTATCGACCCCCATGCTACAAACAATCAAGCCGAATACGAAACAGTACTCAAGGGATTGTATCTTCTCAAAGAAGTTGAAGCCAACGCCATAGAGATAATGGGGGATTCACTATTGGTCATCAGCCAGTTGTCAGGGGAATATGAATGCAGAAATGATGTGCTGATGGTCTACTATCAACAATGCCAAGAATTGATTGATAGCTTTCGGCTAGTTACATTGAAACACATCCCTAGAGAGCAAAATACAGAAGCAAATAATTTAGCTCAAGGGGCATCGGGCTACAGGCCGATGATAAAAGAAGTTGGGATAGAAGTCACTGCCATGATAGCCGATGATTGGAGGTTTGAGGTTCACAGCTATTTACAGAGCCCCTCTCAATCGGCTTCAAGGAAATTATGATACAAAGCCTTAAGATATGTTTTGCTCGACGAAGATCTCTACTATCGAACGATTGATGGTGTGCTGCTCAAGTGTCTTAGTGCCAATCAAGCCAAAGTGGCTATCGGAGAAGTGCATGAAGGGATATGCGGCACGGATCAATCGGCCCACAAAATGAAGTGGTTGCTTCGGAGAGCAGGATATTTTTGGCCGACGATGTTGGAGGACTGTTTCAAGTATTACAAAGGCTGCCAGGATTGTCAGAAATTTGGCACCGTGCAAAGAGCACCAGCATCGGCTACGAACCCAATCATAAAGCCTTGGCCGTTCAGACAATGGGGCATCGACATGATCGGCCACATCAATCCACCCTCAAGCAAAGGGCATAAATTCATTCTGGTGGCAACAGATTATTTTACAAAATGGGTGGAGGCAATTCCTTTGAAAAAGGTTGATTCTAGGGACACAACCGAGTTTGTTAAAGAACACATTATCTACCGATTTGGCGTCCCACAAACAATAACAACAGACCAAGGATCTATCTTCGTATTGGATGAGTTTGTTCAGTTTGCCGACGACATGGGGATTAAATTACTTAATTCTTCACCATACTATGCACAGGCTAACGGGCAAGCAGAGGCTTCAAACAAAAGTTTGATCAAACTGATAAAGAGGAAGATTTCTATGTACCCTAAGCAATGACATAGCTGATTAGCCGAATCACTTTGGGCATATCGGATGGCATGCCACGGATCTATCCAAGTCCCTCCATACAAGTTGGTCTATGGGCACGAGGCAGTGCTGCCATGGGAAAATATCATCGGCTCGAGACGAGTTCAGCTACAAGATCAACTTACAGCCGATGATTATTATCATTTGATGGTGGATGAATCAGAGGACCTAGTTTTATCAAGGATGAGGGCCTTGGAAAAGGTAACAAGGGATAAGGAACAAGTAGCCCGTCATTACAATAAGAAAGTTGTACCTAAGTCTTTTGAAGAGGGTGAACTCGTCTGGAAATTGATATTGCCGATTGGAACAAGGGACAATAAATTTGGCAAGTGGTCACCAAATTGTGAAGGGCCTTTCAAGATCCACAAATTGGGAAGGGTCTGGATGGAGAAGTATTTGGAAGGGCTCTAAATTGAAAATATTTGAAGAAATATTACCCAAGTGTGTGGATCAATTCATGATTTGGCTTTGTTTGCTCAGCCGATTCGTGCAAGCCGATACGTTGTGACGCACGCATCACCTTTAGGTCATTGTCAAGCCAAGTTTTTCCCCTAGTTCCCTATGATCGGCTGGTGAGGGCCGACGGTTACGACAACAAGATGCAAGTGTGTTAAGTTCATAATTTCGTCGGTACCAAAGACATCAACGAAATTAGGGGGCATATGCATATACAAAACAATATGATATCGAGGAGACGGAGCAAATTTTTCAAAATTTTTCACGTCTTCAAAAAGTTAATGTGATTGGCAAACATGCATTAAGTAGGGATCAAGTAAAGCAAGAGACAATGTTAGCCGATTACAAAAGGTGGACAATGTAAGCTGCTTACAAGCGATTGTTAGACTACAAGGTTTACAAGTTCTGCCATGACTATTACAACCAGCTCAGCGCTTAAGGAAGTCCTTGATGGCCGATATTGCCCTACGACGGATCATATCTATCTCTACTATGGCCCTCGCGTCGGCTGCATCACTCCCCGGGATTGGCTTCATCGCCTTTGCCATGTCCGACAGGTTCGACATGGCTGCCTTGATCTTTGCTCGCTGGTCCTCGATCTCTTTCGGTAGGCCGGCCACGCGTTGTTCTTTGACCGCGATGTCAGCATCGATGTTGGCAAGCTCGGCTATCAGCTCTTCCCGTCGTTTACGAAGCCGATCGAGTTCCGTGATTGGCTCGGTCTTCAGGGCGTCAAATTTGGCCTTTTCGGCACTGATGTCTTGCTGGCTGGCCTTGATAGTGGCTTCTAAGGCCTTGTTCCATGGCGATCGGCTATCCTTTGTTTAGCTCGTTCAAGTTTGTGCCGATGCGCCTCCAAAAAGGTAGCTGGTGCGATGGTGTCAGCCAGTTGGTCCGGTAGCGATCTTGGATATCTTCGAACCAACTACGAATGGAACCGCAATCAGTGACCAAGAAATCCAGAGAGCACTCCAGTCGTTTGGCTATGTCCGACAACGTGGCTTGCAGCTCATTGTCCGATACGACCACGGCCTTGTCGACGCTCTCGTCGAGATCAAGGAATTCTAATAAGTCGAAGTCCAGGAGATCGGCTACATACTACAAGTTGGAAATTGATTAAGAGAGCCGACATGACTAACAAGCCGATTTGTAAAGCTGAGCAGGACTTACTCGGACAGCTGGAACTGAGGTAGCCACATCCTCAGCATCATTGGCGCGTGCGGCCATCGGCATCGGCTCCCTCGATGCACGGGGTCAGATGTTGGAGCACGGGGAGGCTGTAAAAAGAAAATGTGAGTTAGAAATTCGGCTGTGTCAGTGAGAAAGAAATGAGGATTG
The DNA here is from genome assembly GCA_019925245.2 of Oryza australiensis. Classification (NCBI taxonomy): domain Eukaryota; kingdom Viridiplantae; phylum Streptophyta; class Magnoliopsida; order Poales; family Poaceae; genus Oryza; species Oryza australiensis. Next base: position 637,252 of record JAIFGZ020000195.1, on the reverse strand, counting down.
AGTTTACCGAAGGAGGGGGATTCGTTTTCTTCTTTGTGTCTAACTTCCATACCTATGGACACCAAAAGCTGATGAGTTGCAATGTGGAAAAGGTGAAAGATGGCAGAATTGAGCAGCAAAAACACTTACCGGCTGAGGACGAGGGATGCATCTTGGAGGGCTTGGAGTTCGCTCAGTAGTCTGCTCGGCCGATGGGGTTTGGGCGTACTTGTCGGAAGAACTTGATTCGGCTGCGGCAGCGTTGATGGCCTTCTCCATTTCCTCGTCCCTGACTTCTTCTTCGAGGGCCGCATCCACGTATGGATCGATTGGGGGCAAGTCATCGGCTGTGGTTGTCCTCGGCTTCTTTAAAGCATGTTTCTTTTTCTGTGCAGCTGGAGTAGCCGTAGCCGACGGTGCCGCCCTTTTCTGCCGATGCAACGGCGCATGGATCTGGCCATGGAGCAAAGTGCCCACCTCCGGTGCATGGCAGCCGATGATGGACGGGGCCAGCCCGCAGGCGCCAGATAATGGCCCAAGGGCGTAGTGGATGGCCACCCCTGTATTGCTTGTGTGCGTGGGAGAGGAGTCGGCTGTCTGCAAAAGAAATGAAGCATGATCAGCCGATAATATAGAGAGGGGTTGAAAGAAAAATAGGGACTAAGATAAGGAAAAGGATACTTACCGATGGGGTTATTTCTGGATCAACTATGGCCAGGTACATAGAAGCCGACTGGTGGAACAAGTGCTGCTTCCATTCATTCCACCATCGGCTGAAGATCGATGTCCTTCTCACTGCCAGATCGATGTTGTCAATGCTGCCTAGAGGGGGGCCAGGTATATTGAGGAGCCGATTCATCATGATGTCTCCCTTGATCTTGCCTCTGGTCTGGATCTTGTATGTGTAATACAGGCCGATCAGCAGTTGACCCATACCCAGTTGCCTTGCGGCCACCATCGGATGATAAAATTCGTAGGACTTTTGAACGTTGCGTCCTTGGTGGATGCCGACTGGAAGTATGCAGGGTGTGATAGCCAATGTAAGATTTCCCTCGGCTTGTCATAGCTTTCAGAATTGAGTTCATCCAGCCGAAGATCATCTGGGAGTTCAAATTTTTTGAAGTCTGTATAAGCAAACCATCTCCTTGAAGTGCTCAGGAAGCCGCTGTACAGGTTGCCAAACCAATCTTTGAAATTTTTGGCTGTCAGTTTGGATCCGGGATAGGTTGCTATTGCCTCTCCATATGATAAGCATCGGTGGGTCGTTACTTCTTCATCATCTTCGAATCTAGGCTCGATCAAGGGGAAATTGGCCTCTAACGGGGATGGTTTTTCTGCGACCCGGTGAGGTGAAGGTTTAACCACAGTTGTAGCAACCACCAGGGCCCTCCTGTGTTGACGGCATGATGAGAAGCTAGCCAAGCCGATGCACTGCTTAGCATTTGGTATAGGTAGCCGAGCAAATATTTTCCCAGAGGTACTTGCTTCTTCCTCACTAGGGCTTCGGCTACATGTTGCCAGTTGCTCGTCGGCCCACAGCTCGACCCACAGAAGACATACTTCTCTAGCCACATCAACAAAAAGGCAGTGTGTTCTCTCTCAGTGATTGGGCCATCCTTCATATTCATGGAAATAAATCCACTCCAACCCCCTATGCTTTTGGTTTTGAAATTGTGAGAGCACTTGATATTGAGGCCGATTGGGTAAATTGTTGATGTTATGTCCAACCCTGTGATCATCACTATGTCCATGAGGGCTGGTGTTATCGGCCCTTGCCTAAAAAGGAATACATTTAGCGTATCCGACCAGAAATAGGTGGTAGCCGATAAGAGAGGTTCATCCTTTGAAATATCGGCTATTGTCAGGGCTAGGCATTGGTTTATCTCTATCTCAGTCCAGTGGGTCTGCAGCCTAGCCGACATCCGTGAGTACCAAGCTGGCCAAGTTTTATCCGTTGAGGGCCAGGATTTGAAGGCACTAGACCAATAAGCTAGGTTGGGAGTAGAAAATCTGAAAGGGACTCTGTTCGTTTCGGCATTGATGAGCTCGCTGGGGTCTATGTTGCCGATTGGCCCTAATAAAAACTGGTTGGGGCTGGTGAGGTCTGGGATTGCAATTTGATGGCCAAGATGTTGTGGTTTGAAGGATGGAAAGACAAGGTTACGAAAGTTGAAGGCCAAATTGCACGGAATAAAGGGTGATAGCCGATGAGACTTACCTCTCGGTATTCCGTCTGGGTTGCCTCAGAGTGAGCGCTTGAAGAAGCCATTGTTGGTGATTGCCGCTTCTTAGGGTTTGGGGAAGACGAGATCGCTGAGGTCGCTGAGGTCGCTGGGTTCGTCGAGGAGGTCGCCGGAGAGCTCAAGGGTTGTTGAGGTGGTTGTTGGTTTGTGGTAATGTGACACGTGCGGTTGCCGCGAAGGCGGTATTTGAAGGATATTTTTGGGCAGCCGAAATGGTTTCGGTCAGAAAAAGCGGGAATTTGGAAAAGCAGCAAATCCGCGATATTATCTTATCACGGACTTGGGGGACATGTGTTAATGACTAAATGTGGCAACCAAATCCCTAAATCCTTGCCGAGATAGAGACGGAATTGGATTGGAAGAACAGAGGTTGAGTCGGCTGCAGTGCGATCGGCTACGAGGTCAATCGGCTGAGGTTGGATTGGACAGGGATAGCCGATAGCTGATGCTGATTCAGAGGAAAGGATAAAGCCGTTTCCGATGAAAGTGTTTAAAGATAAATAGAAGATTCGGTTCGCAAATAGAAGATATTGCCATCTACGGATAGATTACTGTAACGACAATTGTGTCTGTAAATTAGCAATTTATTTAGACTGTTTATTGTAATACGGCATGGGTCCTTATCCCGGGGTTTTGTCGTATTTTAAATAGTAGATTAGATGGAGACCAGGGTCTGTACAGATAATATTATTCTTGGGTATAAATAGGACCCGAGATCCTTGTAATTTTACATTCACACAATCAATACAACCTTTGGCGCATCGCCTCATTTCTTCTTCAGACGAGCAATTGATCCGGCTTTGGGCTGTATCGTTTTGATCGCCAAGTTAAGGTAAATGTTTGTCATTAGTGGTGTATCTCGTCAAATTTAGTGCGTCCATCGCTATGACACTCTAAATTCGATGATTTATGATGCGCTAGTTATCATATATCACATATAATCTAGAACAATGTTTAGATCTTTCTCGACATCAGCTCATTTCTGTCAGGGATTGGCAGTCGATAGAGCTTGGTCTAAAGGTTGACCTAGATTATATGCGATATCCACCGTCTCGAGGTATTTACATCAGCTACAGTAGATCAGATTGTTCTTTTTATACTTAATGCTGCATCAGTATTGATCTATTAAGTCATTTTTAGAGCTTTTATAATCTATTCGGCTAGATGTATATGTTTAGAGACAGTACCGGGGTTTCAGCCGGTCTTATCTCTTTTAATATTCTTTTGATATATTTGCTATCAAATTTATTAAAACCGCCTCTTATATTAAGATCTTGCTCTAGTTAAATGCCCTAAGCCAGAATCAGTTTATCAGCCACAGCCGACAGCCGACTGATCTAGGTTTAGCACATTTAGCTCACATCAATATCTTTTCATAAGATAAATCGGAGTATTAGCCGATTCACAATTGGACTTACGACATCGGCTAAATTTTTAAAGCATATATTTATTATCTCATTGTACATTTGGAGTAAGTGGTTGATACTATCTCGGCGCAGCCGATCTATTCTAGTCTCTTAGTTTAAATGTACTTCGGGATAACATATATATGTAAATTGACTCTTGCAGCCGATCCAGTAGGATCTAACCTAACACTTAACACATATATCTATATTTTTCTTGTTGGTTAACAGATCAGACCAACTGGCACGCTTTGTACAGCATTGGTAGCCGAGAAGGACCTGCACTGGAGTTAAGCGGATCTCCCAGGCCAACGTGTGAGAGAAATTTCTCATCAACACGCTTCTTGGCACGCCCAGTGGGACTATCTGTGTCAATTCGGCTAGGACGCATCGACGCAGCTGACAAGATGGTCGACTCCAAGAGCCCCAGCGTTTCTCATGATAACATCGTGCCTGTGAAGATGGAGCAATTGTCGGCTGAACAGCAAGCCGACTAGAAAAAGATGGTAGAAGAGCTCCAGGCCAACTACTTACAGTCGTTCACCTAGACAAGGTCCGGGGCCGTGAATCAAAAGTACAAGTTCAGCATGGACAAGTTCAAGGCGTCCTCCTCCAGTGGATCAAAGGGCAAAAAGAAGGCTGAAGAGCCGATCCAAGAACTTGTTGCCTCTCTACAAGAGCTTCGGCTATGTGCTGCCAGTTGGAGGTGGGGCCGCAGCTTGAACCACAGAAGACAAACTTCTCTAGTCACATCATTAAGAAGGTTGCATGCTCCCTAGGGCCCGCTGATCCAGTTCCTATGTTTTGGCTTATGAAGCCATTCCAACCTCCTATGGCCCTGGTTTTAAAGGAGTACTGACACTTAGTGTTGAATCCGGTGGGGTTGACCGATGTGGTTATATCCGGCTAGTAATCATGACTACATCTAGCAAGGTAGGAGTCATGGGTCATTGTTGGAAAAGGAAAGCATTGAAGGTGTTGGACCAAAAATAGCTTGCAGCTGACAGAAGGGGCTCATCCGTGGGTAAATCGGCTATGGTGAGGGCTAAACACTTAGCTATACCTAACTAATCCCAGTGAGTTTGCTTGCTAGCCGACATTCTCTCATATCAAGCTGGCTAGGATTTGTCGGTTGAGGGCCAAGATTTAAAGGTTCCATTCCATGGTACTAGGCTTGGGATTGATATCCTATAAGACATTCTGTTGGTTTCGGCATTAATAAAGTCAGTGGGATCCTCATTGCCGATTGGACCAAGAAAGTACCGATTGATGTGAATGAGACTAGGGATCGCGATCTGATATGCAAGGTGCTATAATGAAAAATAGGAGAAATCATGAAAAGCAAGAACATGGATCTATGGCAAAAGAAGGGATAGGACCGATGGGAGTTACCTCTGGGAACTCAGCCGATGGCGCGTCAGAAGGAGTGCTTGAAGCCGCCATCGCCGTGGGAGAGATCGCCGTCGTAGGGGAAGTCGCTGGTGAGTGCGTCAGCAGCTCCGAGGAAATCGCTGGTGGATTTGGGAATTTTTGGGCTAAAGCGGTGAGCGTGTAAGTGATGGTGTGAAAACTTCAAGGCGGTAATCGTTATTTAAGAGGCCCGGTAACGGTCAAAACGAAAAAGTCCAAAAATTTCTCTGAGATAAGATCAAACAAATCCGTAACATTAACAATAACGCCGACTTGGGGGACATGTGTTAACGACCAAATTTTGTAACACCAAATTATCAGATTTGGGGGTAAAGCTGAAACGGATTCGGTGGGAGTCATGATTGTTGAAAGCAGCACATGCACACCAAGTCCTAAGCCGAATCGGCTAAGGTGTTCGTCGGCTGAGACCGAGTCAGACAAGGGCAACCGATGAAGCCGATTCTAGTGAGAGGACATTGAAATCATCATCAAATTCAGTTTGAAGAGCTTCATGGTGATTGTCATACATGGATAGAGTTGGAGAAAGGCAATTGTGTCTATTAATTAGGATATTTTAAATAGTTTCCTTATAGATAATGTTGGTGAGAGTTTGTTTTAGGCAATTATCTGTAATTTGAGTGGTAACAAAGATAGGAGTCATGTCCGTCAAGGATTTATCTTCTATCTGGGTATAAATACGACCGAGGATCATGTAAATTATCAACAACCAATTCAATAAGACCTTTGACGCATCGTCACCCTTTTTCTTTTAGTTATTTCGACGAGTTCTTGCTTCTAGTTGGGCTGCATCAAATTCGATCTCCAGCGAAAAGGTAAAGCTTGTTATGGCGGCTTGCATTCTCGGGATTAGTGCTTCCATCATTATGATACTCTAATCTTGTTTACATAAATCATCGAGTTATCATATATGATGTATAATCTAGATCGACAATGCGATCTAACCCTAATCGGCTAGTCTCTATTATTAGACAACAGCCGATAGGGTTAGGTGTCATCGTCGGCTCAGATTATACAGTGTATCCACCATCTCGAAAGGTTTTCATCAACTTGCTTAGATCTTATGCTTCTTTTTATACTTAATGCTGCATCGGTTAGGTCCGACCTATTAAGTCGTTTTTAGAATCATAGAGGATCTATCTTGTTTTATGATTACTGTTAGAGATAGCATCGGGGTTTCAACCGATCTTTTCTGTTTTAACTGTCTTGTTCATTTTATGTTCACTTGATATGTTAAAGCTGCCCTTTGTATTAATATCTCACTGTAATTAAATATGTTAAGCTTGTTATCGATCTGTTAGGTCATCTGAACACTTGATTGGTTTCTGCTTAATATGTTTAGTTTATAATGATATCTTAGTATAAGGTGGTATTGGAGTACTAGTCGACGCGCATTAGATCTATGACATCGGTTATGCTATAAATATATATAATCTGTATATTAAAGTACTTTTGGACTTAAGTAGTTTATACTGTCTCGGTATGCTACCGATCTATCCCAATCACTTCGTTTAAAAGTATTTTGATATTTAGATTATGTATTATGAATATCTACAGCTGATTGATTAGATTTAATTATCCTAGCCGATTCAGTGCATACCGCATCGGCTTAACAACAAATGATATGTCATAGGCCACCAGCCAATCGGCTATCATTTGGAGACTAATACTTGTTTCTTTGTTTCTTGTTGGTTGCAGAATCAAACCAACTAGCACGCATACAAACCTAAGAAGCAATACTTTGGACCTGCACTAGAGTAAAACAAATCTCTCATGCCAGCATGTGATTTTCCAAGTCGGTGCATTTCCGACACGATTTGGGATCAACAACCGGCTCCAATGCCATGGTTAGAAAACTAGCCATTATAATGCATTTAATACACACGCAATCTAACTGACATTATTCGGCCGGTCAGACCGCGATCGGCTCCGGTCAGACCGACTTCGGCTTTGGCGGCTCTCTATTGCCAAGACGAGACCTGTCCTTCAATTTCAGGAGCAGCGGCCAGACCGCTATATGAGCTGTGGTTAGACCGGACAACACACTGTGGACAGACCTCCATAATGGTTGTGGTCAGACCACAAGTTAATTTGCAGTACAACTGACCATTAGTAAAATGACAATTTCTCTTGACTCGGGTGTCAAATTTTGACGATCTTGGACTATGGAAAGCTTATTCAAAGGGCTATCCAACCCATGAGGAATTCATTCAAGAAACACAACTTTTCTTAAGGAGAAAAGGCTCACACTACAAAGGGCCCACCAAATGCACATACATGCATATTGTCACATCCCGATTTTTGATCGGGATTAAAAATCTTTTGACAATGCATTTTATAGAAATCAAATAAAAAAATTAATCAAGTGAATTTAAAAGAGAAATTAAATTTACCTTTAAAAATCATGGTCGGAAATATTTTTGTAATATTCTCCATGCCCTAAAATACTCTCCAAAATTTTCGTAAAATTTCTGAGCTCTAGAAATAATTTTAATAATAAAAAGCATTCAAGTAATTATTTAAATAAAATATTTAATTAGTAAATGACCTTTTATATTTTTATTAAATACTTTGAATGTCCATCTATTTTCAGAATTTTTCTTAGAATTATTTGAGCATTGGAAGTATTTATAAAATACAAAGATCATTTATCCAATTAAATAAAAAGAAAAACCAATTTAAATCCCTTTCCTGTGCTTGGTCCGTTTTCGGCCTAGTACTTCGCAAAGTCTAGTTTCCCTCCTTGCGGCCGCCTTTTTCTCTTTCCTCCCCGCGGCCCGGTCAGCTTGCGCGACCCCTTGAAGTCTATTTTCCCTCCCCGCGTCGCTCTCTCTCCCTGTTGCCGACAGGTGGGACCGAGGCCCCACTTGTCACCCACTTCCCCTCCTCCCGAGCCACCGACAGGTGGGCCCAACCTGTCGGGTTAATCCCTGACCTCCGTCCGCCGCCATGGCCGCCCCACACCACTGCGTTTCTCCACCTCCCGCGCGTCTCCCTGCCGCCTCGCGCACTCTGCGTCGTCCTCGCGTGTCCGACACCGCCTCCCCCCACTCCCCCACGTGCGTGCAACGGTCGGAACGACCGATCGGCATGTCCTGGCCGCTCGCCATTCACACGCCACGTCACCGCCACCATTCCCGTGCGCCTCGGCCCACATCCTCACCCCCTCGATGCCTATAAATAATCACCGCGAACCAGCAATCATTTCACCTTGCTCAGTTGCACATTCCTGAGCTCCCCGTCGCCCCGCGCCGCAAAACCCTAACCCGCTGCCGTTTCCTCGCCTCTGGCCGCCAAATTCGCACTTGCCAGCGCACGTCGCCCTAATTCGCCTCCACCGCCGTATTCGTCGCCGTGAGTAGAACGCCGGCTGTTGCTTTTCCCCTAAAATTCGCCGCTGATTCGCCTCGTCGCCGCCTTCTTCCCCAAGTCCGGCCAACTCCAGTGAGCGCATATCTCCCCTCCTATTATTTCTTTCTTTTTTTTCCGTTCGGTCCCAAGTCGCCACACCGTGTCGCTGTGTTGCGCGCATGTGCGTGCATGTCCCCTCCGCCGCTCATGCCGCTCCCGGCTGAGCGCCTCTTCCCGCGTCGCTATCGTCGGCTCTGCCCGCGCGCTGCCTCTGTTAGCACCGTCGTCTTCCTCATCTGCCCCTCCGCCACATTGCGCCTTGCTCGCTCATGCCAGCGCCTCCTCCACTGCCCTCCGGTGCGCCATGTGATGCACTCGGCAGTGGCACCATGGACTTGGTCCTCGGTGGACCGGTCCTTTCCCACATGCCCCACCTCTGCTGACATCAGTGTGACATCAGCAGCGTCCTTTTCATTTGTAAAAATAAATAATAATTACGTAATAAATCATTTTAATTTTTACAATTTAATTAAATGGCCCAAAACTTCTAAAATTCGTATCTAATCCATATGAACTCCAAATTGCGTCATTCAAATTGCAAAATTCATCTAAAATTGAGCTTTACATGTTTGTTTATTTTCCATATATTGTTTATTTGGTTTTTATTAGGTTTTTTCTCGTTATGCGTGCCAGCATGTAGACTTCGTTGTTTCGAAAGTTTGCGCTCGCAAAGAAAGGAAGATCAGCTGAAGAAGCAAGGAAAGTCAAATTCATCCTTGACGCATATTGTAGCTCACTTTATAAAATATTTTTTGTTTGCAAATAAAATTACATGTTTTTCTAATTACATGGGATGATGGAATACCTATCTACTTGAATGTGTCGTATTTAATTGTTATCCATCCTTTGTAAACATGGGTGTTTAATTTGTACTGTCTCGCGTCACTCGTATGACCATGCTTAGCGATGCTTAATTACAGTAGCTCACCTAATGGGAGAACTATACTACTAGCTTATAGTCACATGAAATGATGGTCATGGACCAGTATTACCTTGGAATAAAGGTTAAATAAAATATGACCAAATGATGGGCTGTGGATGCATGGCACCATGAAATTAAGTACCGGTTCATGGGAAACCCTAAAAACTTACCGTACTTACCACAAGCAAGAATGGGCAACTGATGGACTTATAGTGTAGTTTTTTCCTGGCTGACGTACCCCGGTAAGGGTGGGCGTGATGGAGTTTGGATGGACCGGCAAGGTCTATGCGGCTTTCGGATTCAACAAGGCACCAGGGGGCTACCTACCCTGAATTTAGGGGTAGGGGCGAAACCTCAGTGTGGTATCGCTTGGTCAGTGTGAGTTATGCGAAGGGTCTTGTCACGATCACTCGCATGGTAACATGTCAGGCATGGCATGGTGACATACAGTGGATCGTGTCTTGTGGATATAGTTGTACACCTCTGTCCAGATTATAACTATTCAAATAGCCATGTCCGCGGTTATGGGCGATCAACCAGATTCATCGTGATTAGTCTCACCTTAATAATTTGATTTAATGGAACCAGATTAGTTCAGGTAGACTGGTTGGGCCTGTTCAACGTGGTTTAGAGTTGTTCAGTGAAAGATTAATCTTGACATAATTAATTAACTGTTTTACTATTTTAAACTAGAAAGGCTTTACAACCGCCTTTATGCAAAATAGCACAAGCCACTCTTGACTCCCATTGCACGTCTGCATTTCCCGACGTGGTTTCTTGAGTACGGTGGTTGTATTCAGCCTTACTTTTCCTCCTTTTCTCAGAAGTGTAGTGCTTCTGTGCTGAAGATGGAGTTAGAAGACCAAGGCTCAGACCTCACTTGAGTTTGCCTGCGGAGTTGAGCTGAAGCCGTGCTAGGATCGCCTTTTTCCGCTGCTGCTGCTTTCTTTCGAGTGTGAGGACTAAGTGCCTCTTCTTTAAGTATTTTACGCTTTATTTACCTTCGGATCTATTTATTGATTTGTCATTTTGTGTACCCTAACTGATTCTTGTACAGGGATTTAATACACAAAATAGTCTGAAAATTTGGCTAAATTTCTGGGCGTGACACATATGAACTAATATGGCACAAGGTCATCGACATTCTCACTTCATAGGCTCCTCTTGATAGTACAACATCTATCTACAAATTCGGTCTACATCAAACACCAAGACGAGGAAAACTAAGAAAACATTCTTAGCTCCATTATAACTTGACCTTGCATCATCCAACTTGGGGTCAATGCTTGAGCCAAAATTAACACTTGTGATCATCCGATTGAACTATGTTTACGCCATGGTCTTGACCATCCTTTGTCAAAGCTTTCTTCTCATCAAAAGCTTGACTTCATTATTTTCAACATGTCGATGTTCTTGGCTTGGTGACCATCAACCCATGGTGTCATTCATTTGCCTCATCATGGTGGGACCTATCCCTTAGAACAGCTCAAAGAAAAACATTAGTCCCAACAATTCGGTTGACGATTGTCACAGCCCGGTTTTCGTTCGGGAATAAAAATCATTAAATAAATCATTTCCTAGAAATTAAATAAAATGAAAAGCAAATTAACCAAGTAAAAGTTTTAAGAAAATTAAATTTTCCTTTAAAAATCATGGCCAGAAATATTTTTGAAATATTTTCATGCCCTAAAATACTCTCTAAATTTTTTTGTGAAATTTTGAAGCTCCAGAAATAATTATAATAATATAAAGAGTACTAAAGTAATTATTTAAATAAACAAATTAATCATTAAATGAGCTGGTGATATTTTTATTAAGGAAGAAGTCCATAATTGGCTATTGAACTATCGGCTATTTGACCATCCAACTAGAAAACCGGTATCCTACACCCCCAACTATCAAAACCATGCATCTTCGGCCATCCGACCCGGTTTTGCAAAAAATCCCATGCCACATGGCATGCCAAGGGCTGAGTCAGCAGTGATGACTTAATTTTCAAAAACTTTTAGGGACTTTTTGTAAAATCACGGGAGATCTTCTTTCCCATTTTTCCCTTCTTCTTTTCCAGGCGCTGCCGCAGGGAGGCCGCCGCTGCCGAGCTGTGCTGAGGGCACCACCGGGGGCTGCCGTCACGTAGCACGGGGAGGCCGCTGTCACTATCGACCTCGGGGACCTCCAGACTTGGCGGCGGCTGCGGGCGGTGGCGGTGCGTGCCACTGTCATTGATGCAATACCGGCGGTGGTGTTGGCGGGAGAGGAGTGATTCTTCACCTGCGAGAGCTCCATCTGCATGTTGAGGAAGAACAACACACGCTGCGACTCAAGCTCATTGGCGAAGTCGAGGCGCGACGCTCCATCTCGGTGGCTTGCTCCAGCTTTGCCATCTAAACGCGCTCGTACGCCTCGCCGTAGCTCCGTATCGCCTACGCGAGCTCCTGTAGCGCCTGCGCGCGGTCACCGCTACTCCTGCCGTCGCCCCACGCCCCTATCTGCTCTGCTCCTCTTACTGCTCGGTGATGGGTGAGGCGGGAACACCGGCTCACGCTTCGAAGGGAACCCGTCGGATGACTCGGACGACGCCGATGGCTGTGGGGATGACGCCCTCCTCTTGACCGCGGCCACCGGTGCGGGCATAAATGGCGTGCGGCTGCGTTGAGGGAAGCCCACGCACAGAGCCGCCGGCACCGGGTTGTGTTCCAGTTCTTGCACTGCACGTCGGACATGGGCACGTTGGAGTAACCCTCCCTGGAGGACACCATGTCGGCTACCTCCTGCCACTGTGGGTGGCGGAGGCTCCCATGGCCGAGCGCCATGAACCTATCCCCCCACGCGTCGATGAGCGCCGTCGTGGCGCCCTCGCTCCATGCATCCTCCCTTCCGCTCCCGCCCCCGCACCCGCCCCTAGGATTCGATGACGCCGCGGCGTGCTCCTGGATCGTGATTCGGTGATGGGGGAGTGCGGACGCCATGGGGAGCGGCGAGGGAGATGGTGAGGGGGAAGGCGAGGAGGGGGCGGCAGCGTTGTCGTCGTCCATCTCGGCGGATTGGCCTCGCCGGCGGCAGGATTGGGGATCTTATCGAAAGAGGGGATCCGATCTGGTTTGGGGGGTTCGATGGCGGAGCCGACGGTGTGGTGGCATGGGGGATTGAGGCGAGGGGCAGGGGGGTTGACTTGGGCCCTCAGCACGGCTCGGTGCGGCGGCCTCCCCGCGGCAGCGCCTGGAAGAGAAGAAGGGAAAAATGGGAAATAAGATCTCCCATGATTTTACAAAAAGTCCCTAAAAGATTTTCGAAATTAAGTCATCACTGCTGACTTAGCCCTCGGCGTGCCATGTGGCATGGGATTTTTGCAAAACCGGGTCGGAAGGCCGAAGATGCATGGTTTTGATAGTTGGGGATGTAGGATACCCGGTTTTCTAGTTGGACGGTCAAATACAAACTTTCACGATAGTTCGATGACCAATTATGGACTTCTTCCTTTTATTAAATACTTTGAATGTCCATATATTTTCAGAAATTTTCTTGGAATTATTTGAGTATTGGAATTATTTATAAAAATTCGAAGACCATTTATGTGCTCCCCGTGCTCGGGCCGCCTTTCACCCATTCCTTGAAGTCCATGTTGCCTCCTCGCAGTCGTCTTTCTCTCACCTCCTCGCTCTTGCCCGCCGGACCACTCCCTCACACAAGTTCGCTTTGGATATCTCCTCTACCCAAGCCACCGACAAGTGGGCCCCACCCGTCGGGGTCGTCATCTTCCCCACGCCGCCACCGCGCCATCTCCGCCACCCGTGCCGCGCCACCCCGCACATCCTGGTCGTCCCCATGCTGCCCCTAGCCGCACAACGCCGCACCGTACTCGTTTGCACCTGTGCTGCCCGTATCCGAGCTCGCGCGCCAAACCTTAACCAAATATGCACTTCTCTCTCTCTCCAACTCCGAGAAGAACGACGAGAAATTCGCAGCCACTGGTGCGCAATCCGGACTCCAAACTCCCCTATAAATCTTGCGACCTCGTCCACTTTATTTTCCCTTTTTCACCGGCCAAAAATCGCCCTAAATCACCGTCGCTGAAACCCACCGCCGTGTGCCGCCGTCGTCTTCCTCAGCACCGGTGAGTTTCCCCGCTCTCTCTCTTCTTTGTCCCGTGCGCAATCCATCGCCCCAACCCCCTATCAGGGCCAGCCTCGCCCTCCTCCCTATTTTCCCTCTTTCGCCGCTTGATCCAGTGCCCTAGATCGCCCCACGCTATTCCGTCATCACTCCGCAGTTCGCTGCCTTCTTCTGGTGGCGCGTCGCCGCTTTTCCAAGCACCGCCGCCGCGCTCCAAGGCCACCGCCACCTTCCTCGCACCACCCCACCTCTTCTCGCCTTCATGCACCCAGTGAGCCACCTCCCCTCCTTTCTTTATCTCTCTCTCGCCTGTGTCGCGTCTCGCCGCCACGCGCGTGTCATCGTTCTCCGCGTCGCCCGCCACCCACCGGGGCGCGCGCCCTTCCTCGCCCGACCCCGCCGCCCGCATGCACCCTCTTCCTTGCCCGATCTCGCCGGCCCTTCCTCGCCTCCCGAGACGTTCGATCTGCCTCTCGGCAGATCGAGGCCGTCGGTCCCCATGGCCGCTCGATCGCCTTCGGGGAGATCCGTGCCGTCCACATGGTGGACCCGTGGATCGGTCCCCGTCGATCGGGTCCACTGTGGACCCTTGTGCGCCGCCACCGCAGCTGACATCAGCCCTGCCTGCTGATGTCAGTCCCCAATTTCCGATGTCACCCGCACCTGAGCCTACTGACGTCATCCCGAGCCTTTTTCCTTTGAAAAATAATTAAAAATTGTGCAATAAATTATTTTAATTTTCAGAATTCATTTAAATGGTCTAAAACTTCTAAAATTCATATCTAATCCATATGAACTCCAAATTGGGCCATTCAAATTGCAAAATTCATCTAAAATTTAGCTATACATGTTTGTTTAATTTTCATGTACTGTTATTTAGTTTCTATTATGGTTTTTTCTCATTTTGCGTGGTAGTGTGTAGAGTCCACTGTTTCCAGAGTTCGTGCTCACAAGGAAAAGAGTTTGAAGACTGTTTGAAGAATCGAGGCAAGTCACACTTCCCTTGAAGCATATTGATCCTATTTTTATAAATGTTTTATATTTGCAAATAACATTGCATGTTTTGCTAATTACATGGAATGATGGGAATATCTATCTTTTTGCTTACGTCATATTTATTTGTTATTCATTCCTTTGTCAAACTTGGGTGATGATTGGACTAGCTTTAGTCACTGATGTTGATTTTTGCTAAATTATATGCTTAGTCATGCTTAATTACCACTAGCTCACTGTTAACACCTAAATTGGGTAATTAAATCCTGAGTCTTGGCAAGGATGAAACAGAATCGGATCGGCTGGTTTGATGGCGCCGATCCGAGAGCGGTTCTCTGCGCATGACTTCGATAGCCTCGCCCACTTGGCACAGAAGGTAACGACCCACGAGCAGCGATTCCAAGACACCAAAAAGGCTGTCAAAAACATAACTCAAGTCATCGTCGAATCAGACTACGATTCCAATGACGATGACGCAGAGGTGGCGGCAGCCGAATGGGCCAAGAACATAAAAGCCGTCGTCTGCCAATGGCTACTGAAGACGGCCAAAGAAGAGAGATACGACTTCGACATCACCAAGGCCGACAAGATTTTTGACTTGCTGCTCAAGGAGAAACAGATCCAGCTCTCTGAAAACCGTGTGATCCCATCGGCCGAGGAACTAAAGAAGAAGAAATATTGCAAGTGGTACAATTCCACATCCCATGCCACTAACGATTGCAAAGTCTTTAGGCAGCAAATCCAGTCGGCAATTGAGGCCGTGAAATTGAAGTTTGCCGATTCAAATCGGCCGATGAACGTAGACGGCAACCCTTTCCCGGTCAACATAGTTCAAGCCGGCCCCAGACGAGCCGATCGACAGAACAGAATGGCGCACGGCTTAGTCGACGCATCGATCAGGGCAAGACAGAAGGCGAGCTGACTGGACATCACGCCACGCCAATCAACATGGTGTGCCCCATTATCTGATCGGCTGACCGACGTCCGATCTATGAAAAAACCCAAAGCGTCCGGTACGAGGTAAGCCACAACAGTGCCAATCGGCATTGGCATTGTGATTTTTTTAGGTACTGCTGGGAATCCAGCATGAGGTTGCCGACGCTGGACGACTGCCCAACATGCAACGATTGCCGCGACGAGCATAGGAGCTCGTTGGCCGTAAGCCCAACCTGGTTCGTCCCTAGAGCCGTTCGGCTAAATCAAAGGCGGCGGTACGTCCATGATAGGCTCGGCCCGATCCATCAAGACTTCTTCCTCGATGAATACAACAACGAGAACAACCGCGACGACAAAGAGGCCGACGACGAGGAATTGGCTATTCCCCAATGGTGCCCGTTCGATCTCTTCACAAAGACGCAAAAAAGAAGAATTCAACGACTCAAGCGTGAAGGGAGAGAAGATGAAGTTCGGCAAATGATCCAAGAACAATGCCGTCGGCTAGGCAAGATCAAAGGGCGATGGATCCCCAAAGAGAAAGCCGCGACAGCCGACAAGGAACAAGCCCAGGAGAGTTCAGCCGACCAAGCCAGGAGGGCAGCCACAGGGAAAGGCAAAGTTTCTGCATCGGTCAACATGGTGTTCATATTGCCTGCCAAATTCAGTGCTCCTGAAGCCGATGCAGACACCATCGAAGACGACTTGGTGAAGCTAGCAATCTCACCGGACCAAGCTATTTTCGACAAACCCGAGGGGACCAAAAATCGGCACCTAAAGCCGTTGTACGTTAAAGGATTTGTCAACGGCAAGCCGATATCCAAGATGATAGTTGATGGGGGAGCCGCAGTCAACCTAATGCCCTATGCAACATTTAGAAAACTAGGCAAAGGAGCCGAAGACCTGATAAAGACCAATATGGTGCTCAAAGACTTCGGCGGCAACCCATCAGAAACCAAGGGCATCCTGAACGTCGAACTGACCATCGACAATAAGACCGTGCCCACAACATTCTTTGTCATCGACGGGAAGGGGTCTTACAGCCTGCTGCTCGGAAGGGACTGGATACACGATAATTGTTGCGTTCCTTTTATAATGCATCAGAGCCTGATCCAATGGGACAATGACAAGATTGAGATCGTACCAGCCGACAGGTCAATTAGCGTCGTCAGTGCCGATTTGCCGCTTTGGGAAATCGAAGGCATCGATTGTTTGTCTGGGAAAATCTGGCAAGCCGATTTTCTAAATGTGTCCAATTCCATAATACAGCTGTTGGAGATGACGAGCCGTAGCTACTGCTTTGAACAAGACATGGTGGAGGGCTCAAGCGTCTTCGGCATGGACACTGCATACGAAGACGATAGCAAGCTCGGGCAAGGTTTCACGTCGGCCGACGAATTAGAAGAAATTGACATCGGCTCTGGTGACAAGCCGAGGCCGACGTATATTAGCAAAAATCAAGTGATGTCATATATGCACTTTCTCAAGGTCCAGACCATCGAGCACGTGTTTTCAATAGATGTTTCATCAGTGGATTTCTATTTCGAACATCTCAGATAGAGAAGAATCTGAATACAGAAAACAGTGGTGTTGTTGTGAAAGGTGATCATGCTACTGGCAATATCGGCTGGTATGGCGTCGTTACAAAAATTTATGCACTTGATTTTGCTACACAAAAGGAAGTCGTCTTATTTCATTATGACTGGTATGACGTACCGTAACATCCCGAAAATCGAAGAAATTAAAATCGGAACATAAAAATTGGAACTTGCAAAAACTTTTGCTTGTTGCCTTTTTGCTCGTGTTTGTTGTTCCTTATTTGCCAGCTTGGTTGCATAAATTTATATGTGAGCGATTCATCTCGATGTTGGGAAAAACCAAACGATTTGAATTTCCGCTAGGGAGAAAAATTTCGGAGTTTAGAGTTGGGAATTTAACATAAAATAGGAAAAAGGGTTATGGATTTATGAAAATATATATATTTGGGAACAAAACAAGATTTTGGTGGTTGTGTAATATTAATTGGTGAATAAAATGTGTGATAAAATATTTTAAAAGATATATATGAAGTCTAGAAATTATTCGAAAACAAAATTATATTTTTTGGAATTTAGGTAAAAAGGGTTAAATTAAGTGTGTGAAATATATTTTTAAAAATAATAAAAGTGGGTGAAAAAGTTGAAAATATATTTTACAACTTAATTTTGGGTGTACTATATTTTATTTCAAATTTTGGGGGTGAAATAGAATAGGATTTGGAAATTAGAAATTAAATCGGGAAAAATCAGAAATGTCACTGTTCATCATGCGCAAAGTGTTCGACGCCGTATCGGCCGTACCGCGCCCCGCCCGCACGCGCGACACGCGCCGCGCCGCGCTCGCCGCGCCCGCCCCCCCCGCGCCACCACGCGCGCGCCACACCCGGCCCTGCGCGCTCGCCGCGCGTCGCCGCCGTCCCGCGCCCATGCTAGCGCGCGCCACGCGGCGCGCGCCGCGCCGCGCCCGCGCCATGCCCGGTCCTAACCTCGCGCCGTGTGCCCACGCACGCCGCGCCGGACCCACCGCGCCGTGCACCCCTCTCGCCGCGTCGCGCCCGCCGCGCCGGACCCGCCCACGCCGCGCGCCCTCTCGCCGCGTCGCACCCGCCCGTACCGACCCCGCCCGCGCCGTGCGCCCTCGCCATGTCGCGCCCGCCCGTACCGACCCGGCCACGCGCGCCACGCACGCGCGCGCCCGGCCCCGTCCGGACGCCGCCGCGTGGCGGTCCGCCGTACCGCCGCCGCGCCGGCCCCCTCCCTCTCTCCATTTCTCTCTCTCGCCGCGCCTATAAAATGGGGCAAAACCCTCCACTTTTCCCCCCACCTCGCCGGCACCTTCCTCCACTCCCTTGCTGGTTCTCGCCGCCGTCGCCGCCATGCGCCAAAGCCACCGCGAGCCGTCGCCGCCGTGCACCGGTGCACCGCCGTCTCTCATCGCCGTCGCCATCGCCGCCGGTAAGTCCCCGGCCGCCGCCCTCGCGCTAGCGCCCCGCTGGTCGAACACCTTGTGGGCCAATGAACAGGTGCGAGAGGAAAAGAAAAGAAAAGAAAAAGAAAAGAGAGAAAAGAGAAAAAGAAAAATAGAGAAAAATAGGAAAAATTATGCAAAATTAGGAAAAATATTTTGAAAGGATTTGAGTGATTTTTTGGGCAAAAATAAATTATTTTCTTGTATATTTTCTCGGGGCAAAATTTGAAAGTCGAAATCGGACTTTTCGAAATTTCGTTTCGCGTCGTTTTTAAATCCGGATTTCATTTAATTCTTTCTCGCCATTTAAATATGCTTCTCTTTTGTGCTCGAACCTTCAAAACCTCGAGCACAAATCCCTCCGTTGATATTTCCAAATCTATTTTCTCAAATATTTACAATCGTCGTTTTGCGAAATCCCTAGGGCATCAACTCGAGTTCGAACTCGGATTTTTCCCTAGCAATCCTCGCCCGAACTCAAGAAGAATTCTAGGCCAAACATTTGGAGTCATTTTCGTGGTTTTTATGGTTCTTTTCGATCTCTTGATATTTTAATGAATTCTAATTGAATTCAATTGATCTTTCGCACGTACGGATAGCACCTGAAGAAGCAGGCATCGACTCCGTTGAAGACCCCGCTCAACAAGCGTGCGAGCAAGGCAAGTCATCACACTCTTTGAACATATTGATCCCAATTGCGAAATAATGTTGTTTTAAACTTTACACATGCATGCTATACACAAAGAATTACCTATACTTGTTATGCCATGCCTTGTTATTGATTACCTTTAGAATTATTCCTTGTAACCCTCGATGTGATACATACAACCGGAGAAAATCTTCGGTAAAATGCTTAGCCATGCTATTATTAGATTCATGCATACTCATGTTTTTGCAAATAGCTATATGCTTGGGCAACTACCTTAGGGAAGGTAGTTGAGATATGGCATGTGGAGACATGAGCGCCACATTGCTATGAGAATGATAAAATGAGTTTTGATGAAAATTGAAAGTTCCAAATAAATGTTTTAGACTGGGGCGGCTGGATGATTTGGGTGGATTTCGGAAAAGGCAAGTGCCGACCCTGGTCAATTAAGGACCGAGCCATGAGATAGCCGGGAAACGAGCCAGTACAACCGTACTTCTTGAATGGGTATAGACCTAGCGGAGTAGATAGCCGAGCGGAGGCGGTACCCTTGCATAGTGGTTCTTATGTATGAGATGAGATTTGAAAGGGATGATGGGAAATTGGAAATTATTATAACTTGATGAATGAAGTCTTCCCTTACCCCGGGTGCGCCAGAACTCCTTTCACTGCTAGAAAATGACGGCTAGAGTGCATGAGGGCTTAAGTTCATGGAGCGGACGCCAAAGTGAGGTTATCGAAAGGCTTTGCTGTGACCGTCTCATGTGTTGGGACGTAGGCTCATTTGTTGGGCGATCACGAGTACGGGTAAAGTGTACATCCACTGCAGTGTGAATGAATCAATCTATTCGAATAGCCGTGCTCGCGGATTTTGAGCATCATGACAAGACTTTCGCTTGGCTAGACTTTAAACTTTGAAATGATGGGATGGGTTTGCATGATGATTCTTATTCACTGGTGGATCAACTTCTCGAGATGTGAGAAGGGGTGGACTCCCCAGAAAACCATGACGAACCGGAGGCGGGAAGCCATCCTTTGAATCACGATGGATGGTAGACAGAACCGTCGCCGACTTAATGTACTGTGGAACTAAAACTTGACTTGGCTAGTTGTTAGGCTTGTGAAAAGAGTTGCGAAAATTGGCTTTATGCAAAAGAACACCAGCCATTCTTTGAAAATTGGCTTTATGCAAAAGAACACCAGCCAAAAGAACTTCCGTGTTGGCTTGCTGAGTACGGTTGGTACTCACCCTTGCTATACGCACAAGCCTTCAGATGGTGGAAATGAAGACTTGGAGGATCCATATGCCTACTACCAGGAGGGCGAAGAAGCTGATGGCGCTTGCTAGGTCTTAGTCTGCGGTCGTTGCCTGTGGCAATCGACAAGCCGCTGCCTTCGTTCCGCTGCCTTACCTAATTTCTACTTTTGGGTTGTATCTGGACCATGAGGTCCTATGTGTTGGATATTGCCTTCAGGCCTATTATGGTAATAATTTCGATGTAAGACTATTCGTGCATGTGCACCTGATTATTCAGTACTATATTTCGTGGATACCAACTACTCGATCCAGGGAAATGGTACTAAGAACACGAGAGATTCCCGTTCCAAAAACGGGGGTCCACAGAGCTGGTATCAGAGTAATGCGACTGTAGGATAAGACCAACTGGCGCCCTACCCCTGACTAGCTGGCTAAAGGGAAATATCCCTACGTAGGATCATTTCGTAAACTATTATTTTTGAAAAACAAACATAATTTTTCCTATACCTTTAACCCCATTTTTTTTACTCAAATTGTTTTGGTATTATCTCTCTCTGACCCTAAGTTGCTTTCAAAAGCAGATGTCGGACCATGTCGGAGTTTGGAAAGTCACCGTTCCATGGGATGAAGGATTCGTGGCACAACTCCAGTTATTGTTGTGGTGCCTAAGGTACCCAGAGGCACCCACGTACCAGATTAGTAGGCATGACACCGAAGGATACCCGGTATGGGAGGCAGCAGTTTCAGTTGAGGCCCGCATGGGGAGTGAGACACCTTATTGCTTCCACACCCGTTACCACCAAGATTTGGTAGAAGCAGCTCTTCAGGACGCGGCCCGTGAAGCGTTCCTCTGCCTCAACGCTATTCATCGTGTTGAGCTCACCGTGACTGAGTTTGTACACCACCCCTACCACGAGGAAGGCAATCCAGTCTGCACCGTGGAAGCCACCCCGTGCTGCTATAATCCTATGGTCACCTGTCTATCCCGCTGGGCAGAAACAACGGATGACTGCTATGAAGAGGCTTTGCTCGAAATCGACGACCAGCAGCGACGCCTCAATGATCTGGTCGAAGAACACCAAAACTGTGGGGATCAGATCAACTTGCTACAGACCCAGCTACAGGCCAACAGTGCCCAGTACGAGCAGCTCTCTGACCGTTACATGGCCCGTGGAGAAGCCTTGGTGGAGCTGGAAGAACAGCTCAGGAAGAGCAAACAACAGGTCAACCAGCTGGAAGAACAACTTCGCTCCCACCCTGTCCCTGCTACAGGTACT
This sequence comes from Oryza australiensis, assembly GCA_019925245.2. Taxonomy (NCBI): domain Eukaryota; kingdom Viridiplantae; phylum Streptophyta; class Magnoliopsida; order Poales; family Poaceae; genus Oryza; species Oryza australiensis. The sequence continues at coordinate 615,640 of JAIFGZ020000195.1, read as the reverse complement.
TCCACCGAAATTGTACCAACACCTCCTGCCCCGGTGCCCGACCACTACTACCTCATGACTACAGCATGCCTGAACACTTTTCAAGCAATGATGGAGCAGGCCTTTATGTTGAGCACAGAGTCGGCACCATACCTGATAGACCCACTGCTGCTACCTCAATGGAACCTACCTCGAACTCCATGGCTGTACTATCTGAGCCTAGTTCGGGAGAGGAGAACCCCATCCGGATCAGCACCGACTCCGAGTCCGAGACAGAGCCTATGGAGATCATGTGGGAGTCCAGTGATACTGATCCAGCGGAGGAGGCAGCTCCTACTCATCGCCTGACTCACACCGGAGGTCCCCTCACCCTCAGGACTACCCGGAAGAGTACCCGACCACCGAGCAGGAAGATCAAGCATGACTCCGAAGCCACTACCTCTAAGCCATGGGGACTTCGATTTGCTTCTGCTAAGGATCACTCCCTTCCTGCACCTGGTTCCTGCGGTTGGTTGGATGACTAGGCGAGAGAACCGCCTCAACTTTGACCTTGCTTGGATGGTTCTTTTTTGAAGCAAGGATCACACCCTTCCCCCTAATAGCCAATGGCAGTAGTACGATGTAGCTTTCGCATTGTGTCATGTGGGACTGTGTATGTGCAGTCCATTGTATCCCCATTAATGTAATTGCTATGGACCTATGTAACGTTTTATGATATGTTATTAATGAGTTTATTCCATCATGCTTGCTCTGTTCAAAGATCATTTAAAAACATCTTGAAGAGAAATCACTTAGAAACCATGACATTAGTGGGTCCAATCTCTTAACTCATCTACCTCCTTCAGATGGCGCATCGTCGCAGAGCTTCAACATCCAACGAGAACCCGCCAGAGCCGAATCCCTCCACCCTGGCAGGTCATGGCTTTGCAAACCCAGTTGCTTCAAGCTATCGCCAACAACCAGGGGAATCGCGGAGGATCAAGCTTGGGAGAATTTATGCGAGCTAAGCCGCCTACATTTTCCACGGCCGACGAACCAATGGATGCCAAAGACTCGGTTAAGAGTAATAGATAAGAAGTTGACCCTCGTCAGGGTACGAGAAACCGACAGAGTCATTTTTGCCACCAATCAATTGGAAGGCCCTGCAAGTGATTGGTGGGACACCTACAAAGAGACACGGGCAGAAGACGCCGAAGAACCAACCTGGGAGGAGTTCACAGCCGCTTTTCGTGAAAATTTTGTACCCGCCACAGTCATGAGAATGAAGAAGAACGAATTTCGAAGGTTGCGCCAAGGCAACAGCATAGTGCAGGAGTACCTGAACAAGTTCACGCAACTCGCTCGATATGCCACCGGTGACCTGGCAAACGAGGAGGAGAAAATCGATAAATTTGTTGAAGGATTGAACGATGAGCTGAGAGGGCCAATGATCGGTCAAGACGACGTCAGCTTCCAAAGCCTTATCAACAAGGTTGTAAGATTGGAACATGACCAGCAGATGGTGGAAAACAACCGCAAGAGGAGGCTTGCTATGGCCCGCTGTCACATCCTGGGTTTTTCCCTAATTCATTTAAAATAATTTACCCGGAAATAATCGGAATTTCTGAAATTAACCTGGAGTCAACCTATAATTTTAAAATGCAATTAATAAATGGAAATGACATGATAGGATTTTTCTTGAATTCTTCATGTCAAAATACGCTAACAGGATTTTTACTTGGAATTTTAGAGCACTCTAAGTATTTTTAATCAATTAAATAAGAAAACAGGAATTTAATTAAGTCCCTTTTCCTTTTTCTTTTTCTTTTTCTTTTTTTCCCTTTTTCCGTACGCCCGTACGTTCCTTTCCCGCCCGTCGCCGTAACGGGCCGTCGGCCCACCCCGCGCGCCGCCTCCGGACGTGGGCCGAGGCCCACCGTCCCGCGCGCCGCACAAGTTTGGCGCTCCTCCGCGCCGCGGCCACCGCGTGTGGGCCCCACTGTCGGAGCCGCCTCCCTCGCGCCCGCCGACCCAACCGCCGCCGCCGCCATAGCCGCGCCACCCCGCCTCTTTCTCGGGCGGCTTCGCGCGTCTCGCGCCGCGTGGCCCTCGCCGGGCTCCGCCCGCGCCGCGCATCCGTGCCGCCCCTTCCCGCGCGCCGCAACAGCCGCCGCCGCCCCGAAACGGTCGCCGTAGATCTCTCTCTCTCTCCGAGTCCGAAAACGCCGGCGACCTTATCCCCGCCGTATCCGTGCCCGTTTCGGTCTCCTCTCTCCCCCTTTAAAACCCCCTCGAGCTCCGCCTCGTTTCCCTTTGTTCGCCGTTGATTCTAGCCCGTGTCGCCGCCGTTTTCCGTCGTTTCATCCGCCGGTGAGCTCGCCGCCACTCCCCGGGTTTCTTTTGTTTTCGTTTGCTTCCTTTTCTTTTCGCGCGCGCGCGCCGCTCGTCGGGTCGCCGCCGCCGCTCCGCCGCCGCTCGTCGGGTCGCCGCGCGCCCCCCGCCGCTCGCGGGTCGCCGCCGCCGTCCCGCCGCCGCCGCCACCCGTGGAACCGTAACCCTAACCCTAACCCTAACCCTAGCGTCGCCCCGTGCCGTCCGATCTTGCGGATCGGACGGATCTGCGGCGTCCGATCGCGACGGATCCGCGCCATCCGATTGTCGCCGTCCGGCCGCCCGGATCGCGCCACGTCGCCGCACTCCGCCGCTGGATCGCGCCACGTGGCGGCAATCCGGCCGCCGCGCCCGGCTCCGCGTGCGCAGCTGGGCGTGCCGACGTCGCCCTAGGGCCGACGCCGCCCGCCGACGTCATGCCGACGTCAGCCCGAGGCGCGCGTGGATGACATCACCAGGGACTTAATTGCGCAATAAATAATTTAATCTTTTCGTTTAGTTTAAAAATCGCAATTAAACTTCTAAAATTCATATCTTTTGAATCCGAGCTCCGTTTTAGTCCATTCAAATTTCATTAAATCCAGAAAAATGTCAAGAATCCATTAAAAATACTTTTCAGTGCTGTTTCAATAGACTTTTTAGGGTGTTTGTTGAGTGCTTTATTTGTCGTGTAGATCCCGAGTTTTTCGGCGAGCCCGTTCTCTTCAAGTAGTCGCCGAGGTTCCTCGTCTCCGAGCAAGGCAAGTCATACCTTACATTGACCATATTGTACCTATTTTATGTAAATACCTCTTTTTCATTCAAATACTGCATATGTTTTAGAATGTCATTTGATGGGATGTTTATACCTATTGTACTCAACCATAGGATTGTTTACCCTATACCATTGATAACTTGGGATCCAATGTGACTAGATGATAGTTTAAGGTTGCTTAGTCATGCTTAGCGCAACTAGCTCACTTGAGGGAATCACACTAAGTTTAATGCTAAAGTTGACCTCCCGGTGATATTAAGATATGATCTTGTTCTTAATAATATTGAATTATAAGAAAGGTGGGTCGTGAGCACATGGTTGGACTTTGGTTAGCGTGCTCATGACGATTAAGGACCGGTTCTCGGGAAACCCTGGAAGAAATGCCGTGCATACCACAAGCCAGCATGGGTAATGGCTGGGACTGTAGCGTAGCCGTCTCTAGTTAACGTATCCCAGAGAGGGTGAGCGTGATGGAGTTGGGTCGGCCCCGGTTTTAAGGGTTGATCAGCTTCTGGATTCACCGCGGCACTAGAGGGGGCTGCCCATTGCCCGATGGGAATGGGGGCGAAACCTTGGTGTGGTACGATTGATTAGAGGGGGTTGTGTGAAGGGTCTTGTCACAATTCCTTTCCGGGGCACCGTGGTGGTGCACCGGCGCACGGTAAAGTGTTGTGGGATTGTGTCTTGTGGGTACAGATTGTACACCTCTGATCAGAGTAAAAACTATTCGAATAGCCGTGCCCACGGTTACGGGCGATCGACCAGATTCACCTTGATTAGTCCATTTACTTTATTCGAATGAAATGTTGGAATATGACTAGTGCAGGTGGATGGATGGGCATGTTTCAACGTGGTTTGAGCGTTGGACAGCGTTTATTTAATACTGCTTAAATATTACTACTGTTTTACTGTCTTCAAATATTATTATTGTATACTGCAAATGCTGTTTATGCAAATTGAGCCTCTTGACCATTCCTTGTTATTTATCTCGCATCATGTACCCTTTTCCGGTGTGACTTGTTGAGTACGGTGGTTGTACTCGTCTTGCTTCTTTTTCCCCTTCAAGCCGAGGTTGAGATCGAGGTCTCCGAGGAGGTGTAGGCTTGTTCTCGTCAAGGTTTAGCCGTGGAGTTGGTGTTCCGCTCGCTCGTGTCAAGTTTAGCTTAAGTCGCTTTATTTTCCTTTCCGCTGCATTTGTGTAACTCTTTTATATTGTTTCTAAGATGAGGATTCTCGTATTATCAATAATGTCGATTTGTGTACCTCTACTGATTCTGGATGAGGATGTAATGCACAAATTAGCCGCAAAATTCGGTGTGAATTTCGGGCGTGACAAGTTGGTATCGAGCCTTCCGTGACTGTAGGACAAGCCAACTGGAAACCTTAAGAGCCCTCTAATTCTTTTCATGTGCATATGTTTTAAAAAAGAGGGGTTTTGAAAAGTGGAGTCGATCTAGGGTTTAGGAATTGCGAAAAATGGGATGTTGGTTGTGGGTTTTTGAGCATGATTTGATTTTCCCACTCCTTTGTTTCTATAGATGGCAGGTTCCCCAAATGACGCACTCGCGGAAAAGGGATGACAGCTTCGTGGCGGAGCCGGCACGTATGGCCCTTGCGGTTGGATATCCCGAAGCACCGGAGTATACAACGCTTGCGCCTCTCGGTGGCGAGTTGCCCTACCGTGTTCGGTTGGAGGTTCACGGGTTTGTGGGAACGTGTCTTCCCAACATGGAGGTCACAGCTTCCGGAGGCACGTCGATCACGCTTGTCAAGAAGCCGCCTACCCGATGTTAGCCAGATGAGGGAGCCGCATGACGCCGACCTTCGCACCTCCTCCTACCGCTACCATCCCCGTCGAGGTAGTTCCTCGAGGTCGGTGCATTCAAGTCAACGGCGGAGGAGAATGACTCTACCTTCGGTCACATGTGCACCGTGCTCGAAGGATGGATCGATGCACTCGATCTACACAAGGCGACCAAAGAGCCGAACGACAAGAAGATGCCGAGGATCGCGCGCCGCAGGACGAAGTGGTTCGTCGAAGAAGGAGGTAGCAGAGTTGAAGGGACTCCCGCCACCAGTTGGGGTTAGACTCCGCACTACGCCTCGGAAGACCACCACCGCGCCTGTCCGTATCCAGCTAGCACCTTGGATTCCACCGCCTTCTCCAGCTCCACCCGCTCCGGTTCGCGCCGGTTCCAGCTTCCTCCTGCTGCAGGTCCCGCCTCGGCTTTGCTCCGGCTTCGGCAAATCAAGGCGGAGGTGGCGTGTGGTTGGATCTCCGTCTCCGGTGACTCAAGCTCGAGAATTCGGTGAAGACATGGACTCCGAAGAGACTCGAGATTCCTCGGAGGGAAGAGGCAGGATCGGTTGGGCTACGGCAACCGATTCAGAAGAGTCCAAGTCTGAGGTGACACCCGAGGACTCCAGGAGCCGTTCGGAAGAATGGGGATCTTCGGAAGGAAGCGCCGACTCCTCGTCTCGTGGATCGTTCTAGTTGCCCTCTTTAGTTTTACCGTTTAAATTAGTTTGTCTTCTTGGTAGTTGCTGTGTGTTAGGCGCGTGTGTGGGATAGCCGGCGTCGATATCAAGTGTGATATGACCGACCAATTAAGGATGTTTGGTGCTTTTCCTTGTTTTTAGTCAAGATCGAACAATGCATTTGAATTCAAATAATAAAGATTAGTTCTAAGTCTCTGTCTGTTTTCTTCTTTTCTCTCTCTTCGGTTGGTCGTCTCCTTCGATGGTGAACACCGGGACCAGCGGGCGAACAGCAACAATGGGCATCAGTGCCAACAACAACGAGGCTCACGACGCCAATGGCAATGCTCCTCCACCGCCACCCGAGAATCCCACCATTGCTCAAGTGCTCGCTTCACGACACGATGATGGCTGCAATGATGCAAAAAATGCAACAACAAGCACCACCAGATGCAAGCGCTTGCTGCAGCAAATGCAGCAACGACAGCGAGAATAATCGCTTGCCGCCCCACCACCCCAGTCAAGCCGCGCGAGTTCCTTCGTGTCCGACCGCCGACTTTCTCCAAGCACCACTAATCCCATGGAGGCTAATGATTGGCTTCATGCCATAGAGAAGAAGTTGGATCTGCTTCGGTGCACGGATCGAGAAAGTCTCTTTTGCCACTCATCGCATTCGGGTCCCGCTTGCACTTGGTGGGACAACTATTTGGTTACTCACCCGGCGGGAGCAGGTTACTCGGGAAGAGTTTCGTCGTAGTTTCAGGACCGCACATATTCCTGCGGGAATAGTTGCACGTAAAAGCGTGAGTTCCGTTCTCTTGAACAGGTAACGATCGCATTCGAGTATCTCACGAGTTCAATCGTCTTGCCCATTATGCCCCGAAGATGTGCGCACCGATGCAAAGGCGGGAAAAGTTTTTGGCTGGTTTGGATGATGAACTCACGGACAAGCTTATCTCCGGAGAGTATGCTAACTTTGAGAAGCTGGTTGACAAGGCTATTCGACAGGAAGATCAGCGCAACAAGATGATCAAGAAAAGAAAAGTATTCCGACACGACCTCCTCAACAGCAGGGAAATCGCGGCCGCGTTTCATGTCCTGGAAGTCGAGTGGACCTACCACCATGATTGTTCGTTAGCATCGACCTTATCACCCAGGGAATTTCCAAACTGGCAGTAGTGGCAGTGGTCAGCAACAACGTACTCCCAGCCGCGCCCTCCAACGCGCCATCCCAAGAATCCACGCCACCACCTCCAAGGAAGGACTCGGGAGGAAAGCCGAGTCTGTTTCAACCGTGGTGACCCGGGCATTTTGCGACAAGTGTCCAAAGCCAAGACGCGCTGGGCCAAGGTTCATCCAGGCTCGAGTCAATCATGCGTCCGCCGAGGAAGCACTGACCGCTCCCGAAGTTATACCGGGTATGTTTCCCGTAAACTATACTCCCGCCACAGTATTATTTGATTCTGGCGCTACACATTCTTTTATCTCAAAGCAATTTGTTGGGGCACATGGGTTGTCGTAGTGGGACTTAAGATACCTATGCGGGTTCAAACCCCGGAAACCATTTGGAGACCACTCGCATTGTCCCTCGGTGACCATAGAAATCCAAGGATCTATGTTTCTAGCCAACCTTATCATCCTTCACCCAAAGGCATAGATGTCATTCTTGGGATGGATTGGTTGTCCGGACATAAGGGAGTAATTGACTGCCTGGTCGCACCATTACTTTAGTCAACATGAATGGAGAAAGAATTGTTTTTCGCTCTCCCATGCAAGTCAAGCCCGTAGCAAGTTTGAATCATGTTTCCACCGGGAATCGTCCGAAATGGCGGCCAAGACCCCGTGAAGTTAGAGGATATCCCCATTGTCGAGAATACCCGAAGTTTTCCCGAGGATTTAACTCGATGCCGCCAAAAAGGGAAATTGAATTCGGATTGACCTAGTACCGGACCGCCCCAATACACAAGAGGCCATATAGGATGGGAGCCAACGAGTTGGCCAAGTAAAGAAGCAAGTGGATGAACAGTTGCAAAAGGGTATATTCGCGAGCACGTCGCCTTGGGGTGCTCCGGTGATTTTTGTGGAAAAGAAAGACAAGACCAAGAGAATGTGTGTGGATTATCGAGCCCTCAATGAGGTTACTATCAAGAACAAGTATCCCCTACCACGGATTGATGACTTATTCGATCAACTCAAAGGGGCCAAGGTATTTTCCAAGATAGATCTGCGATCGGGCTATCATCGCTTGAGGATTCGGGAAGAGGACATTCCCAAGACCGCCTTCACCACTGTGTATGGACTGTACGAGTGTACGGTCATGTCTTTTGGTTTAACCAATGCACCAGCTTTCTTTATGAATCTGATGAACAAGGTGTTTATGGAGTTCCTGGATAAATTAGTGGTGGTGTTCATTGACGACATTTTAGTCTACTCTAAGTCGGAGGAGGATCATGAGCAACATCTTCTGACAAGACTCGAGAAGTTGAGAGACCATCAACTCTACGCCAAGTTTAGCAAGTGTGCTTTCGGCTAAAGGAGGTACGGTTCCTCGGCCACATTGTGAATGCCCAAGGAGTAGCCGTGGATCCCGCAAATGTGGAATCGTTACTAAGTGGACCCCGCCTAAAATGGTTACGCAGATCCGAAGTTTCCTTGGACTTGCGGGTTACTACCGCCGCTTCATTGAGAACTTCTCCAAAATCGCCAAGCCAATGACTCAACCGTTGAAAAAGATGAGAAGTTTAAGTGGTCGCAGAATGCAATAGGAGTTTTGAAGAGCTCAAGAGGAAGTTGGTGTCCGCACCGTGTTGATACCGCCCGACCCAAAAAGGACTTCCAAGTTTATTGTGATGCATCTCGCCAAGGGTTGGGATGTGTGTTGATGCAAGAAGGCAAAGTGGTCGCATATGCATCTCGTCAATTGCGCCCACATGAAAACAACTACCCCACTCATGATCTGGAGTTATCCGCAGTGGTTCATGCATTGAAGATTTGGCGACACTACCTAATTGGTAATCGTTGTGAAGTGTATACGGATCACAAAAGTCTTAAGTACATTTTCACCCAACCGGATTTAAACCTCCGACGAGGAGATGGTTGGAACCGATCAAAGATTATGACTTAGGGATACATTACCATCCCGCAAAGCTAATGTGGTTGCGGATGCACTAAGCCGAAAGAGTTACCGCACCACTCTCGTGTCGAAAGAATGTGTGACCGTTGCAGGAATTCTAGAATCTAAATCTACGAGTGGTGGATTTTGGTTTTGTGGCTGCTCGGAAGCCCAACCCACTCTCATTGATCAAATTCGGGCTGCTCAGCGTCGATCCCGAAATGGCCGAACTCAAGAAGAACATGAGAGTCGGAAAAGCTCGTGGTTTTACGGAAGACGAACATGGCACAATCTGGATGGGAAAGAGATTGTGTGTGCCGAGGACAAGGACTTGAAAAAGACGATCCTTACGGAAGTTCACCAAACCCAATACTCAATTCACCCGGGCAGTACAAAGATGTATCAAGACCTTAAAGAAAAGTTTTGGTGGGTCAGCATGAGGAGGGAGATAGCTGAGTTTGTTGCACTTTGTGATGTTTGTCAGCGAGTGAAGGCAGAACATCAACGGCCCGCCGGACTGTGCAACCACTTCAGATTCCAGAGTGGAAATGGGAAGAAATTGGAATGGATTTCATCACGGGTTTACCCCGCACAACGTCAGGATATGACTCGATTTGGGTCGTGGTGGACCGACTCACCAAGGTGGCCCACTTCATACCAGTACATACTACCTACTCAGGGAAGAAGTTGGCAGAGCTTTATCTCGCAAGGATCATGTGTTTGCATGACGTGCCTAAGAAGATCGTGTCCGATAGGGGGAGTACACCGTTTCCAAACCAAAGATAAGTTGGCACCATGTTTCGTGGGACCATACAGATTCGGGAACGTCGAGGAGAAGTGGCCTATCACCGGAGCTTCCTCCAACATGACTGGTATTCACGACGTGTTTCATGTGTCCCAGTTAAAGAAGTGTTTAAGGGTACCAGAAGAGCAGGCGAGTCCAGACCAGATTGAAATCCAAGAGGACTTAACATATGTGGAGAGACCAGCACGTATTCTTGAGGTCGGTGAGAGAAGGACTCGGAACAAAGTTATCGGTTTTGCAAGGTTCAATGGACTCATCACTCCGAGGAAGAAGCTACTTGGGAACGAGAAGATGAGCTAAAGGCCGCGCACCCGCACCTCTTCGCCAGTACCTCCGAATCTCGGGGTCGAGATTCCGTTTAAGGGGGGTAGGTTGTCACATCCTGGGTTTTTCCCTAATTCATTTAAAATAATTTACCCTAAATAATCGGAATTTCAAATTAACCGGAGTCAACCTATAATTTTAAAATGCAATTAATAAATGGAAATGACATGATAGGATTTTTCTTGAATTCTTCATGTCAAAATACGCTAACAGATTTTTACCGGAATTTTTAGAGCACTCTAAGTATTTTTAATCAATTAAATAAGAAAACAGGAATTTAATTAAGTCCCTTTTCCCTTTTTCTTTTTCTTTTTCTTTTTTTTTCCTTTTTTCCGTACGCCCGTACGGTTCCTTTCCCGCCTGCCGCGTAACGGCCGTCGCCCACCCCGCGCGCGCGCCCCCCTGACGTGGGCCGAGGCCCACCGCCCCGCCGCGCCGCGCAAGTCCGGCGCTCCTCTCGCGCGCGGCCACCGACAGGTGGGCCCCACCTGTCGAGCCGCCCCCTCGCGCCCGGCCGGCCCAACCACCGCCGCCGCCATAGCCGCGCCACCCCGCCTCTTTCTCGGGCGCTTCGCGCGTCTCGCGCCGCGTGGCCCTCGCCGGCTCCGCCCGCGCCGCCGCATCCGTGCCCGCCCTTCCCGCGCGCCGCATGCAGCGCCGCCGCCCGAAACGGCCGCCGTATATCTCTCTCTCTCCGAGTCCGAAAACGCCGGCGACCTTATCCCCGCCGTATCCGTGCCCGTTTCGATCTCCTCTCTCCCCTTTAAAACCCCCTCGAGCTCCGCCTCGTTTCCCTTTGTTCGCCATTGATTCTAGCCCGTGTCGCCGCCGTTTTCCGTCGTTTCATCCGCCGGTGAGCTCGCCGCCACTCCCGGGTTTCTTTTGTTTTCGTTTGCTTCCTTTTCTTTTCGCGCGCCGTCGCGCTCGTCGGTCGCCGCCGCCGCTGCCGGGTCGTCGCCGCCGCCCGCCGCCGCCGCCACCCGTGGAACCCTAACCCTAACCCTAACCCTAACCCTAGCGCGCCCTCGTGCCGTCCGATCTTGCGGATCGGACGGATCTGCGCCGTCCGATCGCGACGGATCTCGCGTCCCGATCGCCGCGCCCGCCGCCTGCATCGCGCCACGTCGCCGCAATCCGGCCGCTCGGATCGCGCCACGTGGCGGCAATCCGCCGCGCGCCCGGCTCCGCGTGCGACGCGCCCTAGGGCCGACGCCCGGCCGACGTCATGCCGACGCCAGCCCCGAGGCGCGTGGATGACGTCACCGGGACTTAATTGCGCAATAAATAATTTAATCTTTTCGTTTAGTTTAAAAATCGCAATTAAACTTCTAAAATTCATATCTTTTGAATCCGAGCTCCGTTTTAGTCCATGCAAATTTCATTAAATCCAAAAAATGTCAAGAATCCATTAAAAATACTTTTCAGTGCTGTTTCAGTAGACTTTTAGGGTGTTTGTTGAGTGCTTTGTTTGTCGTGTAGATCCCGAGTTTTTCGGCGAGCCCGTTCTCTTCGAAGTAGTCGCCGAGGTTCCTCGCCCCGAGCAAGGCAAGTCATACCTTACATTGACCATATTGTACCTATTTTATGTAAATACCTCTTTTCATTCAAATACCGCATATGTTTTAGAATGTCATTTCATGGGATGTTTATACCTATTGTACTCAACCATAGGATTGTTTACCCTATACCATTGATAACTTGGGATCCAATGTGACTAGATGATAGTTTAAGGTTGCTTAGTCATGCTTAGCGCAACTAGCTCACTTGAGGGAATCACACTAAGTTTAATGCTAAAGTTGACCTCCCGATGATATTAAGATATGATCTTGTTCTTAATAATATTGAATTATAAGAAAGGTGGGTCGTGAGCACATGGTTGGACTTTGGTTAGCGTGCTCATGACGATTAAGGACCGGTTCTCGGGAAACCCTGGAAGAAATGCCGTGCATACCACAAGCCAGCATGGGTAATGGCTGGGCCTGTAGCGTAGCCGTCTCTAGTTAACGTATCCCAGAGAGGGTAAGCGTGATGGAGTTGGGTCGGCCCCGGTTTTAAGGGTTGATCAGCTTCCGGATTCACCGCGGCACTAGAGGGGGCTGCCCATTGCCCGATGGGAATGGGGGCGAAACCTTGGTGTGGTACGATTGATTAGAGGGGGTTGTGTGAAGGGTCTTGTCACAATTCCTTTCCGGGGCACCGTGGTGGTGCACCGGCGCACGGTAAAGTGTTGTGGGATTGTGTCTTGTGGGTACAGCTTGTACACCTCTCGATCGAGTAAAAACTATTCGAATAGTCGTGCCCACTGTTACGGGCGATCGACCAGATTCACCTTGATTAGTCTCATTTACTTTATTCGAATGAAATGTTGGAATATGACTAGTGCAGGTGGATGGATGGGCCTGTTGCAATGTGGTTTGAGCGTTGGAAAACGTTTATTTAATACTGCTTAAATATTACTACTGTTTTACTGTCTTTAAATATTATTATTGTATACTGCAAATGCTGTTTATGCAAATTGAGCCTCTTGACCATTCCTTGTTATTTATCTCGCATCATGTACCCTTTTCCGGCGTGACTTGTTGAGTACGGTGGTTGTACTCAGTCTTGCTTCTTTTTCCCCTTCAGTGCCAGAGGTTGAGATCGAGGTCTCCGAGGAGGTGTAGGCTTGTTCTCGTCAAGGTTTAGCTGTGGAGTTGGTGTTCCGCTTCGCTCGTGTCAAGTTTAGCTTAAGTCAGTTTTATTTTCCTTTCCGCTGCATTTGTGTAACTCTTTTATATTGTTTCTAAGACGAGGATTCTGTATTATCAATAATGTCGATTTGTGTACCTCGGCTGATTCCTGGACGAGGATGTAATGCACAAATTAGCTGCAGAAATTCTGGTGTGAATTTCTGGGCGTGACACCCGCCCACTTCAGGGAGCGCCTCAACGTCCCAAGGGAGCCACCCCATCCGGATGGAAGCCAACTGTCATGGCAACCAGTCGTCCCCTTGCACCCGACCACGTCAGTAGGCCGACTGCACCCCAGTTCCGTACCCCGACGCTAACTCTGGCCGCTCCGGGAAGAAGAAATGTGAATTTCTTCAACTGTGGAGAGTTTGGGCACTACTCCAACAGCTGCCCCAAGCCACGCAACACTCCCGTGCGTAACGGCGCCACTACAACGGCTATACGAGGAACCACTGTTCCTGCTACGGGACGCGGTCTGTTTAGGACGCCGCAACCCAATGAGACTACTACCGGATTCTGACGCGGACAAGTGAATCATGTGCGTGCTAAAGAAGCGCAGGAGGATCAGAACGTGCTGATGGGTATGTTCTCTATCAACTCTACCCCAGTTAAAGTCTTATTTGATTCCGAGCATCGCATTCATTCATATCTTCACAAGTAAGCAAACAACACCACCTACACCAGGTAGAACTTAAGAGACCCATGTTGGTACACTCGCCTGGGGGAAACATAACCGTACCCCATGCTTGCATCAATGTGCCCATACGGATTACAGACGTGGTATTCCTTTCAAACCTCATGGTACTATCACCCCAAACTATTGATATCATACTTGGAATGGATTAGTTGACTAAGAACAATGGAGTCATAGACTGTAGCCGAAGGGCAGTCACAGTATCCACCCCATGGGGATCATCAATGAACATAACTATGAACCAAAACCCAATGCTATGTGAGCAAGCTGCGGGAGTATTTACCATGGTACCTTTGAGCGGGATGCCAGTAGTGCAAGAATACCCAGACGTATTCCCTGAGGAATTGCCCGGAATGCCCCCTGATCGTGACATAGAATTTATCATCGACCTAATGCCTGGTACTGCCCCCATATCCAAGAGACCCTACCGAATGCCGGCTAACGAACTGGAAGAACTCAAGAAGCAAATAAGAGAACTACAAGAAAAAGGATTTGTACGCCCTAGTTCTTCTCCCTGGGGAGCCCCAGTACTCTTCGTCAAAAAGAAGGATGGAAGTATGAGAATGTGTGTAGATTACCGATCGTTGAATGAAGTGACCATCAAAAACAAGTACCCACTACCTTGAATTGATGACTTATTTGATCAACTCAAGGGTGCAAAAGTGTTCTCGAAGATTGATCTTCGGTCAGGATACCATCAGCTAAAGATTAGAGCCGGAGATATTCCCAAAACAGCATTCTCTACGCGTTATGGCTTGTACGAGTTCACCGTAATGTCTTTTGGGGTGACCAATGCCCCGGCGTATTTCATGAATCTGATGAACAAAGTATTCATGGAGTATCTAGATAAATTCTTGGTGGTGTTCATCGACGATATTCTTATCTACTCCAAAGACGATGAGGAACATGCAGAATACCTACGACTGGTACTGGAGAAGCTACGGGAGCACCAGTTGTATGCGAAATTTAGTAAATGCGAGTTCTGGCTTAAGGATGTTGCTTTTCTTGGCCATGTAGTCTCAGCCGAAGGAGTAGCGGTGGACCCTGCCAAGGTCGAAGCTGTTACAGAATGGAAGGCACCCAAGTCCGTAACAGAGGTTCGGAGTTTCTTGGGATTGGCCGGATATTACCGGAGGTTCATCGAAGGGTTTTCCGTGATAGCCCGACCCATGACTCAACTTCTGAAGAAGGAGAAGAAGTTCGTATGGAACGAGAAGTGTCAGGAGGCCTTTGACCAACTAAAAGAAAAGTTAACCACTGCCCCAATCTTAACCCTACCTGACAACCGTAAGGATTTTGTGATATACTGTGATGCGTCTCGACAAGGACTGGGAGGTGTATTGATGCAGGATGGAAAGGTCGTGTCATATGCCTCGAGACAGCTACGACTCCACGAGGAAAACTATCCCACGCATGACTTGGAATTAGCAGCAGTTGTTCATGCATTAAAAATCTAGAGGCACTATCTGATCGGGAATCACTGTGATGTATACACTGATCACAAGAGTCTGAAATACTTCTTTACTCAGTCTGATCTCAATCTACGTCAGAGACGGTGGTTGGAATTGATCAAGGACTACGATCTAGGAATCCATTACCACCTCGGCAAGGCGAATGTAGTGGCCGATGCGTTAAGCCGCAAAGCCCAATGCAACCATATGAGACTGGAAGGCATGGCCAGTGAGCTCCAAGAAGAGATGGCTCGACTTAACCTACACCTGATTCCTCATGGAGAAGTGAACTCACTAGAAATCCAACCTCTTCTGAGGACTCAAATAGAAGAAGCTCAGAAGGGTAATGAAGAAACACAAGCGATCAAAGAGCGCGTGGCCGCTGGGCGCGCGAAGGAATTCTCGGTAGATGACAAGGAAACCTTGTGGTATAAGAAAAGAATCTACGTGCCTGAACAAGGTGGTTTGAGAGGATTGATACTAAAAGAAGCACACGAATCGGCCTATTCGTTACATCCGGGAAGCACGAAGATGTACCAGGATTTGAAGGGGGAATACTGGTGGCCCAATATGAAGAGGGACGTAGCCTAATACGTAGCCGTATGCGATGTGTGCCAAAGGTTAAAAGCCGAACATCAACGACCGGCAGGATTGTTGCAGCCACTCAAGATTCCCGAGTGGAAATGGGATGAGATAGGCATGGATTTCATCGTTGGACTACCCAAAACTGTAGCGGGATATGATTCCGTTTGGGTAATAGTAGATCGGCTCATCAAGACCGCCAGATTTATCCCCGTAAAGACTAACTACAATAGCGCCAAGCTAGCAGAGCTATACATGAGTAGGATTGTGTGTCTTCACGGTGTACCAAAAAGAATTATATCAGATCGCGGTACTCAATTCACGTCCCATTTCTGGAGTAAAGTTCATGAAGCACTCGGAAG